>PYHX02000467.1:115958734-116491671 GCA_004302925.2 Cochliomyia hominivorax | reverse complement strand
ATCGAAAAAAGAAGTTGAAATAAAAAGCACCAGAAAGAGATCGACACAAAATTTACGAACAATCAAAATCTTATCATAAATGTAGTTTCTTGTTATTGACTTTGGAACAGTGGATTGAAAAAAAAAAAATAAAGAACTTTCGATCGAAATTAGTCAATTTGCATATTTAAATAATAATTCGATAAAACGATAAAAAACATTTTCGATAATTCTTATTAAGAGAAAATTTTCGATAAATCTCTTATTTAGAGAGAATTTTCGATAAATCTCTCATTTAGAGAGAATTTTCGAATAAATCTCAATTTAAGAGCAGAATTTCGATAAATCTCTTATTTAGAGAGATTTCGATAATCTCATATTTAGAGCAGATTTCGATAAATCTCTTATTTAGAGCAGATTTTTCGATAAATCTCTAATTTAGAGAAAATTTTCGATAAATCTCTTATTTAGAGAAAATTTTCGATAAATCTCTTATTATTAGAGAAAATTTTCGATAAATCTCTTATTTAGAGAAAATTTTCGACAAATCTCTTATTTAGAGAAAATTTTCGATAAATCTCTCTATTTAGAGAAAATTTTCGATAAAATCTCTTATTTAGAGAAAATTTTCGATAAATCTCTTATTTAGAGAAAATTTTCGATAAATCTCTTATTTAGAGAAAAATTTTCGATAAATCTCTTATTTAGAGAAAATTTTCGATAAATCTCTTATTTAGAGAAAGATTTTCGATAAATCTCTTATTTAGAGAAAATTTCGATAAATCTCTTATTTAGAGAAAATTTTCGATTAATCTCTTATTTAGAGAAAATTTTCGATAAATCTCTTATTTAGAAGAAAATTTCGATAAATCTCTTATTAGGAAAATTTTCGATAAATCTCTTATTTAGAGAAAATTTTCGATAAATCTCTTATTTAGAGCAATTTTCGATAAATCTCACTATCAGAGCTTTTTCGATAAATCTCATATTTAGAGCAGATTTTCGATAAATCTCATATTTAGAGCAGATTTTCTGATAAATCTTCATGATTTAGGATGCAGATTTTCGACACTAAATCTCATATTTAGAAGCAGATTTTCGATATAATCTCATATTTAGAGCAGATTTTCGATAAATCTCATATTTAGAGCAGATTTTCGATAAATCTCATATTTAGAGCAGATTTTCGATAAATCTCATATTTAGAGCAGATTTTCGATAAATCTCATATTTAGAGCAGATTTTCGATAAATCTCATATTTAGAGCAGATTTTCGATAAATCTCTATATTTAGAGCAGATTTTCGATAAATCTCTTATTTAGAGCAGATTTTCGATAAATCTCTTATTTTAGAGAGATTTCGATAATTCTTATTAGGAATTTCGATAAAACTCATATTTAGAGCAGATTTTCGATAAATCTCTTATTTAGAGCAGATTTTCGATAAATTTAGAAAAAAAAACATTTTGTTCAGCTCCTTATTTATAGAAAATGTGTATGGCTTATTCCACTGCTGTTTTTTTCCGGATTTAATGAACATAAATTAAATTTATCTTAAATTTTTCATGTTTGATAAAATTCAATCAAGTTTATCGCAAAGAAATGTGATTGAAATTGCCATGTGCGTTTAATTATTTTCAAATTGACTTGAATAAATCCAAATAAAATTAATTATATGGAATTTTTTGATTAATAATTTACCCTCAAATAGATGCAAAGTAATTTTATTTAAAATTATAGTTTTAAAAACTTTTAGGTTTTAATTACTCTGAAATAAGTTTAAAATATGATTTTAACTAAATTTTTGATTATAAAAATGATAAAGTACATTTGAAATTATAAAATTCATTTCTTCCTTTTATTATGCTCTTTACTGTAATTTTGTGTAATTAAGATTTTTTTGAATGTTTCCCATACAATTTTGTTATTTTGGGAATAACAACATTTTTTTTGTAGTTAATTGCCCCAAGAGATTCTTTACAAAATACTTTTATTCTAGTTCACAAAAGAAAGCCACTGCAAAATCATTAGACCTTAACAACACGTGTTGCAAGATGCACATCAACATCTACACTGTCTGTCTGTTACCCTCCCATTTGATGACTAATAATTCACTTTTCACAAAATCTTCAAAACAAAAAAGAAACTGTTTTTTATTAAAAATGATGAACTCAATTTTAGTTGTTTTCACAAAATAACACTTGTATGTTAATCAAAATCGAAAATTCAATGAATGAATCGGTCTTTGTTCATATTTGGTTTTTTTATATATTTTTTTAGTGAATTTAGTGAAATAAATTTAATTTCATGTTAAAAATTCATTAACATTTAAGAGATTTATTTTGATTTTTATTGTTTATTTTTATATAAAAAAAATTGAATGTGACGTCATGTGGTTGAACTATAAAATCTTAGTCAGAAATGTGTCAATGACCTTGAGGGTTTTTTTTTTATAGTGATTTCACTACTAAAACCATAATGTTTTTTATTTAGAGCAAATAAATTTATTTATGAAATATTTATTGTCCTCAATAATGTTTTTTCTCTTGCATTTTTTATTTACTCTGTGTGAAATGATTGTAGACATTTCGTAAATAAGGGCCAATGCAGAGTTGGAAAGGAAGGATTACTTTTTGAATTGATATAATAATAATATCGATTTGATATGATCACAAATGTCAAAAAGGGAATTTGTTTCATTTATAAAAAATATGGTATTTTAAAGGGTAAATATAAAATTCCAATGCGCGATTTGGTGACTAAATCAGAGGTTCAACGAAGATCGAAGAAAACGACTCCTGAAAGTTTTCTGCTGCCGGTGTAAACATATGACCAGTTTGTAAACAGAATACAAGAAGTCTGGTTAAAGAGAAGTTTGAGAATGAGGAGTTGAAAATATTACTCCACGTATATTGTTTTTTAACGGAAAAAGAAGAAAATCGAGAAAATTGGATCCCATATTAATAGAAATAGTAATATCGAAAGTGATACATTAACCAGGTCTATTCTGAGTTGTTCCATGACGACTGTATTTGTTTAAATCGCTTACATTATTTCAGGTGTCCTGAATCGAACATAATTGTTCTGCTTAAAGAAAGCCTTCTATAAAAAATGAACCAGAACAATCGAGCAGACACGAGACTGTAATCCTTCATAAGTGAAAACGTAACGTACGTAGATATTAGAAGTCCAAAACTATGAATAGGAAGCATTGACCATGATAAATCATAATAGGGTTGTGTAATACCCGAAATTCCATAAACTATTTTCCGTTGTTGCTCGAAAATGAAGCTCTACATAAATTTCGACAAATTCCATTAATCTGAAATAACCAGGTCTAGACATAAAGGGGATTTTCTATACCAAATTAAAGATCTGAAAAGAAAGGTATTTTAGATGCTCAAATTCCTCGGCATCTTAGAAACGATTATAAAAGAGTTGAAAACTTGGGAAAACCTCAGATTTTCAATCGACTCTGAGAACCATTTTCGGCAGTTAAATCGTGATACATCAAATGAAAGTTATAGAAAAGATACTTTATACCAAATAGTATCTCTGAAGACATACAAAAGTCGAAGTGTGGAAGGTAATACCGAAGGAATGGATGCTTTTTAATACAGACATGAATGGTTTCATGATCTAAAACAATATAAAGTGATTTTTAGATGTCATGGAATTTATATATCAATTATGTATTTTTTTTTTGATATATAAATACGAAACTGCATTATCCTATGATTTAGCTACAACAGACCAATTATTTCATGGAATTACAAAAGGAAAAAAATAAAGAAAAAACAAGATATATAGATTGAGTATGGGAAGAGCCTTTGGGTCTCATTCCTCCTGGTTACTATATTAGCATATTTTGCGCTCACCATCTCAGAGAAACAGATACCAATAAGTGACTATAAAAATACCGTATTGTGTACGTAATTCCTAGTTAAAGTATCTCTCATTAAATTTTTGTGATCGTTAGGTTGCGAAAAATGGCCAGTGTTCCACCATTTTCGGTTTTTCCCAGCATGCACTGCATTCAAAGTCAAATAGGTTATATAATTCGATAAAGATGTCCCGTAGAGTGGAGCATCTAATAAGAACGCTCATCAACCTGCAAATATCATTTTCCCTTAAGCTTAGAATATTTATGGTCTTCTTCTCATCTGAGTCACCTCATAATATTCCTATAATCCTGCCAAGCGTATCAGTGTTCCGCAGAGTTCTGTTCGCCTCTGTTGCCTACTTTCAATGCGATAAATAGCGTCTGATTTTTTTAAGTTCACAATCTTGCAAAAATGCTGTTATTAGTCTCGAGATTTTCGTTCACCCATTTAGGTGGAGTGTATCCTTCTACTTGCAATTAACTTGCTACAGCATTGCGATCTAAGACAGTCTGTGAAATCGCATCCTTGAATGCTTAAGCCCTGTTTGCATTTTGGCTGTTGATAAAAGTGTAAAGATGTAAACTTAACGAAGTAACACATCGAGCTTTATTTGGGTTCTATATGGTAAACAAGTTAGGAAAATTAAAAAAAGACCTGCATTTGATCAGATGTCAAATCTAAGGAAGTATCTGAAGGACCATTTTGGAGAAATCTGAATGTGAAAAAGTGTAATAAAAACCCTAAAGTTATAGATTTCAAAATTGTTGTTGTAAAAAGTGTTGTAAAAAAGTGTGTAGAGTATGTAAAAAGTGTGTAGAGTATAACTCCATTTTTCCTCTCAAGAGAAATTTTTTTAGGGGTGAAATTTAATACATCTAAGCGAGGACTCTGTGAGTCAATTTGGACTGAATAAGAACATTTTTTAAATTAAAGATCTGAAGAAATAATTTATTATTAAAATATTTCTTTTGTCCCGGCAGGAGTTTTAGATAGGCCTCCGCTCCTAACCAAGGGGGAAGTCATGACCAAATAAATGTCTTCGAATCGTAACTCTGGTGTAGCAGTCTGCTACATTTGGGGGCGCTGGTCGACACATATTCACCAAGTGCGAAGAGCACCGTGAGGTTAGGTCTACAGAGACAGGTGCTCACGCTAAGGGCTTCGTCGTGGTCCCATGATATCATTCTTTTAAATGTCTGATTTTTCAACAAACATTATACTTTACACAAATACTTATATGCGGATACAAAAGCAAAAAAACCTCAACATTTCGATTATCAGTTGGAAATATTACAATAATAAATTATGTATTACAAGTACTCGGTACTCGTACTCATGATTATTTACAAAACATTGGAAATTGTTCAAATCACAAGTCGGTCATTCAATTTATCGCTCTCTCCACATATGAGAGCAGACTAAATAATTTTTTCCTTCTTCAAATGACAATATTTTTTTTCAAATCTTAATCAAACAATTAGAACAAGTGGCAGCTTAATTACAGTAGTTTTTTTAGTATTTATTCAGTTTATTCCATTATTCATGGAATTGAATTAGAGGAATAGAATTTTCAATTGTCTGTATTAAGTTTAAGACTCAATTAAAAGTATTTGATCTTGACAATTATTTTAAATAATTTTTATTCCACTAGAAATCGCGTGGTTTTTACTATGGAAAATGTAGAAGAATATAAATATGAAATAAAATGAAAAATTTAATTGATTATTTGTAAGTGCTCTACCTCAAAATGAAGCGGCATATTTGGTTTCTTGACAAAATTTTGAATTTAATCAATTGAAATTTTTCGCAAAAAATTTAATTTTAAATAAATTCTTTCAAAAGAAATATAATACTTTCTGTGTTTCCAATTAATAATAAAAAATTTAATGTTTCCAACAAAATAAAATTAAAATAATGAACACGTTCATGTAACTCTATATATTTTTGCACTGCAAAAGTGTAGGTACATCCTAAAATATCTTACGAAAATGTATTGAAAACTTCACCACTTAAAAAAAATTTGTACAAAAATCCATTCAGTCATAAGAATGAACATAAATTAGGTGAATCATACTTCGAAATTTCACAAATAATGGAAATATGTAAATCGTGTTTAAACGTTCCAAAATAGAAATTATTATCAGTTCTGTTTTTCTGGACGTCCTAAAAAATTAACTGTTGTAGAAGAAAGAAAAAATGTATCAGTAATTAAAAATGCTCCAATTCTGCTACATAGTTGAGGAAAACATAGGACAAAGGCATTTTTGCGGATGGCGTACGCAAAACTATGAACAGGGCGGTTATAATGTTCGCATAGCAAACAATGATTTTCGACTTTAGACGAATGAAAATGTAATATTTATGACTCGAGCAGATGTAATTTAGTATGGAGAATAAAATGAATCGCTTTATCCTTAGAAAACTCGTAAATGTATTGAGGAAATAATGAGTCTATTTAAACATTCTTAAGCACAACCTAAACCACAACCTAAATTACTGCTAACAGGTCAATGGTCCAATGCCGCTAATGTGAAGATGTGTCTTCTCTACAATAATTACCAAATGCCCCAAAACGAATCCAATTGAGCATTTGTGTAAATGATTGCGTAAGAACAAAATTTCAAATAAAAATCAACTTAAAAATTTACTTTAGAAGTGAGATTGAAAAATTCTTAACACAGGTTTTTCATTAAATTTTTTTAATCCAAGTAATATTCGATTTTTTAACAAAACCCAACTTGGTCCTACAAAAAGTTGGCCAAACATTCACAGATCCACCGTCAAACTGTTTCCAATGTTATTAAACAGTAACGGGAGAACTTCGCCGTTTGATGGAAACCAGTTGGAAAAAATAGTCCATATAAAGTTTCTAAAGCCAAAAATAGAAAAAGTTTTCAAAAGAGCTCCCAGTACATCTGGTAGGAAAGTAGCCCGTTTAGCTAAGTTCTCGAATTATTTGGTACGAAAAATTGAAGTTAATGACAGGAATTCTGCCATAATTTAGAGGCAAAAAAAAAAGCACGAAAATTTAAGTCAAGTTTACCAACAAAAAATAAACTTGTTGCATAATGGATGACGTAACACATGTTCTAGCAGATTTTTACAAGTTCCTGGTCAAAACTTTTATGTTGTTGAACTCGAGGGAATGTTGAAGAAATGTTAAGGATCCAAAATCAGTGAAAATTTCCCAAAAGTTCTTGGTATGTCCAGCAATTTGAAATATTTGCCAATAATTTGTTATAACGATCTCTATCAATACCGAAATTTTACATCAAGGAATTTTTATAGAAATGACTGCTTCCACTCCTAAGACTTCATAAGGTGTCCACTTTATTTGGCCAGACTTAACATCCTGTAGTTATGGTAAACAAACGCTTGAGTGGTAGTAGAACAATAAAGTGGTATTTGTATTAAGAGATTCAATTCCTCAAAACTACCCGTAGCTAAGGCTAGAGGAGAGATATTGGGCTTTTGTTAAGAGAGCATTAAAGAGCCTAGAAAAGGTGTCCAAAAGTGTGGTCAATTTCAAACAGAGATGAACTACCTGTTTGAGTAAAGTACAGAAAGCACTATAAAAACGTTGATGGAAGGGTTCAAAATTTCATCATTATCAAAACTTTAAAAAAAAACTGTAAGTTCAGTGCACTTTTGTAGTGCAAAAATATAGTGGGGCAAAAAAGTTTTCCTTCAATTTATATTATTTTGTTGAACATATTAATTTCTATATATTTCTTTTTAAATTTTCACTTAAAATTCCTAAAATTGTTTACTCAATTTAGGGTGCCTTGACTTATGCTATACACCTATTAAACTGTAAAATAAATATATCGCAATTAATCTTATAGTGTTCCATTTTGTTGATAATCTATATATTTTTTTTTCAAAGTCTGTTTCTCTATATTCTTTTATTTGTTATTTATTTGCTTTTTCATTGTATTTTTAGGAAGGTGTGTTCATTTTCCACCTGTTGTAAGTCTGATGACGCTGTAGGGAAAGGCAGAGGTTAATAATCCTTATAATTACCATATAATATCAATTAGTTTTATGCCCCTTCAGAATTGATAAAGTCGTCTGCTAAAATTTTTTTACTGTAAATAATAATAAAAAATATGAGAATTGAAATTTATGAATGGAGCGTAGATTTTTATTACCGTTATAATTCTCTTTTAAATAAACAGTTATATGGAAATTAATTATAATTTAATTAGAAATTAATTAATTGATAACGACTTGAAAATTACAAACAGTCAATATTCATTCATAATCAATCCTGATCGGAGACTTAAAAGGAGTCTCAACTTCCTTACATACGCATTACGGCATTAGTAAGCTCCAGATTAGCCAGAGTGTTGATTTTCATTAGCATACGTGGTTCAAACGCAATGTCCTACAAAAATAAAAATTAAATTGATAACTTAACCCCAAACAAGGTCAAGTTAATATTGCAATTGAACAAAAAAGAACATGAAATTTTTCAATTGCAAATTTGATTAACCTCTTTATTTCCATTCCCAAATCAGTTGAGTCCTTAGATGGTCTTGAAATAAGGTCTGGCATTGATTCCCCTAATTTCTTAGGAATATTGAAATCAATTTCCTCTCAAATTTGCTTTATTTTTAGTTGAAGCTCTGTTAAAGTCATTATGCTTTCGTTTTAGACATTATTTGAATAGACTTTACGGCCCAAGTTCTCCATTGGTTCAGATTGCCATTCGGCCAACAGAGGTATGATGTATTCACTGGAGCACTATTAACTACTTGAAATATGTACCGCAGCATTATCTTCTGGAACTGGAATCATGCGTTATAAATTGCTCTATTCAATTTTTTGGAACAAAACAAGTTTTAAGAAATTTGCGCTCACACTTTCGGAACGTTTATTTTTACGACCAATTAATCTATTCGAACCTTCACGGTCATAATCGGACTGAAATATTCCACATTAAATAACAACATTAACATTTCATCGCATGAACAAGGCTGAGAAAAAATCTGTGTAACTTAAAATCAGCACCCTTAAGTTGCCTCTCATCCAAAAACTTCAACTTGACTTTTGGCTGAGTACATCAACGAACAAAATAGAGAAAAAATTTAAATGCGTTTAAAGGAATATGCATCAGTGTAACTACATTTTATGGGCTTTTAATGATTCCTTTTAAGTGTTACAAACGTAATGACAAAGTTGGGTATAATCAACTTTGTTTTTTGGATGAAATATATTTCGGAACATCTCTGCAGCGTGTAATTTTAAAAAAAGATCCAAAATTTTAGAAATACTTTGTATTCTCTTCAAAAGAAATTGATTATAAAAACTCGTTGAAAGTGATTTTAAAAAAATTTACAATGTGCGATATGATTTTAACTATGTGGAATGTTGATTTAAATATTATTTCAACATGTAAAAATGTTAATTTTTTTCATTAAAGTGAAGAAATCTAAAGTTTTTAATGTTAATTTCTACCTTGAATTTTTTCTGTGTGTAAAATGTTTTCATATATATATTTTTTCAACATCCCACAGAGCTGTTTCACATCAAACAGTTCCCGTATAATTTTCTAATGCCCTTGAGCATTTCTTTTTAAATAAATAAAAATAATAAAAACATTTTATTCGTTAATTAAAAAATTCTCAAGTGATTGATTTTTCAATATTTGCACAAGTCGATTATTTTTTAATTTATGGTTTTATTTTCCCCTTTTTTTATCAGAATTTAAAATCAACAAGTTGGAAGGCTTTAATCGGTTATGCCAAATCGTTTATGCCCTTCATTACGATAAATTTTGAAATAATTGCAGATAAATAATAAAAGTTCCGTTTGTAAAGAGACACCACTCCCCCAGCGCCCTATTCCAAATTTACATAGTCTGCAATATTTTGCTATGAAATTTCGAAAAAATTCTTAACACACGTTTTTCATTAAAACTTTGGTCCCAAGAATTATTTGATCTTATTTATTGATCAAGTTACTTGATTAAAATGAGTGATCAGATAAAATTCTCTTCTAAATTTTTTAAATATTTTCAACAAAACCCAACTTGGTCCTACAAAAAGTTGAACAAGCATTCAAAGGTCTGCCATTAAACTGTTTCCAATGTTATTGAACAGTATCGGGAGAACTTGTCCGTTGGTAGAAAACCTGTTTCAAGTGAAAGAAAATGATGTTTTTAAGCCCAAAAAATAGAAAGAATTTTTAAAAGATTTCCCAACACTTCGGGTGGGAAAGCCTAGTTAATTTAGTGCTCGGACTATTTGGTATGAAAAGTTTAAAGTTCAAAAAGTTCTTTTCAAGAAGGCTGCTTAAAATTTCGGCGTCAAAAACACGGAGCACGGAAGTTGAAAACAAGTTTTCCACAAAAATATTCTCGCTGCATAATGGATGTTCTGACACAGATTTTTGCAATTTCCTGGTCAAAAATTTTATGTTGCTGATGCGTGAATGAATGAGAATGTTAAAGAAAGGCATTCGAAATTTCCCCAAAGTTCTTGATATGACAGTTGCCGCAAAGGTAGTCTTTTATTATATTGAGACTGTTAATACCGCAATTTACATCAAGAATGATTACAAAAAAAAGCTGCTTTCATTCATAAGACTTCATAATGTGTTAACTTATTTTATTCCTATGACATCCTTGAAATGGGAAAATCCTCTAAACTGTCCGTAGCTAAGGCCAGTGGATAGATAATGGGCTCCTGTAATAGAGAATTGAAGAGCACAAAAATGAAGTCCTATAACGTAGTAGATTATAAAGGTGATGTATTACATATTGTAACAAAGTGATAGAAATCACTATATAAACGTTAGTGGACGACTTTCCTAAAAAGGTTCAAAATTTCATCACGAGTGTTTAAAACCATATTTTTTGTATAAATTTTAATAATAATTTCAATCAAACGTACATATTTATAATTTATATGTTATAAATATGTACGTTAAGAATTTTACGATCTCACCCCTTATATTGCTACATCAAATAAAAATCTGAGACGATGCTAACTGTTGTTGGCACGCTCCCATCCATTAGATTGGACAGAGCTCAATAAAATTTTGTAGTTTTTGAAGTTTTCTATTAAAACCATAAAAATCGGTTCAAAAGAAAAAAGGATAAAGACCGATATCTGAGACAACCTTTTAAACTGGAAAAAATTGGGAAACGATTAAGACTAAACAAGTTTCCTGAATTTTAAGACGCTGTTTTTGACTTTCATTAAAAACTTGAAATGAAATTTTTCGATAGGGCATGGGGAAGTAATATTCCCCTTACAAACGAATCACTAAATATTACATAACTTATACAGGAAATCTTATGAAATTTCGAACATGTGAATAGTGCTTTAACAACACATTATTTTGGACTAACAAATTTGTGGTTAGGGCACGGGGGCATGATATCCCCTTAACAAGCTAAACTTCATCACATTTCTCTGATAGTTTTAAAGCTAATTTCTTGCCATTTGGCAGTTAGAAAAAATCTCAATAATAAAAATTAAAAAGAAAAATTTGGATAGGGCACGGAGGCAGTGGTAACCCCTTTATAAACGAAAGTTGTAATATCACATATCACTGATAGTTTTAAAGCTAATTTCTTGCCATTTGGCAAAAAAAAGCTTTAATAGCAAAATATTAAAGGCTGAGAAAATTTTGGATAGGGCACGGGGATGTTGTGTGCCCAGTCAACAAACGAAATTTTCAATATCGTATGTATTTAATTAGAATTTAATAAAATTTGGCGCATAGCAAAATAGCCCGAGTAGTGACATCTCTCTATAATATAATCCATTTTGATCGGTGAGGAGGGTATTAAAGATTCGGCTTAGCCGAATATTGTATTCTTATTTGTTAATTCATTACGAAATTTATAATAAAAATAGTAATTCGATTTCAAACTGGCGTCTTTTTTTGAAGTACAAATACTTAATTTTAAAGACATTTTAAAATGTTTATATTATTTTGATTTATTTATTTAATAATTAAACGTGAATTTCATTTTCTTTTATTTGCAGTTTTAACTTAAAAAAATTTTGCTTAAAATCGCTGAAAAAGGCAACAAAAAAAAAAAAAAAAACAAAATCCGCAAATGCAAAAAATGCATCTTTAAGTTACAATAAAGTCATAATGAAGTTAATGATGATAATGACGACAACGACCGCAGTGCCAGTTCATAAATATTTTTGTACAAATAAAACAATTTCAAATTTAAATAGATTTTTTAACAACAAAAACAACAACAACTAAAATATTGTACTTATTGTCAATAAAATCTTGTGATAAATTTTTAGAAAAAAGTGTTATTTTCTATATAGAAATTTAAAAAAAAATATATGATTTTTTTATATAAAACTAGAACAATAAGAAAAAATAAATAATAAATAATAAATAAATAAATAAATAAATAAATAATAATAAATAATTAAATTAAAATAATAAAAAGTGCCAGAGTATTTCAACAAAAATATCGAATAAATAATGACGATTACATATACAGGTGAAGTTGCGACTTGCCGGGGATTTGGTTGTTTTCTCAAATTATTGCTCAGGTGAGTTTGAGACACGAATAGAACTAATACATTTACAAACTATGAAATGTATCTATCAGTTACTATGAGTACAAAGAGTAGATTTGTATCTAGATTTATTTCAATATTTATGAGATAATTATTTTTAATTGTTATTTATCGTTGAAATTACATGTGAAGGGGAAAAACTTTTAGCTAATTTTTACTATAAACTTATTTAGAACTTTAATTTATCACAGTCACAATTTACTTTTCTCTATGTCCTAAAACACTGTAAGTGGTTGTGAAGAATGTTAAAGATAAATGAATGAAATTTGGTACAGATGATCGTACCCCAAATAAATGTACTTGAAGTGGAGAGAATATCGGTCCACAACCTCATTTTCTCACTGAAATCTTTTGAAAAACTTTACAAATCGCAAAAAAATGTAATATTGCGTTTGTATATTTAAAATTTGTACAACCAAAAAAATGCCATATCAAATTTTTCGAGACTCGGTCCATAATTTTCGTAAAACCCTCTCCACGAAAATCACCTCAAACGATAAGAATCTCTCATAATACAGTCACAAATCAGAAAATAATATAAAGAAATCATAAAATATAATAATTTTTTTTGGATCTATTTTTCATCAAATCAAAAAAAATCTGACTGTAAAGAGATACCAATCCCCCGTGCCCTATTCAAAAAAATTCATAGTCTATAATATTTAACAAATGAAGCAATTTATGCGCAAATTTAATCAAATTTCCTGACACGGTTTTAGAGACAAACGTTATTAAAATTTCATTTGTAAGAGGGCTCCGGCTGCCCAAAAGCCCTATTCAAAATTGTTACTATTTAATATTTTACTATTAAGGTTTTATATAAATGTCAAATTTCCAGAAATTAGCTCTTAAGGTTTGTTTGCAAGGGAGACACCGCTCCGCAACTTTTCTAGTCAACAATTATGTCTGAAAACAGTGTTAATGTGCCAAATTTCATGAGATTTTCTATCTAAATTATGTGAAATGTGATATGCGATATTAAGTATTTCGTTTGTAATGGGAAACACTTGCCCTATCCGAAAATTTCATAGTGCATAACATTCACTAAATGCAATATCAGTATTCCAAATTTCATGAAATATAAACCGATTTGGCCGATTTTAAATAGAAAACTTTAATGCAAAAATTTATATAATTTATGAAGTCTTAGATGAAGACGGAATGACAAAGTTAATTTTTCCTTTTCATCATTGTGGTGCCGTAAAATACAAAAGTTCAATACACGAGAGATCTATGCTCCGTCCCCACTAAGAACTTTTGTTTTTCAAAATCAAATGAAAATCAGGTTATTTTCATCAAAGTATGGTTTTTGACTCTTCAAATGATCAGATCTTTTAAAGAATTAAATTTTAATTTAAAAAAAAAGAGTTTATTTGTTTTATCGCTCTTTAAACGAGAGTTTAATTCTAATAAAAATCAAAAAAGATCTCAATTCCAAAAAAAGAATTTTAAATGAAAAATTCGACATTTCACAATTTTAAGGAATAAAAAAATAATATTCTTCTTTTTTACTCTTAACTAAAAGAAGAGTAAAATATTTTTTTTTCGATTTTGCTCTGTGCAAAATAAAGATTAAAAGATAAAGAGTTTTATTTTTTTTAAATCTCCTCAAAGAAGAGTAAAATTAAAGATTATTTGAAAATAGAGATTTTGTTCCGAGTTTTCCATACTTTGAATTTCATTAGAAAATATTCAAATATTCAATAGTTCAAAAATTACCGAAACATTTTGGGATGCCTAAAAATCACTTGGATTGGTCCCAATGAAACTTGGATTTATAATTTCTATATATCTTCCCCCAACACTATTAAAAATAAATATCTGAATCGATTTAGCTATGTTGTTGGCACACGATCGCATCCATAATAATTGACAGAATTCAATGAAATTTTGCTTGAGTAGCTATTATTGTCCTGAGAACTTTAGTCTTTAAAACCTCTAAAATCGGTTTAGTATATTAAAAGATATAGACCGATATCTTAGCACTCCCTAAAGAAGAATATCCGTAAAAAGTTAAAAGAAATCGATAGATTTAATTAAAATTGGTGTAAATAAAAATCCGTTAGATTAGATTAAAATCGACAGATATGCACCTCATTACCATTTCCAATAATTATCAATATCGCTTCAAATTATAGCCAAAATATGACTAATTTATGACTCATTAACTATTCCTGTAGTATCTCGGATTGGTCTCAATGTAAATAATATATTTAAGGTTCATCGCATAAATCGTGAGTGTTTTAGAAAAGGTTGCTTTAAAGACATTTAGGATCGAACTCTCTCTTTTGACAAAATTCTCTCGTTAACTAAAATTCCCTCAAACAGGTACAATCAATTAAATCTGAAAATAGTGTTTTGACCGGTTTTGCAATATGTGTCGGATACTATGAACATCAGTCTATTCGAATATTTTTTGTTCACAACTTTCTTTTAAAAACGTATCAATTGTATTCGGTACATTTTCGTGCAGAATGATTTCAACAGCTCATAAAGCAATAAACCCATCTGATCTCACCAAATAAAGACTGCGTTTTCGATGCCGAACTGTCTTAATTTGTAACATTTATGTATCATTTCTGACATGCAAAATCGCCTTTTAACGTTTCCTGACAACAATAATTATAAGTCCCAATTTTTAAAATGAAGGAAATAATTTTTTGTGTGATTTTTTAAAGAGTCTTGGACTTGTAATGCTATTTTTTGGTTGACGAAATCTACTCCTTTTTGACTGATTCACCCTTTTTTTATCGGGCAAAATATAGTTCCAAGTTTTTTGAGTTAATGCATATTGAGAGAACGATAAATCTTCTCAATTCCATTTATGTTTTAATTTCATCTCTTTCCGCTTGAAAATTTCGAATTTCGGAGAGCAAACATACGAAGTATATTTCTGACAGTTCCGAGTATCTGATTGAAAATCGAAGACAACATTTATTGAATTTTTAAGAAAGAAATTTGTTTATCCTTAAGAAATTATTTTTTTAAAATTTTTGAAAACTTCACTAAGATTTAACTTCATTTTCTCAAATTCCGCACATATTTTGTTGTATCATTAGAAAATGACGTAAACCTTTTTCTTCTAAATGAGGTATTTTGTTCATCTCTCATTATCATTAAAAATATATATTTTTTAAAGAAAATAAAATTAAAAAGAATTAAATTAACAAAAATTTATTAGCGAAAACAAAATTTGGCGTCAATATGACTTTTAATGGTCATAAGTTGTAGTTATTACGTTTTAAGTTTTTGCGAAATTAGATTGGAGGAAGTCAAAGATCGTTTATTTTCAGAAGGCTGAATCATTGGCGGTAACTTGTTTTTGCTTTATTTTATTTGCCATAAAATTTAACCAAATTTGACTTTATGACTTCAGACAAAATAACCAAAATATGGAATCAAGTATTTACTAAGTGAGAAGTAAAGGAATTAAATCTTTATTGGCTTAAAAAAAATTTTGACGAATCTTTAATAATCTCCACCTCGAACAATTTAGAAATAATTGTTGGAACATTAGGACTGTGATCAAAAAATTCTTAACACAAGTTTTTTAATTAGAACTTTTTTAATCCAAAAATGATTTGTTATTTTCATTCAATCAAGTTACTTTTGTAAAACATATATATTGTTAATCTGATTCAAATTAGTGATCAGATAAAAATGCCTTCCAAAATTATTAAATATTTTCAACAAAATCTCCAAAACTTGGTCTAACAAAATTTTTACCAGGTATTGAAAGGTCTGCCGTCAAACTGTTTCCAATGTTATAAAAAAGGTACCTGGTGAACTGGTCTGATGATAAAACACCTGGTGCAGGTAGCAGGAATAGTCCACAAATAGAAAGTATTTTTAAAAGAGCTCTCAACACATCCAATAGAATTACAATCCGTTTAGTTTAGTGCTCCAACTAGTTGGTACGAAGAGTTAAAGCTAAAGCTTTACATACAAAGCTCTCTAAGGACCCAAAAGCAGTAAAATTTTGTAAATAGTTCTTCGTATGTTCGGCAGCATGCAGTTGCGGCAAATGTCACATTTACATCAAGGAATGTTTACAAAAAGAAAGTCGTAAGACTTCATAATGTGTCCACTTATTTGGCGTATTGTCACTATGGCAAACAAGCCCTTGAGTGGTGCAAGGCAAATCTTCCTTAGTGGACAGTGGACTTTTGTTAAAAGAGAATTGAAGAGCATAAAAAATGTCTAAAAGTGACAAAAAGCCCTTGGCCGAAGTCATTCCGGTACGAAGAACCGGCCGTCGCGGGAATGTGAGATCGGGATGGAGCAACAGGCTTAATGCTTTTGGTCACGTATTAACCGTGCCGTCCCAAATCTATGTCCTGCATGTGGTCAAGGACATGATACACGACATCTATTCAAGTGCCAGTCTAATCCAACCTCACTCTGTCCTGAAGATCTATGGACGCAACCAATCGAGGTTGCCAGATTTCTAGGCCTGGAGTTGAACAACAACTTGAACCAAAATTGATATATGTACTATTTATTTCTAGCTGCAACAACAAATATCGCTTATCTCTATAACTAAAACAGGAAATCTCATGAAATGTAGTGCATGAATAGTGATTTAAAAACACTATCACGCAGCTTTTAATGTCGGATTTCTTTGAAGCTGTGAGAAGAAATCTCATAAAATATGACACATAGATGAAGCAACGATAACAAAATATTATATACTATTTTGGACTTGGGAAAAGTGTTCCTACAGTTATTTCTGAATTGATTTAATTTGATCATTCTTATTGGAATAATTCACTCTTTTAAATCCCTTTTTTTCTTTTTCATAACTTAAACTCAGAAACTAATCAAATTTCGATTACTTTTTTTGCACCAAATTTACAAATAATTAAACGTCTAATGCGTTTTATAGCGATAACGATAATTCCATAATAAAACACTTGTTTTTAATCCATTTTTATGGACTTGATCAATCGAAATATTTACTGCTTATTTCCGCATTTTTTCTCTTATCGTCTTGAAATTGTTTCAGTTTCCTAAAATTTTCTTATTTATCTCATTCTCCTCTTTAATATCGTTCGATTGTGCATGAAGAATACAATTATGTCATTTTCCGTTTAAGACACTAATGAGTAGTTCTATGATCATAAATGAATAATAATAACACAATTTCAATGTTATTTTTTTCATTTATTTACTTTCTTTTTGTAGATTTTTAATTTCTATTAAAGTGTATTTTTCCTTAACAGCTAAAAAAGAATAGAATTTCTATTTATTTAAGAATTCATTTATTTCAAAATGCATTTATTCGTTCATTTATATAATTAAGTGTTAATGTGTCATTTATTTTAGTTATTAACGTAATAAAAGTTAAGAATATTATAAAAATGACTTCATTTAAATTATGATGAGAAAATTTAATCGCGTTTAAATAGAAATTTCTCTGAGAAAATAGTTTTAAAAATAAATATTGAACATTTCAAAATTTTTATAAAGTGAAATAATGACGTCAGAAAATTTTTTAGCGATTTTAGGTTCAAATTAAAAAAAAAGAAAAAAGTAAGAATGTTATATTCGGCTATGCCGAATCTTCAATACCCTCCACCACAAATGTCTAAGAATACATGTACATTATACAAATTCACATATACATTCACAAACGCATACAATATATGAATGTATTTCTTATGAATAACAAAGAAAAAAAGTCATAAAATTAGTTATATTTTTGCGTATAACTGAACCGATTTTAATCATTTTTGGAATCGTAATGAGGTACATATTTTTGAATATTATGGTAATTTAATGTAATTAATTTTATTCTAATTTGTCGTATTATAATTGACAATTTTACGAAAGTTCTTCGCTTTAATTTTGATATTGTCTCAGATATCGGTCTATATCTCTTAACATACTGAACCGATTTTGCTGCATTGTTAATTGTTGGAGAACAACAGAAGAACAGACAGACGGACATAGCTAAAACGTCTCAGATTTTGATCTTAGATGATACTTTTTAGCATTCACACGTAATGACAAGTTAAAATACCCTCTTCACCACTTCGGGTGGTGGAGAGTATAAAAAAAAACTCGAATAGCTACGATTGTACCTCAATCTGCGTCCGATTCGAGGAACCCTTAACAAAATACAAACAATTTTCAGTTCTCAAAGAAAAAGATCACAATTTTGAACTTTTTTCCAAAACAATGTGAATAACTCCATAGCTCTATAACGCTTGTTTTAGCCCCACAAAATTCAGCCCTCTAGATCTTGTCCCAGATATCGTTCTATATCTTTTAACATACTGAAACGATTTTGCTGTTTTTAAATAGAAAACTTCTCAGGACTAAAAATATTCAGGTCAAATTTCGAATGTGAACGTGTTAAAAACAGACAGACGGACATAACTGAATCGGCTCAGATTTTGAGTTTAGATGATTCCTTCTTAGCGTTACCCACGGAAGATTGTTTTTGCAGGTTTTTGTAGTGAACTTTAAAATCAAAATATATTTAATTCATATCGTGGTTATCGTACAAACGACATTATATTGTGCTCCAGTCTGTTGGAAACGTTACATTAATACTCGTTCATTTCGTTTGCGGAAAATATTGATATTATTCGCGATAATGTGGTAGATACTATCAAACATGTATTGTCGTTTGTAATTACACGATTAAATGATTCAAGTGCCTTAAGAACTGATCATTTCATGGTCTAATGATCTAGTGTTTTGGTCCAACCACTTAAATAACTTAATATGAAAATTCACTAAAAACTTATTGAAATTGATTGGAGGAGGTGAACATTTGTCATAATAATTCAGTATTTTATAAACGACATAAATTAAATTTTTTATCACTATAATAACGTCGATTTCGGGCCAAAAAATGCAATTATTGATTATCGAATATCTAAAGGACTACAGGAGAGAGAATTTTCAAATCTGGTGCCAGTTATTTCCTCAATGGCAAAACGCAATGCAATGCATATATTAACTTCTTTCGAGATTTAGGCCTATGGAGATTTTTTGTGCGACAAAGTGCAGCGGGTAAAAGCTAGTCTTCTATAAAATAATCGCGAGTCCACATATTACCATTTGGAAAACTTTCTATCTAGCTTTCTGCTCTGCTCTTATTTCTTCAATCGATCCAGAACTTCTTCACTAGAATATATTTTAGTTCAAAGCGACTTGATTCATAGAGAAAGCCTTTTTGAATTGAAAAAAAATCATAAGAAAATTAAAAATGGTCCACTTTAAGGAAATATTACTCCCCGTTGCCCTTTAACAAATTTACATATTTTGTAAAATTTTCTACATCAGTTTCAGAGTTATGTTCATATTAAAAATTTCATGTATTAGGGGCCTAACACGTACCCGTGCCTTATGGGTTAATTTTTTTAGTCTACAATAATGTGTTGCACTATTGACGTAAAAAATTTCGTAAGATTTTCTGTATTATAAAGATTTGGGATGTTAATTGTTTGGTTTTGAGGAGGATACAAGTCCATAATGTTCTCTCTAAAAATTTGATAGCGCATAATATACTTCACAAAAGACGGCGTACCAAGAGAGTTTTATTTTTAGAGAGTTTTATTTTTAAAAGTTTTATTTTTAATTGTTGTTCAATTATTTTTTTAGTTTTAGCAGGTTGTTCAGATATCGATCTATAACTTTTTTTTCTACTGAATCGATTTTGTTGGATTAAAACAAAATACTTCTCAGGACAATGAGAAATACTAAGGAAAAATTTCATTAAACTCTGGCCAGAGTATGGAAAAACTCGGAGCAAAATCTTTATTTTCAAATGATCTTCATTTTTACTCTTCTTTGAGAAGATCAAAAAAAAATAAAAATCTCTTTTTTTCGATTAAAATTTTGTTATCTTTATTATTTTATTTATGATTGAGTACTTTTGTATATTCATACAAAGATTGTAAACACACAAACATCAATTTTTCAACTTAAGAAAAAAATAAATTTTGTGTAAATTATTCATTTAAAAATTCTTTTTTGGATTTTGATCTTTTTTGATTTTTATGATTTTTTAGAATTAAACTCTTGTTTGAAGAGCGATAAAGAAAATAAAATTCTTCTTTGAAAATTACAATTAAACTCTTTGAAAGATCCGATTGTTTGAAGTATAAAAAAAGAGTCAAAAACCGTACTTGGGCTCTGACAATTATTATGTAGATTTTGATTTAAAGCAAAATTTATTTGGTCTTAGATGATTCCTTCTTAGTGTTACACACATAATGACATGGAATGACCACCTGTGCTGGTGAAGCTTATAAAAATAATACTTTTTATACAAATTAAATATTTATTTTCGATTATTTTTTAAAAACGTCTATTCTTCTATCAAAATCTATATTAACAAAATTGATCTTAATTTCAAAATATATTTTGTTGTTTTGTGTATTAAACCTTTTTAGAGATTTCGTTTAAATGAAAATTTCTAATGATTAAAATTATAGTTAATGTTTATTATAATCGTCAAGGTTAATTTTATTATAATTTTATAATAAAAACTACGTTCCATTAAAAATATTTTTGTTAATCAATGTAGAGATAAATTAAGTGGATCTAACTGGTATGCGATACAAATAAATATATCTCGTGACTTAATTTTATTTTTTTATTTATCTTTTTTGCAATTTTTTAAATAAAAAATGAAGTATAAAATGTATAGAATTTGTTAATGACACATATTTACATTATTCATTATTACATATTCATATTCATGAATTAGACATCTGGGTCTAATAAATATATCATACAGATGACAATTTAGTTATTAATTTGTTAATATTTCATATTTTATTATTTTATTTACATAAAAGAGTTATTGACGGATTTGTAGGTGTTAACTTGTTTTTATATAAATAAAATCATACACATGTTGTGTTTGTGTACATATATATAGATACATATGTAGTAGTTCTATATAACTGTTATATATATATATATATATATATATATATATATATATATATATATATATATATATATATATATATATATATATATATATATATATATATAATATATATATATATATATATATATATATATATATATATATATATATATATATATATATATATATACGTGTATTTGTTTAACAAATTGTCATAATCATAAAGCAACAATCATCATCTACAATTATTATTATAATAATAAAAAGGCTTATCAGATTTCTTTTCTATGAATTGTTATTATTTTTGAATTAAAGTGGAAAAATGTTGATTACAAAATGAATTCAAATGATTTCGGTAAACAAAAACAGGCGTAAGAGAACGATATTATCATTATTAAGGCCTTATAATCGTTAAAATGCCCTATAGATTGGTTAAGATATATAACATTTCTGCACAGTGGGGCAGAATCGTGTTAAAGAGGGTATATTAACATTGTCGTACCATGTGTAATGCTCTGAAGGAATCATATCAGACTCCATTATGTATTTAAATATTCTTGCATCATATTAAAATCTGAGTCGATTTAACTATGTCCGTGTGTTGTTGGCACTCTCGCACACAGTCACAATAATTGACAGAGCTCTATGAAATTTGGAATGGGTATGTGTTATAGTCCTGACAAATAACCCATTTAGAAACAACAGAATCCGTTCAGTATGATAAATGGTACAGACGGATATATTCTTTTATCAAATCAAAATCTGAATCATTTAGCTATGTCCGTTTGTCTTTACATCTCTTGTTGTCACGCTCACATTCAGAATAATCGATAGAGTTCAATAAAATTCTACCTAAACATTTATTATTGTTTAAAAAAATTCGTATTTTAAATCGCCAAAAATATAGACCGACAACTGAGAACTGAAAAATTTGAATAGCAATTATGAATATTGAATAAATTTCATGTTAATTGAAACTTTGATGTTGTCTTTAGTCGAATATATTACGCACTATAAAATAAATTATTCTAAATTATTTTTATATAAAAAAGATCAAATCAAAACAAATGATGCTTGAAAATATTAATTGATTTTAATGCAATCGAAACCAGTGTATTCAAAAAACCGGCATTTTCAGAAAACCGGTTTTCGAGTTATTCGAAGAATAGAATTTTCAAAAAAGAACGGTTTTTAATACGATTTTATGTTAAAACCGGTTAATCAGTTTTTATTCAAAAAGCCGACATTTGCAGAAAACCAGTATTCGATTTATTCAAAAAAGTAGGATTTTCAAAAAAACCGGATTCAAATTCGGTTTTATGTTAAAAAAGCGGTTAATAATTTGTTCTATTATTGTAAATTTATAGAAAAATGTTATTATTTAATAGAAATCTAGAGTTTTACCAACAAAAACATATAAATATGAAGTTAAAATAATGATTCCATATCAAAATGGTTCCATATTAAAATAACAATTTGTAAACAAATTTCATCAATTTATCCTTAAACTTTATAATGTCCTAAATTAGTGTATTTAAAATAATATGTCAAGATACCATGACTTTATTTAAATCCATTATTTTGCTTTACAGAAACTTTTTCTTAAATATCAGAATATTTCGAAATTATCGAGTTATATCTCTTTACCTAAAAAATGAATATTGCTAAACAAAAAAACTTGAAGAATCTTATTTAATTATTTTTATTGAGGTTATTATGTCTTAAACAGACGGACATAGCAAAATCGATTCAGAATATGAAGTCTAAGAATTCATACAATACTTTTCTCGTGTAACGCATCAAATGAAAAATTTTATATATTTATTCAGTCATGACGGAATATACCAAAATGTAGCTAAATGTATAAATGAAAAGTTCAAAAGTGATTTCCATTAAAAATCGGTTAACCGATATGGAAAAACCGGCATGTCGATTTATTCGAAAATAGAAATTATTCGAAACCGGTCGGTTTTCTGAAATGCAAAAAACCGGTTTACGGGTTTTGAATACACTAATCAAATCATTGTTAAAAAATTGAGAGAGAGATTTCGCTTACACTTGCCGGAAAACCTTCATTTTAATTTTTGGTGTTTAAATATGTCAAATGTCAGTGTGACTCATAACTAACATCATGCACTATTGTTGGACCACTCTCTATTTATATGGAAGGCATGCGAATTTAGGGATATAATTTCATGAAACTTACTTCTATTTATGTTTTTATATCTTAATTTATATTTAAATAGTTCACCAATCGGAATTGGTGAACTATTTAAATATAAACTGTGTCATCTTATCTGTGAAGTAGTTTCATTGTCAAATACTGACACTCTTGAAATTTAATTAATGTTTTAAATATAAAACATTTTTGCATAAATTTAAATGAGAAAAAAAAACAACAATAAAATCAATTTTAACAATAAAAATCAAATTGAAAAATATCAACATTTAAAATCGTATTTTGTAAAAATCACAACCTGAATTTTAAACAAAAAAATTATAAATAAACATGAAGTCATTTTGGAAGAAAAAAAATTATCTCTAAACAAGTTTTAATTATTTAAACAAATTAAAAAAAACACCTTCTATAACTTACATTCAATTGTTAATACAATAAACTTAATTTAAATAATTCTTAAACTCTTAGAAAAAACATTTAAAGGGGAAAATGAAAAAAAAGAGTTGCCATTTACCACTTTAAAAATCGCAAAACCGTGATTGGTAAATCATTGGTAACAACAGCGATTTGTTTTCTCTTTGATCGAGAAAATTACTTTAATGTGTTGCTGAGCACAAATTCGCGATTCAGAATGAAAATTATCCATTTCATAAGGTCCATAGTGTGAACTCTTGTAGAGACTCCCATATTCACATAAACATTTTTTATAAATACTGCGATCAATATCACTGTTTTAAAGAAAGTGATTTAAAAATCACTTTCACTGGGAATGACGTTATTCAAAAATCCCGGTATCGCTCATCTCTACACAAAAAGAATGAAAATCTACTAATTTCAATATCAATAATAAAATACATAAATCCTTCTTTAAATTCTTTCCTTTAATTTTGTCACAATTTTTGTTTTTGCCAAATTGGCAACACTTTTTGCCATAACAAGGAGTGAGATCGAAAAATTCTTAACATACAGATATGTTAAAAAACCATTTAAGTTACAGTTTTTATTTTTATTATTTATTTAAATATTTTTATAGTTTGAATCACTTGTGATGAAATTTTGAACCTTTTTCGGGAAACCTTCCAGTAACGTTTTTAAAGTGCTTTTCTGTCATATTGCTCGAAAAGGTAGTTCATCTTCTTTTAAAATCGACCACACTTTTGGACAATTTCTTATGCTCTTCAGTTTTCTTTTAACGAGAGCCCACTGGCCTTAGCTCTGGGCTGTATAGAGGATTTTAATCTCTTTCTACAAATACCACTCTATTGTTCATATGACACTCAATGGCTTGTTTACCATAATGACAGGATCCCAAGTCATGCGAAAAGTAAGTGGACACTTTATGAAGACTTATGAATGGAAGCAGTCCTTTTTGTAAACATGTCTTAATGTAAATTTCGGTATTTATAGAGCCCTTCGTAACAAATGATAGGCTTCCACTTTTTGGGAAATATTGACTGCTTTTGGACTTATTCAATTCCTGCATCAGCAACATACAATTTTTCACCAAAAAGTTGCGAAAAATCCACCAGCACCAACGTTTCATCATCCATTTTCCAGTAAGAATTTCTTTTTAGAAAACTTGTTTTCAATTTCCGCGCTCTAAATTTTGGTCCCTAAATTTTTAGCAGCATTTCTGTTAGGAACTTCTTGAGCTTGGTATGTTTTTTAAACCTGTCATAACTTTAACTTTTCGTTACCAATTAGTCTGAGCACTGAGCTAACCGGTCTGCTTTCCTACCGGATGTGTTGGGAGTTTTTTTGAAGATGCTTTCTATTCTTTTTCTACTTTAGAAACATCATGTGGACCATTTCTTTTTTCAATGGACAAGTTCTCCCGGTACTCGTAATAACATTGGAAACAGTTTGACAGCAGACCTTTTAAAGTTTTTTTCTGGTAATTTTTTTTCAAGTTGACATTACTTTACTAAGGTAACTAAGGTGATCAAAAGCAGCAATCAAATAATACTTGGGTTCAAAGTTTTAATGTGAAACCTCTGTTAATAATATTTCGATCTCACTCCTTAATAACAATTCATTTCACTCTTTTCATCTTCTGCCTTTTGAAACCCATATTTTCTTTCTCATTACTTGAGTGTGTGAGAGTGAGTGAGTGTGAGTGAGTGAATGAGTAATTTTTTTGAAGTTCTTCATAAACAAAGTATCAATTTTTTGTTTGACATTGTTGTTGATTACTTTTAATAATAACAACTATGACAACAACAACAAACATAAATTCTATATTATTAAGAAAATATAAGAATTGAATTGTTGATTACAGTTATCGTAACTTTTATTTGCTCTCATTTTATTATTTGTTTGCAGACCCAATGACGGCGTCAAAACGTCATTCAGTCATCATCGTAATCAAAATTAAATAAAATTAAAAAGAACAAAATTTCATTTATTTTTTTATTGATAAAATGATGATAAATCTCAAGGAGTTTTTTATCAATGAATTATTTTGTGGTTGAGACCGAGACAAAACTTATGAATGTGTTTGTTTGTTGTTTGAGGTTGTGATTGAGTGGGTGCCATGTGACCATTGAAAAAATATGAGGGTTAAGAGAGTAAAATAAATATTTAATGGAATTGAATAAAAATATTAATAATGTGAGATAACTGACAGATGGCAACACTGAAAATGAAATTAAATATTTTTTTTTTTTCGAAAAAAAAAAATTAAAAAAATAAAAAATAAAAAAAATTAATAAAAAATTCATTTAAAAGATATTGAAAAAGGGAAAATTTTTTATAAAATATAATTTTTTAAAAAATTTTCAAAAAAAAAAAAAAAAAAAAAAACAAAATTTAATAAAACTTTTCTATGAAATCGAAATTTATTAAAAATTAATCGAAAATTTTCTATAAAATTTAAATTTAACGAATTTTTTTTTAAGAATACAAAATTTAACGAAAAATAAAATTTAATAAAAAAATCACTTAAAAGAAAAGAATTAGACAATTTTCTATAAAATAAAAATTTTATTAAATTCCTTTAAAATAGAAAATTAAACAAAAACTTATAAAATCGATTTTTTTTACAAAACTCAAATTTAACAAATTTTTTTTTAATCGCAATTTAACGAAAATTTTCTATAAAAAAGAAATTTAACGATTTTTTAAGAAAACGAAATATAATTTTTTTTTTAAATCTTTTATGAAAACAAAATTTAACAAAAAAAAAAAATAATAAAAAAATCATTTAGAAGAAATTTAAAAAAAGGAGGGAAAATTTTCTGTAAAATATAAATTTTATAAAATTTCTCTAGAATACAAAATTAAACAGAAATTTTCTATGAAATCAAAATTTATTAAAAATCAATCGATTTTTTAAACTCAAATTTAAAAATTTTAAAAATTAAAAAATTTTCTGCAAAAACAAAATTTATCGAAAATTTTCTATAAAAACGAAATTTAACGATTTTTTTTTTTTGAAAACGAAATTCAACAAGATGTTTTTTTTTAATCAAAGTATGACAAAAAATCTTTTATAAAAAAAGAAAGATGGAAAATTTTCTATAAAATATAAATTTTTTGAAAATTCTCTAAAAAACAAAATTTTACAAAACTTTTCTATAAATCGAAATTTATTAAAAATTAAGTGAAAATTTCCATAAAATTCAAATTTAACAAAATTTTCTTTAAAATTGCAATTCAATGAAAAAATTTCTATAAAAACAAAATTTAACGAAATTTATAAAACGAAATTCAACGAATTTTTTTAAGAAATCGAAATAAAAAAATTCTTTTATGGAAACGAAAATTTCCAAATTTTCTATAAAAACGAAATTTAATGAAAAAATTCCATGAAAAGAAATTTTAACGAAAAATTTTATCTAATAAAGAAATTTAAAAATTTTTTATAAAACAACGAAATTTTTTATAGAAACTTTGTAAAAATCGAAAAATTGTCGAAATTTTCCAAAAAAAAATCGAAAATTTCATTAAAAATCTGAAAATTATCATTTTATTTTCAAAAATCAGATATTTATAAAATATTTTCTAAAAATCAAGATTTTTTCGAATATTTCTGAAAAATCGAAAATTTGATGAAAATTTCCTAAAAATCGAAAATTAACAGAAAAATGCTAAAAATTCGAAAGTTTGTTGAAAATTTTCCAGAAATTGGAAATTTGTTTAAAATTTTCTTTAACGTGAAATTTGTCGAAAACTCTCAAAAAACGGAAAATTTGACGAAAATTCTATAAAAATCAGAAATTAGATAAAAATTTCCTAAAAATTCGAGATTTGTCAAAAATTCCTTTATATCGGATTCTATTGAAAATTTTAATAAAATCAGAAATTTATTGAAAATTTCCGGAATTTTATAGATTTTTATATGAAAATTTTTAGACAATAATTAAAATTTTTTGAAATCTAAAACCAGAGTTTTGTAGAGAAATTCCCGCAATCTGAATTTTTATTAAAAATTCTTAATCAATTGTAAATTTACTAAAAATTTAGCAATTTTCAAGATAATTTATCGAAATTCCCCAATCAAAAAATATGTTTAATAAATAAAATATTCGTTTTTTACAGATGGCGTGGTAGTATTTACAAGCTGGTATGGCTGGACTTAATAGCTTTTTTATTCCTTTACTATTTACTTAATATAATCTATCGGTTTGTACTAAATGATGATCAAAAAATGTAAGTACTTAACCAATTTTACCTCTAATTCGTCCTTATTACTTCTGAAATTAAAACCTCTTTCTTTTATTTCACAGACAATTTGAGGCTGTTGCCCAATATTGCTATAACTATAGCGATCTCATACCTCTATCCTTTGTCCTGGGTTTCTATGTATCCATTGTCATGACCAGATGGTGGGGTCAATATACCAGTATACCTTGGCCTGATCCCATAGCTGTATTTGTCAGTGCAAATATTCATGGTCAAGATGAACGAGGACGTGTTATGCGTCGTACCATTATGAGATATGTCTGTCTGTGTCTGACCATGGTAATGACCAACATATCACCGCGTGTCAAAAAACGTTTTCCCAATTTAAGCAACTTTGTGGAAGCCGGTTTGCTGAATGAGAATGAAAAGGAAATTATAGAGAGTATGAATAAGGGATTTCCCAGACATTCTAAACATTGGCTGCCCATTGTATGGGCCACTAGTATTATAACCAGAGCACGTAAAGAAGGTCGTATACGTGATGATTTTGCAGTGAAAACCATTATAGATGAGCTGAACAAGTTTCGGGGACAATGTGGTCTTTTGATATCATATGATACCATCAGTGTGCCTTTAGTATACACTCAGGTGGTGACATTGGCCGTGTATTCATTTTTCTTATGTTCCGTTATGGGACAACAATGGACCGAAAATAAAACGGTGGCCAACAGCACTTATGCCAATAAAATTGATTTATATTTTCCAGTTTTTACAACTTTACAATTTTTCTTTTACATGGGATGGCTGAAAGTGGCTGAATCTTTGATAAATCCATTTGGTGAAGATGATGATGATTTTGAGGTGAGTGGAGATGGTGAAGAAGGTGAAATGAATTAATGTTTTAATAATTCTAATTAAGGTCAATTGGATGGTGGATCGTAATTTACAAGTCTCATATTTAATTGTGGACGAAATGCATCATGAGCATCCTGAACTTATCAAAGATCAGTACTGGGATCAAGTATTCCCCAATGAATTACCTTACACTATAGCCACAGAACGTTTCCGTGAGGAGCATCCTGAACCCTCAACTGCCAAGATTGAGGTCTCTAAGAATGCAGCCATGCCAACCGTTATGTCTAGTGTGCGCATCGATGATATGGTTGGTACTAATTCCGATACGAAACCCAATACCACTTCAAATGTGCAGTCAGTTAGCTATAAATTTCCAGATAATAATGAAGAGGAGGTTAGAATCAAAAGTGGTCATTCAAAACTATCGAGACTCTTAAGTGTCTGTTATGCTTTAAAAACGACAATTTTAAATTCTAAAAAATAACTTTTTTTTTCGTTAACAAAATTCTTCTTCTTCCCTAATAACACTCCCCACTTAAGTGTTCCTTTTATAGAAAGGTGATTGGTCTAATATTGGCATTAATGTTAATTAATGATATTTGTTTAATAATTTTTTTTATATAACTTTATTTGTGAAAAAGACTTTAATTATTAAATGTTAGTTTTAAGACGGTTTCACAATAATGGATGGTATGATTTATATTAAATTTAACCGATTTACTTATTATATAATACTGTGATTAACAATTTAACGATTTTGAAATTGAGAGTGATACAAAGATTTCTGCTCTTAATTTTGAATTGAAAAAAGTCATAAAAAAGTCTTTACTAACCATTGATTCTAATTGTTTCTTCTGTCATCGAAAATGAATATAAATCTTAATAACGCTTTGAAGATCTCACGCAGCTTTAATATAATGGCACGATATCTGTCACAACTTCAGAATACCAAAACAAAAAACATTACAAACATACGCATCTGCACTGCACAATTGTAACTACTTTCTATGATCTCTTATTTCTTAATATGTATATATTTATAAAAATAACTTTAATCATTTTAAGCGGAGATAATTCAAAATTTCAAACCGGAAGTATCAAAAATGGAAAACTAATTTAAATTTGAAAGGAGTTCAATGCGATCACTTACGCTACTTAGCAAAAAAATCTAGATTTTAGCAAAAAGTTGTTAAATAAGCATTTAAAGCAGAATATAATTTCAATTTGCGATCAGTATTATTCAATGCCAAAAGTCGATATTTTGCTTAAAAAAATTGCGAAACATCGGTATTTCTCGACAAAGATCGAAATATTTATGAAATAAACATTTAAATGGAAAAAAGAGTCAAATTTGTGATAACTTATATTTTTATATTAATGAAATTTTTTTATAAAATTGAAATTTAACGAAAATTTTCTGCAAAATCGAAACTTAACGAAAATTTTCTATAAAATTGAAACTCAACGAAAATTTTTGATTAAAATCGAAATTTAATGAAAATTATTTATAAAATCGAAATTTAATGAAAATTTTCTATAAAATTGAAACTCAACGAAAATTATTTATAAAATCGAAATTTAATGAAAATTTTCTATAAAATCGAAATTTAATGAAAATTATTTATAAAATCGAAATTTAATGAAAATTTTCTATAAAACCGAAATTTAATGAAAATTTTCTATAAAACCGAAATTTAATGAAAATTTTCTATAAAATCGAAATTTAATGAAAATTTTCTACAAAATCGAAACTCAACGAAAATTTTCTATAAAATGGAAATTTAATGAAAATTTTCAATAAAATGGAAATTTAATGAAAATTTGCTATAAAATCGAAATTTAATGAAAATTTTCCTATAAAATCTAAATTTAATGAAAATTTTCTATGAAATCGAAATTTAATGAAAATTTTCTATAAAATCGAAATTTGATAAAAATTTTCTATAAAATCAAAATTTAACGAAAATTTTCTATAAAATCGAAATTTACCGCAAAATTTTCTACAAAATCAAAATTTAACTAAAAATTTCTTTAAAATCAAAATTTAAAAAATTTTTTCTAAAATCAAATTTACCGAATATTTTCTATAAAATCGAAATTTAACGCAAACTGTTTTACAAAATCATAATTTAACGAAAAATTTCTTTTAAATCGATATCTAGAAAATTTTCCACAAAATCAAAACTTAACAAAAAATTTCTAAAAACTTGAAACTTAACGAAAATTTTCCATAAAATGAAACTCAACAAAAATTTTCTATAAATTCGAAACTCAACAAAATTTTACATAAATTCGAAACTCAATGAAAATTTCTATAAAATCGAAATTTAAAGGAAAATCTTGAATATTTTTATAAGTTTTGAATTATCTCTACTGCTTTTTTGCACTTAACCTAACAATTTCATTCTGAATCATTAAAAAATTTATTAATTTAAATTTATCTTTAATTTCCCCCTTTTCTCCCCCTCAAAAAAAATCCTTTAGGCTGATGATGCCAGTGGTATTCATTTTACTGCCGGTAATGGTAAAACGAGACCAGGTTCATCACCAAGTTTAGTAAGCCTTAGTGGTACCTTGTCTCGTGTCAATACCGTGGCATCGGCTCTTAAACGTTTCTTAAGTCGTGATGATGGCCGTCCTGGTTCTATAACACCCAATGATGAAAATCCCAAATATCGTTTCCCTGGCAGTGCAAGTTCAAATAGTTTGGCTCCCAATGCCAATAAACCAGTTGGCAGTATGCGCATCACCGATCAGGTCATTGAAGAAGTCGATGAACAGACCACTATAACATCACAACGTGGTAATGATCAACGACCCAATGTACGTGATATTTTTGGTCCACATTCCGGTTCTTCGTCTAGTTTAAATAAGCAACAACAACATTTACAACAACAAAATCATCATCAATCAGATCCCATGGATATACCCATGAAGAATAAATTATATATGCGCACACAGTCAACTGTCGAACCTAGTCTATTTCCAGCCGGTGGTGTAGAAGCACTATTGAGTACATCTTTACCATCGGCCGGAAGTCCGACCATGGCTCGTACTGTACCCAGTTCACCAACAGTTGAAAGCTCAAAATCTCTATACGATCGTGATAATAGAGAGAGAGGCAGCCGTGAAACGGGTAAGTTTTCTTTAGAGGGTCTTAAATTAATGACCTGATCTTAAATGTGTGTCACAGGAAATTAATATTTTCTAAATCACTTATAACATTAATAGAACGTACAGATGCTCCGCCCCACTTCAGGTGGTTCTTAACAACTGGTAAAGTTCAAAATAAAAAAATCAATCAATTTTTCTTTTTTTTTCATTTATTGTTTCGTTTCGTTGTTGTTTTTTATGTTTTATTCTTTTGTTTTGTTTTGTTTGTTCGTTCGTTCGTTCGTTATTTTGGCATGTTATTTAGTTTTCATCGTAAATTTAGGATTTTTGTAGGACTTAATAGATAAATAATTTAGTATGTAGTTTTGTTAAGAGTAAAATTAGGATTTAAGTAAAATTATTCTGTAGTGAGTGAAAGCCAAAAGCTTTTACAAATTTTTAAGTAGCTTTAAAGCTTAAAATTATTAAACGTTTTTAATGATTGAACTTGAACTAACATAAATTTCTGATTGAGTTTTTTTTATTGAAAAAGCTTTAAAGCTTGAAAATAATGAAAGTTATAATTTATTTGAAAAAAGCTTTTACTAACAAAAATTGTGCTTGGAGATGTTAAAAATTTTAAAAAATCTAACGAAAAGTTTTTACTAAAATGAACGAAAAGCTTTAAAGCTTTGAAAATGACGAAAGTTTAAAATTATTAAAATAAAGCTTTTACTAATTTTGAATGCAATTGTAAAGAAATTTCGAAAATTTTCCTAGACCACGACTTAATTGAACGTAATTTCATTGCAAATTTTGTAGAAAATCTGAAAACGGTTCCAATATAAAATCTTGTTTAATATTAGAGCTTTTAGTCCCTTTATTTGTATAAATATATTTTATTGGTCCCATTTTACCCCTTTTTGCAAACTGTGTTGTCAAGGTGCTCTCTTTCAATAAATGTCCATTACATTCACATTGCAATACCACACACGCTGTTATATTGCTTGTGAAAGCTCTCTTGTTCCGTTTTGATGACAGTAGCATTGCTAATAATCAGGTAAATGCAAACAGAGAGAACGAATCTTTTATTACATTTTGCAAATTCTAAATATACTGAACGATATGATGGATTTACTTTAGCGAAATCGTGAAGCATTTAGGCTCTTCCAAATAGGCTGAATTTATAAAGCGTTCAAAACCTTTGTCACCTTTTTTAAAGCTTTCGGTAGTCCTTTCACTATTTATCTCTTATAATTTTCAATTCAATTCAATTAAAACTTTCTGAGTTGATGAGATCTGAAGTCAGTTTTTTTCAATAATTTTCTTTCTAATTGAATTTAACAAAACAGATTTATATCAAAATTCGTTAACGCAGTAGTTAAGTTTAAGTATCATTTTTGTGATTATTATGAAATAATCTAGTACTATTTTGGACTATCAAATTATTGGTCCTAAATAGTACTAAATTCCTTTACAATTGGGGACATATATTTTAACTTTCGCATTTTTACATTCATTATTATGAAAATAATCAAAAATACCATTAGGAGATTCAGAAAATATCACATAATGATTCAAATTCCCTTTTATTCACTTATATGGGTCTATGTACACTTTATCTTATATTTGAGAAACAATTCAAAAAGTACCACTAGAAAATTTAAAAAGTAGATACTGATACACAAATGATTCCATATAGAAGAATTTAAAAATCCCTTATAACGTCCTCAAAAGCTTTTTTATCCATAAATAACTATTTTTATATTTTATTTATTTATAAGATAAAATCCAAAAAGTACCAAAAATAAATTTTTATTCTTAACCTGGAAAAAACCCTTTAAATTTTCCAAATGTTTGGCATATTTATATGTCCATATTGCGGATATGATCTAAACAATAAACATCTTCTTTAAAATCTTAATATATAATGTGGTACTAAAAAAAGGTACCATGTTATTATGTGAATTTGGTACTATTCCTTTTTTTTGACCCAATGAACCAAATAATAACTTTTTTCATTTTGACTTATCTTTAATCATAAATCAATAAATATTAAAAATATTTGCAAAAAATGTACAAATAAAGACTCCCTTTTTCACCCCCCTTAACATGCGAATTTTCAAAAAAGTACCAAACTTATATTTCTAATTTTTTTGTTAGCTTACAAATGTAATAGAAATTGAATTTCTGATTTCTCATGGGCTGACAAGAAAAGTACTAAATTATAGATTTTATCCCTTTTCTCCCTAAATACTCCGAATACTTATTAGCGAATACGTTTAAAAGAGAAACTATTAGAATTAAATTTGTTATATCTAATTCCGTTTAAGAGATATAATATTATCGATTTTACTCGTTTTGGCGGGAAAGGAATCCACAGTTCAAAAATGTCATATGTCTAGTTTTAGCTGTTTTGGGGGATGATAAAGATCATTCAATCAGTCAGTAATGTCACTCTTTTTTATATATCGCTAAGACCCGAGAAGCTTCATATTCCTGTCCACCTGAACCTATTCGTTTTAGGTTTTTTCTACTCAAGCTTTCTCATAAGGAAGTTAATGCTTCTAAATTATAAATCTCTCATAGTTAAAGTTCTTTAAAGGACCAGATAATATCCCCCACATTTTTTCCCAATTAAGCAGCTCAATAAGAAAGTTATTTGAATTGTAGATTTAGAGATACTTTCAAGAGGTTTTGAGTTCCAGACAAAAACTCTTAATCTTAAGGATTAATGATGTTTCACTTTTCTTGGCATAAGACCCCATGGTTGGGAGGTCCTAATTATTTACCCATTGATATAAATTATATACAACTGCGTTCAAAATAATAGAAGTGGTGGTAATACATATTTTGCTAAGCTAAAATGTTTAGCATCGCAACTGTACTGTATTCATCATTCTGAGTCAGTGAATACGTTTAAAATGGAGTTTCATTTGCCAGAAGGTTCATTAAAAAGAAACTAATTATTTTAATTCCCTAAAACTATCCATTGCTCCCAAAGAAACATGTTCTAATAAGCTTTAAATATGCACATGGGCATATCATGCGATCTAAAGCAAAATACCGAAATAAATTGTGGACAGATGAAAAGATATTTATATTTTTTGATGGATCTAGATCCAATCAATACGTTCGACAACCTCTGAATACAGAATTTCAATGATAATGTATAGAAATATTATTCATATTATGAAAATTTCATCAATCTTCAATGTTTACATAAAAATCATGTAAAATGTAGTGCTGCTATGCCTTTTTTCAAAGTATTACGATCTGAAATATAATAGAAATTTAGCAGATGGATTTATTCTGATCAAATGGAATTGATGAAAACTCGAAAATACTTTTTAATAGAGATCAAAGAATGTATTGATGAAGAAATAACATCAAGTGCTAATGAATTCTGAGCTGCAATATGGGATTCATGGCATTAAATTTGGGAAAATGCATAGTCGGGACCCATTTAACTATATGGCTCGAAGATGTGTATTATTGCCATTTTTGTAGACACAAGCAGAAATAGTGTGTTATACTCCTATTTTTATGAACGCAACTGTATATCTAAATATTAAATCATTTTTTTGTGAAATTGCTCATTTCTTTTTTGACGACTATTGCATTTTCACCAAAACAACTTTAATTTCGGATATTTTATTAACATATGGTGTTTTAGACCCATAATCAGATGTTTGATCTGATGTTGAACTTATTCGAAAATATACTTAAATATGCAGCAGCCAAAATTCATAATTTTATAGCTGATGATTCAAAATCGTTTAAGAAGGAACAACAAAGACTTCTGAAATTTTATTCGTTTTTGAAAATTTACATTATGGGATTTTTTTTTTGATATTTAACTTTTATGTCTTGAATTTGTGAAAATTAAGAAAATAATTATAATTTTTATTTGAAAATAAATTTTCTAAATGTTGTAAAAGCACTTTTATTCCAAAAATCTCACTTTCTGTTATGAATATGAATTTTTTAAGTTCCAAATATATTAAAATGAATATATCAGATATTGACTAATTATGGAGTCATATAAAAAGTATTTGCGATATTTTTTTGTGATGTCTAGAAGACTAATTTCACTTTAATCTTTTTCTGAATGAAATTTCTGATCACTTATTTTCCAATCTGTAAAATGCAGACAAATTTTCACAAAATCGATTAAGTATGGGCCCGATTTATGGGAATCGCTTAGATTTAGAGTTAAGGAAATTTGCAAATACTTTTTATATGGCCCGATATTTTCCATAGATATAGTCTTAGATGTATAAATAGTAATATAAGTATTCAAATCGAATGTAACAGTTTTAGTTTAAGATTAGAAAATATCTTTATTAACAAATTTTAATTCCTTCTCTGTATGTATTTCAAACTGATAAATTAATTAATTAATTAATTAATTAATTAATTAATTAATTAGTGATCTTGTTTTGTGACCTTTGACCTTCTTCTTTCAAAAACAATAATAATTTAATAATTTCCATTTTATATTTCATTTAGTTGAAGATATGGAAATGCGTTCCACAAATGATTTAATCGCAGCCGCTAATGCTGACACGGAGACCGATGATTTTGAAAAACTTAAAGCGGAAAGAGAAAAAGAACGTTTAGAAAGACAAAAGCAAAAGTTTGCACGACAAATTAGTACAGCACCGGGCACAGAGAATGTGGCACCCACAATAGTACCCGTTGTAGCAGCTGCAATTATACCCGCTACAGTTGCCGCAAGCACACAAGCAGATGGCCAAAATGCTACACAATCGGTGGTCTCAGGCTCAACATTACCCACATCAGGATCAAATACAGATTTATTATCCATCACCGAACCGGTTACACATTCAACACAATTCAATGAAGGCGGTTTAAATGAATGATAAAGAATGAAATAAAGAATATCGAAATAATTTAGATTACTTTAGAGAGAGAGAGAGAGAGCAGAAGAGGGTTCAAAACTGCCCTTTTTGTATTATATTATTCGCTGGATAAACCGATCGAAAATTTATATATAAATTTATATATATTTATTTGTAAATATACGAAACGAAGTGCTTGAGCTTCTTTTAACCAATCGAATTGGATCGAAAAAGTATATAATTTAGAAAAGAAGAAGTATTAGCATATGAAAATATTAAAGACAATTAATTCTTAATCTAATTAATTCTATTTTTTTGGGTTTTAAGCTTTACCTTGCAAATAATTTAATTAAATTTAATTTAAACTAAAATAACAAATTAGAATTAGAATTAAATAAAAACAAACAAAAAAAAAGAGACAAAATAATTAATATTTATAATTTAAACAAAAATATTTGGTGCTTTTTTTTAAAAAAGACAAAATTGAACAATTTATATTTAATATATTAATTATAAATTAATTAATTAATTATTATAAGATGCTCACAGATAATTAATTCAATTTGCTGCATAATTATTTAATAATAAAAATAATTATTTCTTTTTCTCAAATAGAAATAACAAAAGAAAAAAATAATAAATTTAAAATATTTTTGGATAATTTGATATTTTTTATATTAATTTATAAGTAAAAAATTAATTAATTATAAAAACAAATTATTTAAATTATAAAATAAATAATTAATTAAAATAAAACCAAATAAAACAAAATATTTCTATGGGAATCGTTTCAAGTTTTAAAGAGAACCATTAAGAATGTTATATCATGATCAATTTAGAAATAACTGAAGTATCATATTCCAAATTTCGTTTTTAAGGAAATACCACTACCCCATACTCTATCTCAAAATAACATTTTTATTTATGCATCAAATCTTATTAAATCCTGTTTTAGTTTCAGAGATAAAAAAGTTTTCAAGGAAATAACATTCCACTCTGCTGCCTCAGATATCGTTCTATAACTATTTTTCTATTGAACCGATTTAGTCAGTTTTAAATAGGAAAATAACAAATACTTAGATCAAATATTATTGAGATTTCACTTTTATTGTGGATGTGAGCGTGTCAACAACAAACAGACAGACGATATAGCAAAATCTCCCCAGATTTTGATTTAACATACACATCTATTTATAAGTAGGCAGTGTGTATGTATGTATGTATGTATGTATGTATGTATTTATGTATGTATGTATTTATGTATGTATGTATGTATGTATGTATGTATTTATGTATGTATATATGTATGTATATATGTATGTATGTATGTATGTATGTATGTATGTTATGTATGTATATATGTATGTATGTAACGCAAAGACTCCAAAACGTATGGGTCAATTTTGATGAAATTTTCACTGAATGATCATAATATACCCGAAAGTAATGTACACTATAAAAAATTCCGATATGAACAGGGGGAGCGATACCCCGTATACAAAGCAAATATCGGTTATCGAATATTTAAAGAACTATAAGAGTGGAAGTTCTTAAATTTTGTCCCAAGAACATTTTCAAGACACTGTTTTACTAGACAAATCGTATAACGGATAGGACCAGGGAAAAAGGTCTTCTATGTACAAAGCAAATATGTTTTTTCGAATATCTAAAGAACTACAACAGCGAAAGCTCCCAAATATAGTCCCAACTGGAGAGGTACTCCCATACAAAGCAATTTTAAATTACTTCTCATTCATTTAAATCGCATGATAATACAACACGAATGTTTGCTTAAGGCCAGAAACGCCCTAAAAATTTGGTTTAGGAAAACGAAGAACGAAACCACTATTTTGTTATTTAATTGAAATTATCTCTCTTCCGTACTTTTCTCTTCCGTTGTTGAGGTGACAACCCTTGGCCGAAGAATTTTAGGTCATTCCGGTACGAAGAACCGGCTGTCGCGGGAATGAATTGAAATTATTATTAGAGATGAAATTTTAAGACCTTTTCGGAAACACTTCCATTAACTTTTTTAATAGAGTGTTTTGTCACTTTTGGACATCTTTTGTGTGCTGCTCAATATCTCTACACTGGCCTTAGTTGCAAGCAGTTTGGAGCAATTGCTTCTCTTGTTCTCTTGTAAGGGCCAAGTCAGGCCAAAAACACACATCACGATGTCTTATGAATGGAAGCAGTCTTTTTTTGTTAACATACATTGATGTAAATTTTGTTATTTATGGAGCCCGTTGTAACAAATGATTGGCTACTTTTATGGCAACTATATATTGATTGCCATACCAACTTTTCTCGAACTTCAGCAACATAAAATTTTTGATCAGGAAGTTGCTAAAAATCTTCTTTCTTCATAATTACGCCACAAGAATATTTTTTAGAAGAGCATGGAAATTGTGCTCTATTTTTGGCCTCTGTTCTTATCAAAAACTTTTTGAACCTTGTATGTTTTTAACCATTAATTTGCTTTAGATCTTCATACCAAATAGTCCGAACATTGTGCTACCCTGACTGCTTTCCTATCGGATGTATTGGGAGCTCTTTGAAAAAAGCTCTCCATTTTATTATTTTTTTAAAGATCATGTGCACCATTCCTTCTACCTGAACTCCCGATACTGTTCAATAACATTAACAACAGTTTGACTTTTTATAGGTCCAAATTGGAATTTATTGAAAATATTTAACAATTTTCGTAAGCATTTCTTTTGGTCACTCAGAAAAAATTTGCTTTAAAAGTTTCAATGAAAAAAGTGTATTAAGAATGTTTCGATCTCACTACATACTTAGTCAGAATCGATGTTAAAATTTTTGTTCAGATCTAAAAGGTTATCTCAGATATCGGTCTCTAACTATTTTTCTATCGGACCAATTTTGTCGATTTAAATTATAAATTTCTTATGAAAATAGCAAATTCTTGGGCCAAAATTCATAAAGATCTAAAAATTACTGCGGATGTGAGCATGTCAAAAATATACAGATGGAAATATATATACTTAAATGGGTCTTAGATGTTCTTTCTTGACGTTGCATCATCACTTGTGGTGGAGGGTATAAAAATAGAAAAGGAATTTTTTTTGCTCCGAAAAAAATTTTGAGAAATAATTCTGGAACTACTGAATACTTTTTAAAGAAAAGATTTAAATTGGCCTAAGGAAATCTATCGGTCCATCATTTTATATAATGCCCGTTTAAATCGTAAAAGATATTACCACATTTATATCTGTTAGTTTTATGAGTTTAAAATCCCATTCCAGGAGAGCATTTGTAAGCCAGCTACCAAATATAATGGACCAAACACGATCATTTTCAATATCTATATTTTTCGTCCTTGGCCCAAAGAAATAACAAGTTCAAACAAAATTCTGTTCATACGTTTACATGTCAGTTAGAGAGAAAGGACATACATCGTTAAATCGAGATTTGAGGCGATTAATGATTGAAACTAGTTTCTAAAATCGACTATTTGCAATATTTCGACTTATTTGCCAAATGAAAACAATTTTAATTCGGGTAACTGAATTTCCGAAAAATGTTTTGGAACCGTAACTGAATTAAATATACGATAACAATGGAATACTCCGATAGAATTTGCTTTAAAAACTTTAAAAGGAACTTTAAAGTCTCTAAAGAATAAGTAACCATAAGACGGGAATCTATTATTAAAAAAGCGTAATCCAAAAAAATCTCCCATTTTGAAATTCCGAACTACTCAACATTTCCCCATTTTATTACGTTAACTTTTATGATGCCATCTTAACTCATTTTCTATTGTTTTGTTTTATACTTCTTTTTACACTTCCATTCGTAACCTTTTTTTGTTTACATTTCTCTTTTCGCTGTCATAACAAATAAACCCACAAGAAACCACTGATGTGGTGACGAATTTCATGAATTTTGTGTAATCAATTTCCGAGAAATGGCCACAAATTACGATAATGAGAGTTATTGGAATCGTTCCGCTAGTAAAGCTTTCAATTTTGATGAAAATGCCGAAGATGATGTGGACTTTAAAAGTGTAGCGGCGGGTTATGAATTATCAACAGATTTTGGTGGCATATTAAATGATGACACTATTTCGGAGGCAAGTTTTGATAATAGTGCGGCAAGTAGTGCCTTAAATTTGTCCATAAAATCTTTGCTATCGGATGAAGCTTTAAAATGTATCCTAGATGAACAATCCATGGATGATCGTTTGATACCAAAGGGTGTGAGTGCCGAGGAAGAATTGAAATTGTTAAGAAGACAATTGCAAAATACTTTGTATACACCCTCGCCCAATACAGTGGCCCAGAAATTGTTATGTGGTATGTGGTAGTAAAGAAATCTCTTGGGGATTCAATTAAATGAAATTGCCAATTTTTCGTTACTTCCAGGTGTTCAGGTCAGTTTTGAAGTGTTTAAGTCTTTACATGATAAACAACAACTTTTGGAAGCTGTTTTAAATATGGGTGCTGCTGGTGATGCCATTATTAGTGTCGTTTTATTTTTAGAAAAATCATTAAATCGACAAGATTTCTTAAGTTTAATCTCGGCCAGACCAAAAGCTTTAAATCATTATTTGGCTTTTCTTAAGCAACAACAACCCCAAAAGGCTGTTGTTTTACTTAAAGATTTAGGAAAATCTCAAGATTCTTTATTGTTGTTATACCAGGATATCTATCAAGCGGACAACATAAAGGAGCGTAAAGAAAAATTACAAAAAATTATGGAAACTTATCCCGCCATTTGTCCTGTTTATCCTCAAATAATACATGCCAATATGAAAGTTCTTAATCTCCTGGAAACGGAAAGAAATAATCTCAACAACTCAATAACTATAGACTCCAGTCCCATAGAAGTTTTACACGCTTGTTGTATGAAATACAACAATTGGAAGGAACAAGATATGTTAAAACCCACTTCACCTTATCGTTTCTCAGCGGACTTACAAATCTCGGCGGGACAATTTGAATGGTGTGCTTTAAATGAACGCACTCGAGCCCAAGCTTATGCTGATCTTCCTCATATATTCGAACATATACCCACCTGGCATCCCATGAAACAAAAACAATTTCACATAAGTTTTTCTTTGGAATTGGCCATATTACGTTTATTCGAATTACAAGCTCCGACCACAATTTTGTATTTGTTCCTATCAAGACTCTCGAATAATAATGATAAACTTGCGTTGGCCAAAAAAGTTAAATGTGTTAAGGCTGAAATAGATGCTCTAGTGGGTTTGAAAGACATAGTCCAGCTAACAGCTTTAAGGGACTCATTACCTGAACGTTCGGAGGAACAATTCTATTGTGAAAATGCATTGAAAACAGCACAAACCAAAAGATGGACTACGGATAATATTAAATTGAAATTGAATAATAATCTTAATTAAGAAAAAATTGAGTATTTGGAAAAGTTTTTGAAATGCTATAATTATGTTTAAGTTTGTTAATGAAATATAAGAAGTGCGATCGAAAAAATATTAACACACATTTTTGATTTAAACTTTTAAATGAAAGTATTATTAGACTTTTCAGGTAGATGGAATGATCCACATGATTTTTTAAGCCAAAAAAATGAAATACTTTGAAAAGAGCTCCCAACACAACCGGTAGGAAAACAGCCCGATTAGCTCAATGCTCTATTTGGTACATAATGTTAAAGCTAATGCAGGTCAAAACTGATAGGAACTCTACTAAAATCGAAAAAACAGAGCAAAGCAAGAAATTGCTCCAACTTCATAGGATGGAGTAATAGTGATGGGATTGACTTGACAGTTAAACAAATGTTGTTTATAATGTGGTCATTGGCCAGATGGTGGACGTATATATTAATAACGGCACAGTCAATATGTGACCGTTTGTTCATCGCTCCATTTCGATCTTAGTTGTGCCAAAATTACTCTTATAGACCGCGGCAGATTCTGTTTAATGTCTGCAATAGAAGGTGGGCGGCCACTAAGTACAGCGTCCAAACGGCATCTTGAAACTGTGAAAATTGTGGCGTTTCTGTCCATAGCTGCCATCTATAAAGCCCGATGAAAAGGATCTTGCAAATAACTGTTCATATATTCGAAGATCTTTCCTAACATGCCTCAGGGGAAGTTAGGATGATGCTTCCGATGACATCCAAGAAGGAACTATTTACTGAGAATTCCATTAAAAGAAACAGATTGGCGTTGTATTTATATTTGATTTAAGTAAAATATATGTAGGAATCAAGTGAGAGATTTTAAAACGCATAAATATAATACAAAATTTAATAATAAATTAAACTCTTAAGCAGAAACCAGCAAATCAAATTATACGAGAGTCGTTCTATCACTTTTCTTAGATACTATTATATAATTATTCTGTAGGGTATTTCATAGGTGAGACTTGGTCAACTATAACATTGTTGTTTTCAAATAAACTTTAAAATTCTTAATAACTATCAAAACCATTTGTTAGAGTAAAATGAGGTTATGTTAAGATATTTTCTTTTAAAAGAATTGAAATGTACTCACCTTGATATTTAGCTGCTTATTGATCTTTTAATAAAGTTAACCACATAAAATTCGGCTTTGCCAAATCTTCAATACCCTCCACCTACAAATTCGTGTGAAGTTAATACGTTAGGTTTCGTAGATATACATATACACACACATACACTCACAAACGTATACAATATATAACGCTTTTCTTAAATATAACACAGCAACACTTAATGAGTTATAAAATTAGTTATATTTTTGACTATAACTTTTTTCTTCTGAACCGATTTTGATAATTTTTGGAATGGTAATGAAGTTTACATAACTAAATATTATAACAAAAATTCATTTCAATTTAACGACTTAAAATAGACAATTTTACGAAGTTCATCGCTCGAACTGAGAGGTTGCATCAGTTGTCGGCCTATAACTTTTACAATACTGAACCAATTTAGCTGGTTTTAAATTGGACTAAAGTGAATATTTAGACCAATTTTCATTGAGCTCTATCAAATTTTGTGGATGTGAGCGTGCCAACAACAGACTAAAGGACTGATAGACGGACATAGCTATATCGACTCAGATTTTAAATTGATGCAAGGGTATATATACATTATGGGTATATGAGATGATTTCTTTTTCTTCACCACTTATGGTGGTGGAGGGTGTAAAAAATGTTAGAAATTTAATTTGCCCGCGCTTAACATACACATTCATTTAAAGAATAACTTTTTCCATATTATATACATATTTCAATATTCAATAATAATAAATTATATACGATTCTTTACATTTTTTAATATTTCTAAAACTTATTAAAATTACAAGATCTTTTATTCACTCCAACAAAAACACTTTAAACCCTCCATATGCAAATGAATTTAAAATTTAACATTTCAACTCTTTATCTTAACATAAAAACACATTTTTTTAATAAACTCATTCATTTTCCTTTAAAATCAAACACTAAAATATATACTTTTTGTAAATTTTCTTTATTAATTTTTCCACTTGTTGCAAATTTTCCAAAAAACCGCGAACTAATTTGACACAAGAAATGAAACAGAGTTGTTTACTAATCAACGGGAATGTTAAAAACAGAGTTGTTTACTGGTTAATGGGAATGTTAAAAACAGTGTTGTAGAAGGAAACGGATGAAAACAGTGTTGTTAAAAGATAACAGATAAGAGTTTTCTAAATGTTAACAATGTTGTAACGAAATTTAATTTGAATTTGTAACGGTCATCAATGATTGTGTTCTAGAATCTTCTAGTAGAATGATAAAACAACGTAAGTTTCATCACGTTCCTAGAATCTTCTAACGCGACAGTTTAGTTATAATAGCTGTTGCCATCAGCTGAGTTAGTTAATTTATTGTGAAAAGTGATAAAGTAATAAGTAATCAGTGCTGAAATTTGGAAACTTAATGACGCTTTTGATTGCAATAAAAAATTAAGTTTATTTAGAGGAAATAAACCAAAGTTTTGTAAAAGGTAAAAACGTATAAATATAAAAGAGATTCAGAATTGTGTTGCCACCATATTAAACAGTTTTAAAACAGAGTTGTTCTATATGAAAAAAGCAATGTTAAAAACTGAGATGTAAAAGGAAACGGATGAAGTTGATGCTGTTAAAAGTTAACAGCACTATTTGTAATACAAAAGCTTGCAGAGTGTTATTAATATAAACAGATTCAAAGCTGTGATGCCATTATGTTAAACTTAACATTAACCACAATCTGTTGAATGATATAAGACCAAACGAATATGCGGTAACATAAAGAATTCGCTAAATTAAATTGTACTACGATTTGCCGAAATTATTGGGAGTGAGATGAAAAAATGATTAACACACATTTTTCATTGAAACTTTTACCTCAAGTATTATTTGACATTTTTATGTAAAACATGTCAGATTTTATGTTTAGTGTCAGACAAATGAATATATTGTTAATCTGATTAAATATTTCAACAGAATCCAACTTTGTCCTACAAAAAGTAGGCCAAACATTAAAATGTCTGCCGTCAAACTTTTTCGCATGTCATTAAACAGTACCAGGAGAACTTGCCCGTTAATGGAAAACATGCTTCAAGTAGAAGAAATGTTCCACATGATGTTTTCTAAAGCCAAAAAATATAAAGCATTTTCAAAGTAGCTTCCCAACAAATCCGAAAGGACAATAAGCAACCCGGTTGCTTAGTGCTCAGACTATTTGGTACGAAAAGTTAAAGCTTTTGCAGGTATGAAACATACAACGCTCAATAAGTTCCCGACAGGACAGAACACTTAAACTGAAGTCTGGTTTTCTAAGGAATATTTGTGCTGATGAAAATTATGTTCTGGAGATATTTCACAACTTCTGGGTTAAAAGAATTATGTTGCTAATGCTTGAAGGAATGTTTAGAAAAACTTATGACCCAGAAACAGTAAAAATTTCTCAAAAAGTTCTTGGCATGACAAGCAATATGCAGTTACGACAATAGAAGCCAATCATTTGTTACAACGGTCTTTATAAATTTACCGAATGTACATCAAGGAATGGTTACGAAAAGGACTGATATAATTCATAAGACTTCATAATGTATTCACTTGATTGGTATAAGAACAATAATGTGGTATTTGTACGATAAGTGCCAAATCATCAAAACTGTCCGGAACAAAGACCATTGGACATATATTGGATTCTTGTCAAAAGAGAATTGAGGAGCTCAAAACAGTGTCCAAAGGTCTTAATAGAAAGGTTAACTTTAAAATGGTGGTAGTTCAAACATCTGCACAAACGACTAACACCTCAGCTATCTACGGCGGCGTGGGGTATAATAATCTCTACGCCAAAAACAGTTCTTAACATGAGTGCTAAGAAACTACTTTATTTTGCTTTATTTCGGTAAAATGTAAATTTTTTTCTAATTCTTTTCAAAATTCCCATTTATGAATATTTGGCAACTCTGGCAACTCTATCAAAGTGAGTGTAACTTACTTTCACTCAATATTCTTCTATGTGTTATTTACAGAGTTATTCTTTATTACCATTAGTGTTGCCTTATTTCGTCCGTTTCCTGTCATAACTCTGTTTTTGTTGTCTCTGTTATTCTTATAAGAAATTAAACAACTCTGCCTTTTAAGTCAAATGTCAGTTGGATTCGCGGCTTTTTTACTGTTTGTGTAAAATTTGTGAAGCTTTTCGTTTTTTGCAATAAAAATATAAATTTTAGTGTTTAAATTAATTAAGAAAAATGTTTACATAAAATATAAAGTGGTTTTTGTTAGATTTATGTTATAATTATGGAAAATGTGTGCAAATGAAGCGAAAAAAGTGTTTGGAAAAAAATTCCTTCAAATTTCAATTGTAATGAGTTGTGAAAAATTAAGAAAATATGAAAATCTAGATGAAAAATATATATAAATAAATGAAAAGTAATCAAAATAGATTACGAAAATCATGGCCTGTTTTAGATAAGTAAAATCAGTGTTTGTTTAAAAGAAAGAAAATGAAAGTGTCTTAAGAAAAATGTCTCAAGAATGAAAAAGTTTGTGTAAATGTTTTTGTGTGAAAAAGTCAGTGGGGAAATGATCGGAAATAAATCAGTTTGTTTATAGCCAGAAGTCATTTTAAAGCTTAAACTTATATATAATGTTTATATAAAAATTCATGAACCATTGTTGGAAACTGCTGGACATAACCTAGAAATTTGTTTTAAAAGTGAGTACTTTTTTCAGTTTAATTAAAACAATTTATAAAGAACCTTTTTATATCAAATGAAAAGAAAGTGAAAGATATAATTATCATAAAAACCCATAATTACCATATCATGTATGCCCCACTGTCCCACAATGATTCCAAAACGCTTTATGGGAAATAATTCTGAAAAGTTGTAACTTCTGTATATTTTTCAATGAAAATTCATTAGAACGAGGAGTTTTCTAATTGATTTGAAGAAGAACACATTGCTAATGGATCCTAGGGTCGGGATGTAGATCTCCTAATTATATTACCCCCGATTTTTTAAAAAATTCGCCAAGATTTGATTTAAAAAATATTACATTAAATAGTCACTAGAATTCTGTACAAAAAATACGCGTACATATGTGGGATATAGTGTTCTCTTTTTCCGATATTTGAACTTGTTGCACTCTATTCGGATCCAAAAAGAGAAATCTAAAATATTATCTGGATTCTGTATAACATTATAAACAGTTCATGTGCAAATGGTATCAATACAAAGTTATATAATATATGCTAATAATATCTGACGACTTGATGGGAAACCCTTTCCCCACCAGCCCTTTGGAAAATCCGTTATTTTACAAAAATTTTCTCTTTAGTTTTAAGAGAGAAATTGAAAAAAATACTTTGATTTTATAGCTTCAAGTGTTGAATATTAAAAAATCTATTATGACCCAAACCTTTTTTTAAAGGCTGAATGGAAAATTACTTGCAAAAAAGGCAATTTTTGAAAAAAAAAGTTTTCCCCAAATAGGAATTTTGGGCATTTTGGAATGAAAAATGGGAATCTATTTTAAGGACAACTTTGTCCATTTGAATAAATTCTATAATTTTTATAGAATTTATTAAATTTTTTTTTAAAAAAGTTTTTTTTTTCGATTTTTTTTCAAAATTTTATTAAAAAAAAATTTAGTTCTGAAACTTAAAAAAGGTACAAATCGTTATTAAAGTAAAACCCTTTCCAACGACATTAAATACTTATATAAATCTTTTTATCCTTAAAAAATTAACTGAAACTGGCTTTCTCCATTGAAATGTAAACATAAAATTTAACATAGTTTTTGCTAAGTGTACAAACATGTTATAATGTTTGTAACGGTGTAGGATAAAATGATTTATGACAAAATTGTAAGTTTAGAATTGTTGTATATGATCTTTAAATATTCGATAATTAATATTTAATTTGTACAACTCCCCTTCATCCTATACGACCTACAGTTTGTCCAAAAAATATTTGTATCAGGGATCACTTTATTCGATGTTCGATAAGTAATATTTGATTTTTATGGGGACGTTCATTCCCTTTGGTCTTAGTGACAAAACAATAGCTGTGTCTACTTTCAAAATATAGGCGTTCGAAAAAGCATCTTCATTCTTCTTCTGGTCCACATAGTTATTATACTTTTTTATAATGTTTGTAACATAGAGATCGACTCAGTACTACTCACTCAAGTATGTGTCCCCGTCCGTCTGACTGTCCATGTAAACGTTTAACTGCACAGTGTGTTTAAATCGATTTTTTTGAAATAATTCTGTGATTTTTGAACCGTTGGAGATATCAACATGAAATTTCAAATGTTTGTAGTGTAGACCTCTATCTGGTCAGGGGCGTAGTCGGTGATAGTTTACCACCATGGGTAACATGAACATGAATCCAAATCAACGTTTAATATAGTTGATTTAAGATTGAATAAATATTTTCATTTAGTTTAAATTGAACATTTTTTAAGGTTATGGTGAAATAATATTGTACGTATTAGAACTTTTCAATTTTTAAAATTAATTTTATGCACTAAAATTTCAAATAGTAAAAATTCAAGAAATTCTCATGAAGCTGTATTAACTGTGAAACAATGTTAATTAACATTTTTTATTTATGAAACAAAATCATAACTGAAAAAAGTTAAATTATTTATATTTTAAATGATTTAACTTTGATTTTTTCTCTGTGTGTGATCTCTAATAAGGAGTGAGATCGAAAAATTCATTAAAGACGTTATTCATTAAAGTTTTTAACATGTCGTGTTAATCTGAATTAAGTGAGAGACCAAAAAAAAAGGTCGTTCTAAACTTCTAAAAAAATTTCATAAAATCCAATTTAGTTCTACAAAAAGTTGGCCCAGTATTCAAAATTCTACCGCTTAACTGTTTCCCATGTTATTAAACAGTACCGGAAGAACAAGTTTCAGACATAAACGCGGTTTAAAATTAAGAGGCCGAAAACAGAATACAGAAATTAAGGACAAAATTTCAATAAATGACGAAACATATGTTCTGGCAGATTTTTCGCAACTTTCTGGTCAAAAATTTTATATTGCCGATGCTCGATGGAATGTTGAGGAAAAGTTTAGGATTTTTAGATTTTTTTTTAATCAAAATCTCAGAATTATTTTTTTATATTAAAAAAATGTAATTGATTACGATTAATCGATTAAAAATAATACATATAAAATTGTTTTGTTTACCATTCACTAACAGTAATCGATTCTTATTGCACTAAAACCTAAATGTTTAGAAAACGAATAATCGATTTTTTTTTAGAAAAAATAATTTAAATGTTTTAAAAATTTGAAAAATATTCGAAATATTAAAAAAAAATCATCAAATTATTCGAAACATTGTAAATATTCGAAGTATTAGAAATTTTTCGAAATATTTAAAAATATTCAAAAATTATTCGTTATTTATTGAATTTTATGAATTAAATTTTTATACAAAAAATATTGGCAAAATATTCGAATAATTGTAAAATGTTTAAGATATTGAAAAATTCGAAATAATGAAAAATATGCTTCATAGATATTTACATTCAAGATTTTCGAAAAAATATTTGATATATTCGATAATAAAAATGTTAGGAAAATTTTGTAAAATTTTGAAAAATATTCGAAATTTTGAAAAATCTTCGAAATATTAAAAAAATATTTAATTAATAAAGAAAACTTTGGGAAATATTCAAAATTTTGAAAATATATTCACAATATTGAAAAATATTCGGAATATCGAAAATTTTGAAAAATATTGGAAAAACTTGAAAATATGCAAAATATTGAAAAATATTCAGAATATCAAAAAGCTGAGAAATATTGAAATCGTAAAATTCATAAAATATTTGATATATTCAAATTCGAAGTATTGAAAAATTTAGAAATTTTCAACTTAATCAAAAATATTCGAATTATTGAAAATATTGAAAAAATATTCGAAATATTAACAAATAACGAATAACTGAAAATTTTTGAAATCGAAAAATTCTAAAATATTTGATAAATAAAATACGAAATATTGCGATGCCGATGAATATTGAGGAAAATATTGACATGTTAGGCTGTAGGCTGTTGCAGCAAAAAAAGGCAATAATCATTTGTTGCAAGAAGCTCTGTAAATACGGAAATTTTCTTCAAGAAATGTTTCCATTCATAAGACTTCATAATGTGTCCTCTTATTTTTGGACTGATAAAACTACCAGGAGCTAAGAGAGAGAGAGAGTGAGTTTTGACTCTTGTTAAAAACAAAATTGAAGAGCACCAAAATGGTGTTTATTCTCTTCTTTAGAAAATAGTGACGTGCGTTACCAGAAATATGCACTAGTGTAGAACTCTTTTTCTTGAAAAACAAAATGAAGAAAATATTCGACCAAAGCGATTATATTTAAACATTTTTTTTAATTTTCCATTTAATATATGATTTTTTTAATTGTTTTTATTTTATTATTTAATTATTATTTTCATAATATACAAAAAAATTAATTAATTAGTTTGTTAGTTTGTTTGTTTTTTTAATATTATTGTTTTGTTGTTGTTATTTTAGTATAATAATTATTATAGTATTGTTGTTGTTGTTATTGTGTAATGATTTTTAAAGACAATAACTTAAATATTTATTTGATTAATATAATTTATATTTAATTAATTTATTAATTTATTTATTTATTTATTTATTTATAAAACTTGTAAACATTTAAAGCATTTTTATTTATTATTAATTTATTTAATTTATTATTTGTAGTTTTCAATTAATTTATTTAATTTAAATATATATTTTCAATAGTGCACAATAAATTATTTATTGCAAAATAAATAAATTAATTTTTTTATTAATTAAAGTAAAAAAAATAATTAAAAGCAGTCAATTTTTATTTAATTAATAATATTTTTTGTTAGGTTACCGCCTAAATAATAATTAAAATAAGTGTGAAATGTCATAATCGGCTATGCCGAAACTTCACTACCCTCCACCACAAATGCGTGTGAAGTAAATATGTTATGTTTCATACGTATAAAATACATAAAAGTTTTTCTTAAATTTAAGACATAAACTCTTAATCAGTCATTAAATTAGTTATATTTTTAACTATAACATTTTTATTTACTGAACCGATTTTGTTAATTTTTGTAACGGTAATGAAGTACATGTCACTTGATATTATGACTTAATATTATGCCTCAATTTCATTTTAGTTTTGTCAATTTAAAATTGATAATTTTACAAAAGTTTTTTGCTTGAACTTAGAGTTTGTCTCCAAAATCGGTCAATATCTTTTAATATATTGAACCGATTTTATTGATTTTAAATAGGAAACTTCTCAGGACTATAACAATTAGTCAGGGCAAATTTCATTGAGCCTATTAACATTGTGAATGTAAGCCAGACAGACGGATACAGCTAAATCGATTGAGATTTTGATTTGATGCAAGAATATATATATATACATTATGAGCTCTCAGATGATTCCTTCTTAGCCTTACACATAGACTGACAAAGTTATTAAACCCCCTTCACCTCTTGTGCTGGTGGAGGGTATAAAAATGAAAATTTTTTTGAAACGTAATTTTCAATAAAATTTTCATTTTCAAATTTAGTTTTAGACGGTTTCAATTTTTAATTCTAGTTTTTTTTATAATTTTTTTAACAAATTTATTTTTTTATAAATAAATTTAGTGATTTTTTAGTTATTTTTTTATATATGAAAATGTTTTTTTTAATATTTTCATTGTTTTTTGTTTTTGGTGTTGAATTTAGCGATTTTTTTCTTTTTGAAAATTTCAAATAAATAAAATTTTAATGAAAATTATTTTTAAAAAATTTATAAAAAATAAGATTTTTATAACTTAAAGTTATTATTTTTTAATAATTAATTTTAAATGAATTTGTTGTAATGTTGTTGTTGTTTATTATTTACAATTTTAATGTTCATGAATTTAATATTAATTTATGCTAGATTTTATACCCTACATCAACATAGGTGGTGGGGGTATCATGCGATATTTGTAACATACAGAAAAAATGGCATTTACACCCACCTTTAAATACACCTTTCGAATCAGAATCATATTCTAAGTCATTTTAACAATGTCCGTCCTTCTGTCTTTCAATTTGTCCGGCTGGCTGTTATGTAAACGTTGTAAACACTCTACAGATCGCAATTTTTGAGATACCATGATAAAATTTGATATATATTATTCTTTTAGCCCAAGAACGAAGCCTTTTTGAAATTGGCCAATTTCGGTCAAATATTTCAGGTATCTCCCGTGCAAATCCCCACTCGGAATGAGGTTTTAAGCTCATAAAAATCCTAATTATAAAGTGATTTAAATGAAATTTGCAAAAGTGTGTCCAATAATATTCTAAAGTGATGTGGCAAATTATGCGAGGGTCGGTCTATTAATTCTCATAGGTCCCATACAACTCCTCCTTCTAAATATCACGTTGGAGGCATAAATCTCTCATATACTTTGGTATTGTAATAAAAATTGCTCAAACTATCTGTGTACGAGGGTCGGTTCAGAATTTCTTCAATCCTCAAATATAACCGCCCAGAAAAATATCATTTTTTAAATGCATAATATTTCGTATAAATGTTAGTGTCACAATAATGTTCCGCACACTTAAGAATAAATCAAATTATACGAGGATCGTTCATTAAGTTTTCGTAACTACCAATTTTTACCAATATTGTGATGTAGGGTATTACAAAGTCCGCCTTAAGCGACTTCAAATTTCTTATTTGTTTCTCATCATTTTTGTGCTTGAACATCTTTTTGAAAGAAAAAAATATTGCCATTTCAGCGTTTTTTCTGGCGTAAAACAAAATTCTTTTACAGGATTTTTTATATCCGAAATATTGTAAACAATTGTGATTTTATAATTCAAAACGTTGGGTTTTGAAATATTACTGATTGTAGAATCTATTTCGATTATGTTTGGGAATCGTTTTTGTTTACATAAAAAACGTTTATTTTATGATCGATTAAATGCCAAATTTAAACTAAAATCGATTCTTTGTGGCCGATTAATTAAAAATATTATTTTTAGTTTTTTCTGAATTAAATTGTTATAATTAAAAATTTTTTTTCCAATATTATTTATTTCGATTATTTTAGTCGATTAAAAATCGATTAAAGAGAACGATTAGTCGACTAAAATAATCAAAATAAAAAATCATGAAACACTAGTGATTGAAGAATCAATATCAATTATGAATGGGAATCGGTTATTTACGTAAAAAAGATTACTTTGTGATCAATTCTTCTCTGCCAATTTTATGCTGATTTTTTTATACTAATCGATTAAAAAATCGATTAATAAAATAAATTAATCGAAATGTAAATAGTTAATTGAAAAATCGTGATTGTAAAATTGATTTCGCTTATGGTTGAGAATCGATTGTTTACTTAAAAAACAATTACGTTGTGATGGATTCTTCTCTGCCAATTTTATAATGAAATCAATTCTTAGTGGCCGATTAATCGAATGGTATAATTTCTTAAAATTTTAGATTTTTTAAAATCAAAATCTCTGAATTATTTTTTTATATGAAAAAAATGTAATTGATTACGATTAATCGATTAAAATAACACATATAAAATTGTTTTGTTTACCATTCACTAACAGTAATCGATTTTATTGCACTAAAACCTAAATGTTTAGAAAACGAATAATTGATTTTTTTTAGAAAAATAATAATTTAAATATTTTAAAAATTTGAAAAATATTCGAAATATTAAAAAAAGAATCATAAAATTATTCGAAACATTGTAAATATTCGAAGTATTAGAAATTTTCGAAATATTTAAAAATATTCAAAAATTATTCGTTATTTATTGAATTTTATGAATTAAATTTTATACAAAAAATATTGGCAAAATATTCGAATAATTGTAAAATGTTCAAGATATTGAAAAATTCGAAATAATGAAAAATATGCTTCATAGATATTTACATTCAAGATTTTCGAAAAAGTTAAAAAAATATTTGATGATATTCAATAATAAAAATGTTAGGAAAATTTTGTAAAATTTTGAAAAATATTCGAAATTTTGAAAATTTTCGAAATATTAAAAAATATTTAATTAATAAAAAACTTTGGAAATATTCAAAGTTTTTAAAATATATTCACAATATTGAAAAATATTCGGAATATCGAAAATTTTGAAAAATATTGGAAAAATTTGAAAATATTCAAAATAATGAAAAATATTCAGAATATCAAAAAGCTGAGAAATATTTAAATCGAAAAATTCAAAAAATATTTGATATATTCAAATTTAAGTATTGAAAAAATTAGAAATTTTCAAATTAATCAAAAATATTCCAAATATTGAAAGTATTGAAAAAAATATTCAAAATATTAACAAATAACGAACAACTGAAAATTTTGAAATCGAAAAATTCTAAAATATTTGATAAATAAAATACGAAATATTGATCAAACTTCGAAATTTATAAAATATATTCGAAAATTAAAAATTTTGAAAACATTAACAAATATTTGAAATATTGAAAATCTATTCAAAATATTGAAAAATATTCGACATATTGAAATACTGAAAAATATTAAAATGGAAAAACTCAAAAATATTTCAAATTCAAATTCGAAATATTGAAAAATATTCAAAGTTTTTTAGAATATTAAAAAATTTAATTGAAATAGTGAAAAATATTGAAAGTATTAAAAGTTATTCGGCATATTAAACAATATATGGAATTTGGAAAATCGAATATTGAAAAATATTCTTAATGTTCGAAATATTGAAAAATATTCGGTATATACAAGAGAATGTGCCAACAACAGACAGATGGACATGATTTGATGCAAGAATACATTATGATGTCTGAAATTATTCCTTTTTTACGTTACACATGGAAGACAAAGTTAATATTCCAATTGAATTTTGAAAAATATTTGAAATTCGAAAATTAAAAGAAATCGAAAAAATTGAATTTTTTGAAAATTTCAAACAATTTTGAAATATTTTAACATTTTTCGAGATATTGAAAATAGTGAAAAATATGGTAATCAAAATGACCAAAAATTATAGAAATTTTTTTAAATCAGAATTGAACCTCAAATATTGATATTTTTACAAAACATCAGAAACTGTAAAACAAAGAAAAAAAGCAATATTTTTCGAAATTGTGAACATTAAAGAATCTTAATTATTTTTTTTTACAAAATTAATTCCAAAGATCTTCTTTTCTAGTAGAAACAACTCTAATCAAACTAAAAACAAATTGAAATTAAATATTTTCTTAAAAATTTTCAAATAAAAATTAAAAATAAAAAATAAACAATTTTTCAAATTGTAATTAATAATTTACTTGAAATTTTAATTAAGGGGAGGGGTTGGGGAGGTTGTTTATTAAGCATTTACATTCTAAAGATACAACTTTTCAAAAATCATGTATTTTGAATACAATTTTAAAAGTTAAACTCCTTTTCGAATTAAAGTACTCAATTAAAACCCCCTTTGGTTTTTTACAACCATTAACTACATACAAACAATGATCTAAAGATCTAAATTAATTAAGAAATAAAATTAAAAACAATTAAAATATTTTATAAAAATACATAATAAAGAAAAAGAAATAATTAAATAACACTAAAAACTAAATATTTAAAAAGAAAATAATAGAAAAACATAAAAATAAAAATTTACATTAAAAATTAATAAAATTAAGAAAAAAATTAAACTAAAAATAAAATTGAGTTCAAATTGAAAATTTTTTGTATTTTTTTAAATTAAAAACAAATTTACAACAAGCAAAAAAAGAAGAAAATTTAGAAAGAAGGAAAGAACTTTAAAATCATCTTTCAGCTTCTATTTAAATAAATAATTTACTAAATAAATGAATAAATAGAAAACAACAAAATCAAAAACAAAAACAAAATTAATAATTTGTTTAAGAATTACAAAACTTAAGCAAACGTTGACAAACAATTGTTTTAAATTTAACACTCAACATTTCAAATATCACATCTGTATCTTCTAGTTTATGAGTGGCATGATGTTGTTGATTCTGCTGATTGTGATCATCTTCTGTTTGAAATTGTTGCTGTTGTTGTTGTTGTTGTTGTTGTTGCTGCTGCTGTTGTTGATGATGATAGAAATTAGTATTAATTTCACCTTCTGTTCTTGCTATAAGAGTCTTAAATTTCTCATTGAGATTCTGTTCCAGATCTGTGTTATTATTGTTAAAATACAAAACGTAGGCCAATTCCAAAAGATAATAATCTAAATCGGCCAAAAAGAAACGTTCACATTCAGCTAAATCGTATTGATGATTAATGAAATGACTGAGCAAATAATAAATTAAAAATCTTAAGTCGGCACGTCTTAGGGGCACATAGCCGGTATCTTTGGAAAAGTATTCAAATATTTTCAAGGCACACAAAGGACTTTTGGTGCTTTGCAGGCATAAGGTGAAGGCATCCACATATTTGAAATTAAGCATTAAAGTACGTATGCGATATTCCAAACGATTTTTCGAAAATTCTCGAACTTTATCGGGACTATAGAGGCCATGGAAGATATACAAACAATAGTGTATGTAATTGCAAAGATTTTGCAATTCCTCACTATCGGCCGTATTTACCTCTTCACTCTCTCGGTTTTCAATATTAATGGTAATGCCTTCAGCAGCTGCCTTCTCTGCATTAGCGGTTTGATTTTGTTGTTGAAAGTCGTGGCCATTATTGACTCCATTGTCATCGGTTAAACTGCCATTGTCGTTATCAACATTGGGCAAACGAGCATAACTTTGTTCATCGGGTGTACATTCGTATGAACTGTTGGTGGTTTGTAATTGATTTTGATCTAAAAAGTTATCGGCCAAGAGAGGAGTATTTAACGATAATTGCAGAGATGAGGCATCATTTTGACTTAGATTTTCAAGAGAGGAAATCATATCATCTGATTCTTGCCCGGTTACTATATTGGCCGAACTGTCTGCCTGTGTGGTGGATTTATATTCATGAGGTGAAGGTGAGGGCCCGCCATTAAGATCACCAAATTGTTCAAAATCTATATCAGCCTCTTGCAGGAAATAATATTTATAACGTGGTATGGATTTCAGATAACGTATGGGTTCGGTATCCAAACGTATGCGGGGTCTAGGTAAATTGATTTCGACAGGTATTTCTATGCACTGGCTTTCGAAACGCATTAAACGTTTGGTGGTGGGTAGACAAACAACACGTTGTTTCATTTTATCTATACAAGCTCCCAGATCTCGGCCACACTAAACATAAAATGCAACAAATTATTTCCCAATTCATTTTTTATTTATGACAACAACTCACCTGTCCATTAGAATTGCCACCAAAAGCTTTGACAACATAATCCGTTGTCATGACTAGAGTAAAATCAGCACCACAATCCACATACATGGGACGATCAATATTGTCCAAAGGGGAAGGTTTACTAACAGCTCGTCGCTCTTTATCTTCGGTACCCAATTGATGTTCCAAGTTTTTACCCCAAGTATATAAAGTGCAGGAGGAGGAGATCAAAGCAAAGTGGAAAAGACCACTAGAAACCTGTAATATTTGTCCTGCTACTTCAGACGTATCGACTAAATGTGGTGTCATATGTTCACAAGGATCTATATCGGCGGTAGTTGTTGGTTGTACAGTCACTGGTGGTGCAGTGGCAGGTACACTTGTGTTAGATGAAGCAGTAGTCTTATTTTCCCCATTATTTATATCTATTGCCCCCAAAGGATTCGTTTTTAAAATAGGCACTGCCTCATCTTCTATAACTTGTATGTTAATATTTGCCGCAGCGTCATCGGTCACTATAACATTTTCATCCAAAGGTAAAGTAACATTATCTGGAACTATGGCCGCTACTCCCGAAACAATTTCATCCTTTGCTATACTCGTTATAACATCTTCATCTTCGGCTTTTATAACATTCATACTGGGTGTGGTTATGGTTAATGTGGGAACTGCCGTCGCTGACGTAGAATCGGTAGTTAAGGTTTCAGCTTCTGCCGAAGCAGAGGCTGCAGCAGGTGCTGTATTAATTGTAGCCTCAAAACGACGACTCATTTCTCGTCTTTGATGTTCTTCTATCTTTTGTTTGGCATTAGCTCTTCTCTTGATTTGATTGGCCAAACGTAGGGCTTGGGGTGAAGAACCCCACGTATACATTCGTTCATTTTCATCTACCACTATCTGAAGGAGTGAAACACAATTGTAATTTAGTATAAATTTTAGATTGAGAATAAAGTTGCTTAATGGAACTACTTACATTTGTAAAGAATTTTGTATGAATCAGTCTTATTCTCGCTGTGCCAATCTCTAGTCTTTGAGGTAATAAATATTTCACTTGACCAGCACAATGTAATTCATCATCGTTTGGTCTATTGCTGCTACTACTACTGCTGCTGTTATTGTTATCTGTAGAGTTTTCACTTTTAGCTGAACCCAAACCCAACTGGCCAAAGTGATTAGAACCGAATACATATAATTCGGTTGTTTTTGGTATAGAGCCCTCACACAACACGAAACTATGGGCATGGCCCAAAGAAACTTGTAAGATTTTCTAAACAGAAATTGAATAATTCAATTCGGTTATTTAAATGATCAAGAAGAAGAATAATAATACCTTATATTTGAAAAAGGATACAATTTTGGGTTGTGCAACATTTTCTGTATTACCATGACCCAATTGACCATAAACACCCCATCTAGAAAATAAACAATTAAATAATTTAATTTAGGCTTCAAAGTATTTCATATAATCACATACCCCCAAGTGTAAAGTAAACCATCTGCTACCACTGCATTGTGATATTGTCCAGCCTCTAAAATGGTTATATTTTTACCATCAAATTCTTTAACCAACATGGGTTGTAAGGTCATTTGCATTTGTTTGCCAATGCCCAATTGGCATAAATTATTATTGCCCAAAGTATACAGCTAAATTTAACAAAATTATATTAATAAACAAATTAAATCTTTCTAAATAAAGAAAACTTACTCCATTATTTGTTAGAACTAATGTATGTTGACGTCCACATTTAACCGCATGTACCTCTAAATTAAGTTGGGATAATAAATCTAAACTTTTTACAGCATAAGGAGGTTCAGGAGTATCTTTAATAAAATGAACATACATTTTAACATTTCATTCATTATTTGATTGTTAGAAAATATTACCCGAAGATTTATTAACACTATAATTGCAAGGCACACCATTAGAGCCCCAAAAGTAGGCTACACCATCCACTACACAGGCGCAGTGGGCACAGCCAGCCGATATTGGCTTAAAACGCGAGGTTTCGATGGCAAATTGATTGTCTTCATAAGTTAAACGAAACGTATTTAGGGCATTCAATACCCGATCACATTTTGAGCGCTGAGATTCCAAGTGTATTAAAACAGCCAAATAGGTTTCAATAAGATTTTTACAAAATTCCAACAAATAAGTATTATTGTCATTCGACTGAGATGATGAAGAGGTATGAGAAACTATAGGTCTTAAAGTGGCCGAAAATGGATTTAGTTGTTGTTCCAAACGCTTTAAAGAAAACAAAAAATTTTATTAATAAAAACTAATTTATATATTATTTCATTTTAAATTACCTTTAATACAGTTGGTCTTATTTGTGGTAGTTTTTCTTGTATAAAATTGAAATAATCTACAGCTATGCTGGGTAAATATGTTATGGTTTCCGTAAACATGGGATCACTTAAATTATAAAGACACACATTGAGCTCTGTATACCAACCTAAGAACAAAATAGTGGTCAATTCTATTTGAAAATGAAATTTAAATAAAGCATTTACCAAATTCCTGGCCCACAACACTATTTAAAGCCAAAAAGGTATCAATGCAAACACCTCTAATTTTGGCCAATAAAAGAGCTGCCGAAAATAAACCACTTTGACATAAAACTATGCTGGTCATGTTGGTATGATATTTGCCATTAGTAACCAGGAAATTCCTACAATTAAACAAACTATAAATAAAATGTTTGTCAAATTTTAAAACAATCAACCTACCAAAGAGGTATGTAATTTTATCATTAACCGCCTTTTCGGCCAAAGTTATTAAAAGCAAATTGGCCAAATGAAATTGTGATGAGGGTGACATTTGCAATTGACTTAATGATTCATCTACGCCATAGGTGTAATCACCACAAGGCAGACCCTCATTGACAATTACGCCTTTTCCCTCAGGAGCATATTCAGCTGGTGTGGGTGGTAGAATAGCTCGTACATCTTCAGAGTGCCTGTAGGTAATATCGGGCAAGAGTGTCTTTATGATGGGATGACAAAAATATTTCGATTTAAGAACATGAGTAAGTTTTAAAGCCATGGCACAGAGATGCATTAAAGCTGTGGTCTGGCCAAACATGGCCAATTTAAGTGCCGTACGTATGGGTTTAATGCGTGCCGTATTATAAGTGAGCAAAGCTTGTGTGACCTTTTTACGACGCAATAAATAATCACCAGCAAATTCTATGCAAGCCTCATACGTCAGATCAAATGTATTGCAAAAATCTCGACATTGCGTCCACTCACCGGCCAAAGCAGAGTCTAGGAAAATGGCAAAAGGTTCTTTTCTAAAAAAAAGTAAATAAATAAAATGGGTAAACATTATTTATCAATTGAATGGTAAAATTGAAGTTTCAACTAACTTCAATTGTATGTAGTAAACATTTTTATTGGTCACCACATAACAGGGATCATAGTTTATCTTGGGAAATTCATTTTGCATAATTTCCATTTGTCTTAGAGAATATTCCTCTTGAACATCGGCTGTTTCATAGAACCTAACATAATCCATAGGAGATTTTATATCTTTATGTTCAAAGGCTTTGGTTTTTTCATCTTTAGTTATAACTTCATTGGCATTTAAAGCTGGACGGTAAGTGGCCATTTGATATAAACTCAAAACAGTTTCATTTTCAAAACGAAACAAACCCAATTGTGAAGCAGTATTAAATCTCTAAAGGAGAAAGAAATTAAGGAAAACATTTAACCATAAAAATATTTACAACATTTGAAAATACAACTAACATCTTCAGTGGCAGTACGCAGAGAAGCCATTGCACTGCTTATTACACCCACAGCATTTATAGAATTACTGGGTGACAAACAGTCACGACTATATTGTTCTGTTGTTGTGGTGGAGGCTGCACTTGTATCTGCTGGACTTTCAGCTTGTGCTGTGTCTGCTAAAATTTTAATGTCACTTTCCGCATCTGCTGAATTTGCAACACTTTTACTGAGATCATTGGAGGTTTTATTAACATCTGCATATTTCTCTTGTTTCTCCACATCCATATCACGATTTTCTTTTTCAGTATTTTGATTTATTATTGCCTCACATTCTTTTGGTAGAACCGAATTACTGCCCGCTGGAGAATCATTATAATAATCCACATATTGTATGGAATATAAAATATTGGAACTTATTAAAATATCCACACAATCAGGTGGAATTTTATAGAGAAATAAAGGTTTTAAATGTATGTCTATGCTGTGCACAGTAAAGCTGTTCGATTGGCTGTGTAAAGCACTTAATAAATAAGTACTACGTAAGTTTTGTATGGTGTAAAAGGAACCCAAAGAATTGGCCAGCAATTCCGGGGTCAAAGACGGTGAATCCGCTATTATGGCAAATGAGCCCAAAGAGACATCTGGTATATCTGTAACAAAAGGAAATAATAAGAAAATCAATTTTAACTTTTTCAAAAATTAAGTGTTTTTTTTTTTAAGCTTAAAAATTAACTTTCAACAAAATGTTTTTTTATGATTTTCAGTTTTTCAGTTTTTAAATTATTAATTTATTTGTTGTGAGAACTACATACAATTTTAGCTTTTAGTTGTAACAAATGAGATGCTTTAAAAGTTTTCTATATTTTAGCATTTTTTTTTTAAAAGTTTTCTTTTTTTTTTTCATTTTGGCAAATAAACTCACCAAATTTTGTTCTCATTCTAAATAAAAATTTCATAAAACATTTAAAATCTTAATTTTGTTAAATTTTTATTTATTTATTTATTTATTATTTTTTATATAGAATAGAATAGAAAGAAAAATAGAAAAATAAAAAGGCAAAAACAGAAATACAGAAAAAAATCTATTGTAATAAACATAACAATTAGAAAGTTTACTAAAGTTTAGGATCATTATTTTGGAAATGATGTGAATTGAGTGCCATTTAAAGGAGTTTTAAATTTTAGTTAAAGTTACAAAATTTGGTAAATGTTTTAGCTGCTAAAAAAGTGTTGGAAATTGTTTAACAAAATTCTGAAATGAATTTGAAAGTACAGAGTTATACGAAATAAAAAAATACACACACTGTTAGTCTCATATTTAGATTTAAAGTCAAGCATGTTTCAAATTAACATAGACATAGAAAAACTTGATATTAAATTAACATTGAACATAGTTGATTTTAGACAATGTTAATTTTTATAACCGCACCCCACCTCCAGTGAAGTGAAGATGGTATATTAACTTTGTCATTACGTTTATAACGCCAAGAAGGAATTATCTCAAACCCCATTATGTACATAAATTCTTGCATCAAATTAAAATCTGACCTGAATAATTATTATAGTCTTGAGAAGTAAAATCGGTTCAATATATTAAAAGATCTCGGTCTTACGGGGGCAACCTCTGGATTCAAGCAAAAAACTTTCGTAATATTGTCAATTGCAAATTGTCAAATTGGAATGAAATTGTGCCATAATATTATGCTTCATGTACTTTACTTTCATTCCAAATCAAAATCGGTTCAGTAACAAAAGAATTATAGCAAAAAATATAACGAATTTTATGACTCATTAAATGTTCATCTGTTACATTTTAGAAAAACTTTTATATATCGTTAATCCGATTAAAATAAGTGACCAGAAAATTGCGTACTAAAAACATTAGATATTTTCAACGAAACCCTTTTTGGTTCTACAAAAAGTTGGCCATGTAATTCGTCAAAATGTTTTCAATATTATTTAACAGCACCGGGAGAGTTTTTTCATTGATAGAAAATCTGGTTCAATTAGAAGGAATGTTCCGCATGATGTTTCTAAAGAGCATATTCAAAAGAGCTCCAAACACAGCAGCTCGGTTAACTCATTGTTGGGAATGTTTGGTACGAAAAGATAAAGCTTATGTTTAAAAGCTTAGATGACTCAAAAAGTTCCTGGCATGAACACTGCTAAAAATTTAGAGGCCAAAACATAGCACAGAAATTGAAATCAAGTTTCCAAAGAAATATTCTTGCTACATAATGGATGATGAAACGTATGTTCGGCAGATTTTTCACAACGTTTCTGGTCCTGGAAATGTTTAAGAAAAGTTAGGAGCCAAAAATCAGTTCTTGGTATGACAAGCAATATGCAGTTGCGGCAAAAGAAGTCAATCATTTGACTTCATAATGTGTTCACTTATTTGGCATCCTGTCACTTTGGTAAACAAGTCCTTGAGTGGTGTAAGGCAAATCTTCCAATCTGCCTGTACCTAATGCCAATGGAGAGATATTGGACTCTTCTTAAAAAAGAGAATTGAAGGACACAAAAAAGTTGTCCAAAACTGAGATGGATTAGCAAAGTGAAATAAAGCATTATTAAACAGTTAATGGAAAAGTTTACGAAAAAAGGAAAACAAGTAAAAATATAAAAATAATTTCTATCAAATAAAAAAAAGTAAACTGTATGTTTAGAGGTTTCGTTTTTATAAATGTGATGATTTTTTTCCATCTCGCTCTTTATAAATGTTAAATTTCTAGTTAAATCAAAGGAAAAATTGGAATATTGAATGGAAATTTTTGTGAAAATTCGACTTTTAGTAAAATAAAAATTATTTTAAGTCAAAATTTCGAAATTAAATTTTGGATGAAAATTTCGAAATTAAATTTTTGAATGAAAATTTCGATATTAAATTTTTGATGAAAATTTCGAAATTAAATTTTTAATGAAAATTTCGAAATTAAATTTTTAATGAAAATTTCGAAATTAAATTTTTGATAAAATTTTATTTTTCCAAAAATTTTATTTTTGGTGAAAAATTTGATTTTTAGTAAAATACGATTTTTATTGAAAATTACGAATTAAAAATATTTAAAATAAATTTTTGTTAAAAGTATTTAAACGAAAAATAACATTTTAAGTAAAATAAAAGAACTTCGCGTTTAAAAAGAAATTTATTGCGAAAAAAATTGTTGGTGAAAATTTGAATTTGATTTTTTTTTTTTTAATTTTTGTTTTTAGAATGGATTTTGGGGAAATATAGAATTTTTCGTGAACAATTAAAACTTTGGGTGACAAATGGCGGGTGAAAAAAGCAGGGTAAAAATTGAACTTTTGGTGAAAAAAGTTAAAAAATAAATTTTGGATAAAATTTGAATTTGTTGTGAAAATTTTAATTTATGGCGAATTATTGATTTGCTATAAAAAGAGATTTTTTCTATGAAGATTTTTTTTGCGAAAAGTGAAAATTTAACTTTTAGCGAAAAATAATATTAGAATCGATTATATTATTCAATTAAGTGATTTACTCCAAGATGTTTTAGGAAGTTCATTTTTTAACCATCTTCAATAAATAGAAATTGTGAGAAAATTGTAGGATAAAAGGAATATTAGAACAAGATCGAAACAGTTTATCTCACAATTTATGAAAAAAATCAAAGAATTCACTATTTACTCGTAGTTTTTTTGTAACATACTAACTTGAAGTACTCATATAAGCTTTTCTATTAGATTATAAATGTTTTTTATTTTAGAAAAATTCAAAATTATTTTTTTAAGCCAAAATCTAATTGAAAAAAGTCTAGGAATTTTTCATCAATTTCAAATTCTTTTCTAGCTTAATATTTTATGTTTCTTTAAATATTCAATATACTAGCATTCTACGAGCTAAAAATAGTGGGAGCGAAAAGGAAATTTTCATACCTAAACGATGTATTAATGACTTAAATTTCAAACGAATAACATTTGAAGGTAGAGACTGCAAAGAGACTAATAGTGAAAGTGAATTTAACATTAAACCAAAGAATTTATATTACAGAGAATTTAAAAATTTTAATTCCTTTTAGGATGTCGTGCTGTACTTCTTTTCCCAGTACTAACAAGTGTCCATTTAAAGTAGTAAAACGAAAATTTTGCAAAAAAATATCTATAAAAATATTACTTACATTCTTCAATCTTTTGACGATTATCGGAGAGGCGCATTTTAATAGCATTTAGTTTTTTTGAACCCAACGATTTTAAAGAAGCTAAACGGGCACGAGCTGCTGGTAAAATACCAGCACGACCATTTGCATCATCTAAATCATTAAAATTCTCCTGTTGTTGCTGTTGTGATTGCTGCTGTTGTTGTGAAATAGATTGCTGCTGCTGCTTGTTGTTGCTGAGTTAAACGCGCTACTGAATTTGTAGTGGTTACAGTTTGTTTTGCACTTGAAGCTGTAGTAGTGACTGAAACTTTATTGTCCAAGTGTCTAGTTATAGCTACTGAATAAGGTGGTGGTGGAGGTTGTTGTTGTTGTGGATTATTTGAGTCGTTATTGATATCTGTAGATGAAGTAGTTGCCGTGGATGATGAGGATGAATAGCCGAGAGGAGCAGGTGGTGGTTGCATAGGCCTTATAGTAGCTTGATTTGTTACTGAAGTCGTTGCCTGGTTTTGTGCAGAAGGCAGTGTCGTCTGTAAGGCTGTAGTTGTAGTAGTTTCTCCTTCATTTACATTATTGCTTGTGGAAGGCAATTTATCATCATTTATGAAAACATCTTCTTCCGTTTGTGATTTTTCGGAAGCTGGATCTGAAGAATTGCTGTTATTATTTTTTATGGGCACAACAATTTGCCAATCATTTTCTTTGGGCTGAGATGAAGTGGGTGACATTTCACCTGGGTAAATATACTTAATGGCTTTTTGTTCTAATAATAATTTAAATTGTTGTTTCAAAGAAGAAGTTATCTGGAATTAGAGAAAACATATTTAAAAATAAGATTTTTTTTGGAATTCCATTATTAGAACTTACCAACAACATGACACTATCAAAGGTATTATCCCGACATATGAGCAATTTAACCACTGAACCACTTTCCACTGCTGTACTCGCCACAAATGGACAATTGGGACTAAGACCCACAAAACATATTGAACCATCCGAATAACCAATAACAGCACGATTTACACCCTCCAAAGTACGCCACCATACAACAGATAATGGATAGGGACAAGTATTGGAGGCCATGAATGACATGCTCATTATGGGCAATTGACTATTGCCGGTTTTATCATCCACTTGATGGGGAGCACTTGAAGTTGCCAACATTTCGGCAGGTACATCGTGACTAAAAACTTCCATATTACCTTCATCTATGGCAGCAGCATCTACCATAACCAACCCATCTACTTCATCATCGGCGGCTACCTTTTGACCCTCATTTTTATCTTCATTCACTTGAAAATTTTCAACTGTCTCCACTAGTATTTTAATATTGTGGGCATCATCTTTTTCCTCATGTTCAGCTTCATTATTGCTATTAATGGGTTTTTCTTTTGCACGTTCCTCTGTTCTTAAAGTACTAAGAGCTGATTGCCTTTTGCGGGTCAATTGATTGGGACATTTTTTAGAGTTGGGACATTCATGTGGACCCACAAATGGTATTATATATGAAGTTACTTGTGTAAGACTATAATGTGGCTGTGGATAACCTGTATTATTGGCATTCTTATCCAAAAATGTTTTATCCACTACCGCCAATGCTGGTACAATGTGTAAGGTGTTGTCAAAACCTGGAAATATGATTTTGTTTATATGAATGATTACATTAAGAGCTGATTCCATTTTTAATGTGATACAATTTATTGCAAAACTTTTGTTTATTATAATGTTTATAAATTAACTGAACTATCAGAGTTTGGGTAATAATTTCTCTAGATTATATGACATCATCTACAAATTTATCTTGTTTTTCTTTAGGGATAACATTATAAATTATAATTGAAGTTGGGTGATAATAAATTATTCACATAAATTAAAAAAGTACTTATTTTTTTATTCTTTAATGAGTAAAGAGAATATATTTTAGTAAGTAAAAGGAGTGAGATCGAAACCACTAACCTTACAGTTTTTATTTGATTCTAATTATTAAACATATTTTAAATGTTTTAATCACTGTTGATGAAATTTAAACCTTTTTCGGCTACTCTTCCATTAACATTTTTATAGCCTTAGCTCTGGTCATTTTGAAGGATTTGCCTCTCTTGGTACAAATACTACGTTATTGTTCCTATATCTCCCAAGGGCTTGTTTACCAAAGTGACAGGATGCCAACTCAGTTTAATAATAATTGAAAACATTATGAAGTCTTATGAATGAAGCATCCTTTTTTGTAAACATTTCTTGATGTAAATTTCGGTATTTAACAAATGATTGGGTTCTTTTGCCGCAACTGCATATTAATCGCCATACCAAGAACTTTTTGAAAAATCCTAATCTTTTCGAGCATCAGAACATAGAATTTTGGAAAATGAATGTTTAAATCCATTATTAGCTTTACCTTTTCGTTCCAAATAGTTGGAGCACTAAGCTAATCGGGAAATGTTGAGAGCTCTTTTTAAAATGTTTTATTTTTTTACTTTAGTTTATCATAACCAGGTTTTCTATCAATGTTCTTACTAGGAAAATTTTGAGCCTTATCTTTTTAAGCCTGCATTAGCTTTAACTTTTCATAACAAATAGTCCGAGCACTGAATAAATCGAGCTGCTTGACTACCGGATGTATTGGGAGCTCTTTTCAAAATGTTTTTTTTTTGCTTTAGATGATGACCTAAATTCACATTTCCCGACTCGAGAGATTAGAATACAAATTCTGTACATGTATAAGGTACATTTACATGTACACTATACTTGACTGCTGCTCTCACAACAGTGCAAAAATATTCGACAAAAATGTTAATTTAAAAACTTTCAGACTTCTTCATTGCTCACAATTTTAACGAAAATTTTTACAGAAATGTATAAATAGATCTTCAACACCAAAAATGAAGGTTAATATATGTTTCATTGCTTGGACATATAAATTCTATAAGTGAAGAGTTTTTCAGCGTAAAATTAAACAGAATTACTTGTTGCAGCTTCACAAACAAAGACAAAATGTTAAGTAATGTTTGTGGACTTCACTGCTTTAGAAACATCATGTGGACCAATTCTTCTACCTGAACCTTTAAAAACATTGGAAAGATTTTGGCGGCAGACCTTTGAATGCTTGACCAACACTTTGTAGGATCAAGTTGATCAAGGTGATCCCCATATACCATAAAATTCGCAATAAAAATTTTCGAAAGAGCAGGGGCAAAGGTACCCCCACACAAAGAAAGTATTGATCATCTTATATAAAGAACCACTGCACCGAGAATTTTTAAATTGGCTCCAATATAAATTGCAAATAACTGTTTTATTGGACAGAATGAAGAGCGGATAGGATCATGGGGGAGGTTGGGAACATTGGGAAGTTAGTCCTAAAATAATTTAATGTTTCAAAAGCGGCAAAGCGCACAGGGTCTTAGCTAGTATTTAAAATTTTAGTATGCATTTGTTTCTGGTCACTCATTTTAATCAGATTAACAATATAAACTTTCGTTAAATATTAAAGATAATAATTGACATGTTTAACAAAGGTAAACTCGTTCTCCCGACAATTTTATTCCTGTTTGAAAAAAATCACGATTATACTTGGATTAAAACTTTAATGAAATGTGTGTTCACAATTTTTGATATTCACTCTTTAATATACAATGTGAATATTTTCTAAATTTTTCACCAAAATTCAATTTTTTTAATCAAAACAAATTTACTAATCAATGAAATCTTTCATATCCATTTTAATTTAGGAATCAAGAATAAGGAGACAAAGATTTTCCTCTAATAGCAAACCGGTAGATTTTTTTAGTTTAATTTCTATCGAGCTTCATCATTTAATTTCTTTTCGAACGTAGTAAAATATTACATAATTAAATCCATTCTTAAGTAATAAATAAAGTACTTTTCTAATTTGTTCCAATAAAAAAGCGAATTTTAGCTAAACAGATTTTAAAAGTGTTTTTTAGGTCATTTAGACAGATTTTTCCTAAGTGTTTGTCTTAATCAATATTGTGGCCACTATAAAAAAATGATTATCCTGCTGTGAACATAATAACACACTTGACATAATTTCTAAAGAAAAATTGGTGTGAAAAGATAAATTCATGTAAAAAGACCTAAAAAGTGTTTTTACATGTTTGTAAAGCTTTAAAAAAATTACATTAAAGCTCATGGTAAGAAAAAATATTACAGTTGAATGACCGATTTGTTGCGATGCGGTGAGTGTAATATGAAAAGGTAAAATATTTTTGGGATCTCATGGAATATGTATTGGTATTCGTGATCAAGTTAGATTATTTGTAATTTAAATTTGATTTGTATGGGGGTATTTCACCTCCTGTTCTTATCCTTATTCAGTCCAGAAATAAGGTGTGAAGACAATAGAACCTGTTATCTTGGAAATCAGTAAAATCCAAAGATTTTGGGATTTACATTATACAACCTTTTCAGCACATGCCACAACAATCACACTCAATTTCAAAGTAGAAAAAGTTACTCAAAACATTAACCAGTAGTAGTTGGGAAGTGGAAAAAGAAACTTTGTTAGCTACATATAAAACGATTGGCAATAAGAAACTTAAGAGACTGTATTTAAATTTCCTCAATTCACTATCTACGTGAAGAAACGAAGATCCTTCCAGTTAAGGAACATAATGAAAAGCTTAGTAAGCAGGTGCTTCTAGGATGTCTGAATCCATTTTATCATTGTGCAAGATTTCTTTGGATTGAAATTACTATTTGACAGCTTTCAACGATCCATTACAAATTATTTTGATCCTTCAATTACGCAATATAGAAATATTTAAGGTTTCCAAAATGCAGAAAAGTTTAGTAAACAGATCCTTCTTGGATTTTATCGGATGAATAATTCTTAATTCATTGAATCATTGTGCAAGATTGTTTTGGATCGAAATTCCTATATGACAGCTTTCAACGAAAATTTTCGCATTGTCGGCTTACAAAAGCAGTTTTTGGCACAATTGCAACAAAAGTTCAACGCCTACTGGTATCGCTTTGACCGTTTATCCCAAACCAATGGGGACTACAAGATAAACGAAATTGGTTCAACTGCCAGTCCCATTTTTTAGACGCATTTATCTCTTTGAAAGGAGGTATGAAGTTATAGTGCTATTTAGTATTTCAATGCTGTAATGTTTAATAATCTACGTTCAAACAGATCTTGCATGCTTAAATGTCAGTATTCATCAAGTTTCTTTTTAAGGTTTCTTGAGTCTATGACTGCTGGATGTTATATTTTATTTTTCTAGCCGAAAGCAACTTTGTTTTCGTATGTAGGATTGATAGAAAGGAGATATCAGCTTGTTTGATACATTTTTCGAAAGAATATTTTTTTATTTTTGAAGGAAATTTGGAACTTTCGAAATACATTTCTTTAGTCATATCAATCACTAAAGTAATTGTTACGAGTTTCTATTGTCCATTTCACCCAAATTTAATAACAAAAGAAAATAATAAGAACTTTTCAAGTACAAAATTGTACATTCGAACATAAAACCTAAGAAAATCATTTAGTTTGTCTACTCTTAATGCTTGCAAAGATTCTCCGGATTAATATCAAATAAAATTATATTTGTGGATGTAAATACTTACATAAAACCAATAACCATGTTCCAGATGGATCAAAACAAACATCATGTATAACCCGGGATGTGCGACGAAACCAGGAAATCAATTTCAATACCTCCTGACCACCCTCACTGGTATAACGCAAAACAATGTCATTGTCCTCCGATACTAAACACAGCAGCTGTTTGTGACAATCATATTCTGTGATGGTCGATAATTTACAATTGAAATTTGTTATCAAGGGACGCAATTCAAATATGTCCAGATAATAAAGAGGCGAAGTCATAACGTCTAGGTAAACAAATGTTGTGGTGCGATGATTACTCCAGAAACCACAACAACACTTCTTGTTTGAAATAAAATTCTAAAGACAATTTTCATACACAATGTTGTTGTTGTTTTTCGTTTTGTGGGGAGAACAACAAAGTGGGGGGAGTAAAGTGAAGGGTGCGGTCTTAGTTAATCTATTTTCCGAGGAAATTTTTTTCTTTAAGCTAAAACGAAAACTTTTGTTAATTTTTATTATTTTTTTAATTTTTTAATATTTTACTCACTTTTCTTAGTTTGTTTTGCTAATTAATTTTCTTGTTGCGTTTTCTTAGAACATTTTTGTTAATTATTTTTTTAAAGCCGCCACCGAAAACTTTTTCCACTTCTAACACCTGGGAGTAATAAAATATTTGTTTCGCTGCTTTTTTTCTTTTTTGTTTTTTGAACAAGGAAGTAAAATAGAATCAAAGAAGATAAAAGAAAAATTCAATAATTGTCGGCCGTGTTATCGAGAGTTTGTGTGTGTGTGAGTGTTTAAAAGTGTTTTCCCTTGAATTTTTTGAAAATTTTATTTTAGTTTTTTTCTAGTGCAATTTTAATGTTGATTTTGTACTATTTTAATGAAAAGTACTTTTTTTGGTGTGTTTTTCTTGCTGAGACGAAATCTTGGAATCCCTTGTCGGCTTTGTTGCCCCCTTGATTTTTCAAACACTTTTTTCTATTATATTTTCTATTTACTATTTTTTCACTTAAAAATATTTTCTTTTTTTGGCTGCGCACTCACGTAATGAGTTCTTGTTCTTCTTATTTTTCGGCTATTTCTATGAGTGTTGTTGTTGTTGATTTTTTTGGGTCTTTTTAATAAACATCGATGTTGCTCCATTGAATTAATGAAAAAGCCTCTGTTCTTTTTTTTCTTTTTTTTAACAAAATCTTTATAATTTTATTTGTTTATTTCCCCATTTCCAGCTCTAAAGAGTAGATTTTCTAAATGTCTGTTTGTGCCTAAGTGTCTAGATGTATGTGTGTTTGTGTGCTGGGGGTGCTCCACTATTAATTTATCTTTACACACCAATTTTTTCACTTCTCAAATTTTCATATTTATTTTCAATAAATTTATAAATTTCACTACACTTTTTGTTGCTTTTTAATTGTTATTATAAATTTTATTAGATTTTCATTATTTTAATTTTATTTTTACATAAATTATCTACTTTTTTCTTAAATTGTTCTGAGCAGAAAATCAAAATAAAGAAAATCCAATAAAAAATTTCCTCCAGATGATTGAGGGAAATTTTTTAACTCTTAATTTCTAAAAGCAGGAATGGAAAATAGATATTTGGAAATAAACACTATTTCAGTTTTAAATTATTATTTTTATTTAAAAATTGCAAATAAATTAAAATTTATAACCAACAAGTGGCAAAATAATTGTTAAAATAAAAATATATAAATAAATTCTTTAATATTTAATTTTTTATTCAAAATATGAAACATTGTTATTATATATTTATATTATTTAGGAGTACAAAGTTACCATCCCTGATTACCTTTTTTGTGCTGTCAAAAACTGTTCTTACAAATTTACCAATGTAATAAAATGAACTTGGCAGCACTTAAATGTCACACAAAGCAAAACAAGTCTGGCAATCTCAATAATGAAACAACGACATTTTTAAATTCAGGTTAATAAATTTTCAAAATTTCATGTTTTACGTTTCCTTCGTGTGTTTGTAAGTTATCACAAATTAAACTGCTTTTTGTATTTAAACGATTATACATCCATAGATATCACAAAAGTTTTGTTTTAAATAGAATCGAACATGGTTATTTCTGAAGTTGATTTTGAGGACTTCGGGCTCCAAGCCTGGATACCATCTCTAAATTGGGATATTTTGGGTACGTTTTTATTTTTTAAATTTGTCCTATTTGTTATTGTATTTGTCATTGTATCAAAAATAAATATGGTTTCAGAAAAAAACATGTCCAAATAAATTCTTATCTAGACATGATTTTAAAGTTGTTGTATTTTACATTAAGTTCTAAGGAGTGACATCTAAAAATTCTAAACTTGTCATTTCCCTTAAAACTTTTAACGCAATTATTATTTGACTTGTTTTAGGTTTTCTCCACGGAAATCGTTCCCGGGAAATTCCTTTTTGTAAATCCTGAGAAATTTCTACCGGGAATTTTCGGAAATTAATTATTAAGGTATATTGCTTCCGTATGTAATTCCGTACTAAAATTATTAAATAATTTATTTTGGTTCTACAAAAATTTGGCAAAGTATTCATTAATCTGCCGTCCAACTGTTCTCATTTGGATAGAAAACCTGGTTCGGGACTGAATGGTCCAAATAATTCTTCTTAAGCCAAAAAAAGAGAAAGTATTTTCAATAGAACACCTAACATATCCGATAGGAAAGCAGTTCGCTTATCTCTGGGACTATTTGGTACGAAAAGTTTAAGCCAATATTGATACTGGACGAAATGTTGAAGAAAAGTTTTCGACCCAAAAGCCTTCATAATTTTCTTAAAAGTTCTTTATATGGCAAGCAATTTGCATCAAAAAAGCCAATCATTTGTTATAACGGTCTCTTTGAATACCAAAATTTAAGACTTCATAATGTGTCTACTTAACTTTGGTCTAACTTGGCATCCTGTCATTATGGTAAATAAAGCCTTGAGTGGTTCATGAACAATAATGTGGTAGTAGTGGCTGGCAATGTGTCCAATTAATTATTTTTGATAATAATTCATTGGAATCAAATTTGATGGACGTTATCACGACTAGATTGATAATGCTTAAACGAAACCTGGAGTTGCACATGAAAGCAATATACCTTAACATAAGTTAATTGCCGGTAGAAATTTCTCGTTGTTTACAAAAATGAATTTCCCGGGAATGTTTTCCAGTGGAGACCTCATAGGCGCTTATACCTTGTGGTTCAACGGTTCAAAGGTTATAGCATTATAAAAAGTAAATTCGGACACGATTCAAGATTAAAAAAATGATCATAAATTGAGCCCCTTTTTTCCATTCAAAAGCAAAAATTTTAATCATAAATTTTTTTTCTTCAAATTTTTTTTTTATTAAATCTAAAAAATATTGATTTTTCTTATCAAATATGAAGAGTCATATACTTTTATTATTAAAAAATTTCTTTTACCCGGTGCGCTTTGCTGCACACAAATTCTCCTCAGTCCTAGATGTCGAAAGAAATTTCAAAATCAACGACGTGTATTAAAAAAGGTGATTGCGATCAAATTTGAGAATTCTCGCTTCGTTAATCAATATTTAAATTGTATTGGGAAACTCCTACCATTAGTGCTACCCGTTCAGAACTTTAGCTTTTATAATTCTTTAGATATTCGATAATCAATATTTGCTTTGTATGGGGGAATTCTTTTGCTTGGTTCTATCCGTCCTACGTAAAACAGTTCCATGAGAAAGTAGTTGGGGCCAATTTTGAAAAATCTCGTTCTTAAAGATCTTTAGATTATTCGATAATCAATATTTGCTTCGCACCTATCGGAATATTTCTGTTTAAATATATTTAGAATATAGAAGATGGATAAATAGATTTTGAATTTTTGATCGTAAACAAATGTGATCACAAAACTGAGTGGTTTTTTCATTTAAACATTTAATTTCCATCCAAATATCGATTTTGGTTAAAAAATATCACATTTTTGCCATTTTAACACTTTTTAACAAAATAGTTACAATTAAAGTTTTTTTCAAAATTTTCATCAAATATCGATTTTTGTTAAAAGAATTTCTTTTATTTTTTTTTTTTATAAATTTATTATGAAAATATGAGATCGCAAATTCAAGTTGTTTTGGCAAAGATTTCAAACACATTTTGAGATTAATTTTTGTAATTGTACATCATTGCAATAATATGGTGTTGTAACGTCAAAGTGCAATATACAATACACCATCGCCATCTCTCTATGGATTTTCATCATCAACAATCACATCTTATGTGAAGCAGCACACAGTGGAGCTAAAACGCCTTTTTTTTGGAATAATTGTGTATTTTTGAAAGTAAATTACTCAAGTACACTAGAGCCCAGTCGTTGCGTCGTTTCAATTAGCGTTTTTTTAAGAATTGAAAAAATCTATTCAATTCCAAGATGCATCGATTTGTTCCCGATTTGCGTCGTTTTGATTTCGATGTCGTCAGAAACGCTTCAATTTTTTAGTGCAGCATTGTGGATTACTTTTTTAGCACTTATCGTTATATAAGAAGGATTCCCTTTTCATCGTTATATAAGTGCTAAACTAAGAACATGTGTATGATTATGGTAAGAATGTAGTGTGTGATTCGCCAAAGGACATTAAGATCATAAGAAATGAGTCAAAGGAAAATATTTGGAATACAAATTAGACGTAATGAAATGTTTTAAATCTGGAGAAAAGGCTGTTAATATAGGAAGAGCTTTTGGACTAGCACCTACAATAGTAAGAACAATTTGCAACAGACACAGTGATAATATCGATTTGTGTTTCTCCGTTCCCCATTAACGAAGCAAGTCGGGGCTCAAGTGTATAAGGAAAATATTTATACTTAAAAATTTAGTTAGAAAGTGACAATTTTACATAAAGTTTTAACGGATTATGTAGTCTTTTTTATACAGTTGTGGTCAAAAAAAATAGCACCACATACACACGTCTCCCTTAATAAGTCATAAAAGTCATTAGCATTTGGTAGTATTTCCTCTGTTAATAATAACAGCCGAATATTACCATCCCATTGAATTTATTACATTCTGGCATCTTTCCAGTATAATAGAGTTCTATGCCTGCTCTATATGAATTCAGAAATCACTATTATTGATCGATTCAATCACCGATCTCTTCTTTTTTATGTATATAGACAAATTATCAATTGGATTTAAATTAGGTGACAGGGGAGCCCATTCCGTAATAGTAACTCCATTATTCTAAAACCTTTTTTAGCTATTTTGTTGGTATGTTTTGGTAGCATTGTCTTGTTGCATAGCCCAAATCTGTGGCATTTCTTCAGATGCATACAGTAAATGGGTTCAATACCATTGCAAAAAAAGCATCTTCATATCATATTCCTTGCTAAGAGGCCCCTTTTTCAATATGCCAAACCAAATAAGCTTTAGTAAACTCTAATCTATTTGAGACATGTACAGCAGTTAGGTGAAGGACTTTTCATGGTCTATGGACTTTGAAATTATATTCCTTAAGTCTCTCTCATACAGTTTCATAACTTATTAACAGATTTGAATTATCTGAGATAAATGTCACCTTTTTCATTTGACTTAATATACGATGAACCATTAAAGTTGTTTCTCCACAACTTCCTACTTTTCATCTGTAGGTTATGATATTTCTTATCATTTCACCATAAGTTTGTTCATCAGAACCATGTTTTTTAATGAGTTCTCGTTTTTCTGAAGTACAGTGTTTAGACATGAGTTGGTCTATATTTATATCCTAATCACACGCTTCTTGAAAAATTTGTTAATTATAAATAAACTTTGGTTATTAGGCTTTTTTCCAAGTATAATAGAAATGGTGCTATTATTTATAAGAGGTCCCAATCTGATGTTTTGTATTTATAATAAAACTGATTGGAATATTCGTCTTAATTTAAAAGAAATGAATTCATTCTTTTAGAGAATTAATTTCTTTATTTAATTAAATCATTAATCACATTAACATTTTTATAGTTGTTTCTATCACTTTGCTCGAATAGCAGTCCATCTTCGTTAAAAATATACCAAACATTTGGACATATTTAATGTTGTCCTCAATTCTCTTTTAAAAAGAGCCAAATATCTCTCCACTGGCCTAAGCTCCCGGTAGTTTGGAGAGTTTGCCTCATTATTATACTTGCATCACTCAAGGTCTTGTTTACCATAATGACTGGATGCCAAGTCAGGCCAAAAATAAATAAATACATTATAAAGTCTTATGAATGGAAGCAGCTTTTCTTGAAAACATTTCTTGATATAAATTTCGGTATTGTTAGATCTCGTTGTAACAAATTATTGGTTTCCTCTGCCTCAACTTCATATTGCTTGTTATGCCAAGAGCTTTTTCGAAAATTTTGACTTGTTTTGATTCCCTCGAACATCAGCATTACAAATTTGAATTTTTTTAAGAATTTACAATTTAATTTCCCTACTTTTTGGGTCTCTAAACTTTTAGCAGCGTTCCTGTTAGAAACCTTTAGAGCCTTGTGTGTTTTTAAACCTGCTTAAGCTTTTAAGTATTCGTTACAAATAGTCCGGGCACTGAGATTGGTCTTGATGGGAAAATGTTCCAATTTGTTTGGCCTTAGAAACATCATGTGAACCATTTCTTCTACCTGAACCAGTTTTTTATCAGCGGATAAATTCTCCCGATACTGATTTCAAAAATGTGAAGCAGTTTGGCGTTAGATTTTTGAATGTTTGGTCAACTTTTTGTTGGACCAAGTTGAAAATGTTTTATAATTTTAGTACGCGTGAATGAATTTTAGGTGAATTTAAAAAAAAAAATCAACAAATCAGAGGAAACCGAATTTGGGTGTACACCGACTACGCCGCTGTGTGGTTTTGTGTCTTCTCTAATCATGTGAAAATATCTCATTAAAATATCTCTAACGATTCAAAAGTTACAGGATTATTTTCTAAGATGGACCACTGTGCATCAGCATTTTCTGCCCATATTGAAACGTTAGTATTAAATTTTAAAACAACAACAACAAAAAAGGTGCAAAATCTTTAAATAAAAATAAAATTATCTTTTATTCTGTTGTATTTGCAACATGAAGATGCAACATAGTGTATACTCATCATCATCATCATCATCATTTTAGTGCACTTAAACGTGTTATAAGGTGATGCCATTCACTTGCTTTAAGTATCTGTGTATGTGTGTGTGTGTGTGTTGTGTATTAGTTCTAGTGGTGTTGGTGTCTGTGAAGATATTGTACAAGTATATATATTTTTTAGTACTAAATATTAACTAAATAGCAGGCAATTCATCCTCAGTAACCAACCATCAATCCATTCGTAGCCAAACAGCAAAAGTCTCGTTATAAAGTCTACGCCCTCAATACGTGAAGTGGATGAACGTGTTGTTTTCAATAATCGACAATAACATTGTGGTTGTTGTGTTGGTTGCTTTTACCACTTTTCGTTGCAAGACAAGATACAACATTTGGTTGTTTTAGATACAAAACACACATTCCCACTCTTTTATGAAGTAAATATTGCTGGAGATCGATAGATGGATGGATGGATGGATGGATGAATGTTTGGATGGTTATATGGGATGGATGTTTGGATGGATGGCATTAATAGTATTTTATATTTTAAAGATGTTCATTACATTTTGTGGTGATTTTTTTTTCTTTTTGGATTTTTATTAGCTTTTTTTTGTTGTTGTTGAGAAAAATATGATAAAAATGTTTCTGCTTATTTTATGGAATGAGATTCCCTTAAGGGGCCTTTTCCTTGTACCATCACACTGAATCAATACTTTAATCTTATTTATATTAATATCCCCCTTTTTTTCTTATAGTAGTTGAAAATTAAAGTTCGTCGCCATTATTAAGCAGAAGTAGAAGTAGAAGAAGAAGAGAAGTCTTATTATAAACCTTTTTTAAGGTTTTATTTACTTTCAACACCAAAAAATTAACATGTGCAACAATAACATGCAGCTCCCCAAAAAAATCATGGATTTCAATACAGTTCTTTTCCGTTCACTCACTCTATTTATTTGTGAAGTTCGTCATTCGTTGTGTCAGACAGTTGAGGTTTTTTTTCTGTTTCCACAAGGACGTGACGTGATGTGTTGTGTTACAATTGTTGCTAAAAATTTTAGCACGCACATTGTACTCATCCATTCACCTTAGTCACTGAGTCACTTAGTCAGCTGTAGCATTTGCAAAAGAGGTTTTCTGACTTTATTTTCATTTAATCAAAACTAATGTCAGTTATTAAAATTGACTCTTGGAAAACCTGATGTTCCATGTTTTTATATGTTTCCATTAAAGACCTCTGATGAGTTTCGTCAGGTGAGTGAATAACGTCTGTCCTTAAGAAATAAAATAGTGAATATTTTCAATTGCGTGTATTTTTGTCAGAAAATGCATGTTTTTAAACGGGCAACATATTAATCTTAGGAAACGTGCTTATTGGTTTTATTTTAAAGTGGGAGGATTGAGAAGGAGCCATAAAATAAGGTTTTATTAAACTCCAATAGAATGTGAAGTGAAAAAGAAATAATAAAAACAAACATTAAAGATTTAAAAGTTTTCATAAATTTCTCATTTTTGGTATGAATATAAGTGATCACAAAGTGATCCTCTTCTTCCCTTTAACCGTTTACTTAACAGTAAAAAAATAAATAGATGTAACGTGGTTTTGTCATCGACTGAGGTAGTTCAGTCGCGTCCAGTGGTGACTTATGGTATCCACGTACCTTAAGTAAGAACACGATCAATTTACTCTTTCTGGGGGTTAAAATATACAGAGTTTTCCTTTGTTATAAACAACGAGCAACATAATCGTAGGGATTCTCAGTCGAATACTTCGGGTTTCGCTATTGACTGGTGACGGTGGGTGGAGTAGTTTTCCGATGCTGAAAAGTGACGGTTGAGGAATCGATTTCAATGTCGGCTGAATGAACCACGGTGGTGGAATCGGTTCCATGTGCTGGATAGTGACGGTTTAAGAATCGATTTCAATACGGGCTGCTCCCTCTGAATTGTTGATTTTTACGAGCCGGTTCTTTCTGGATCGTTAACTACTTAAAATTCCAAATAATTCAATGGTCTTAAATCTAAGATTCAAATATTTAGGGTAAGTAATGGAAACAGTCAGCCCGAAGCCGCCGTGTGCAACATCAACCTAGTTGAAGTCACCAAAGAGGTTTTGCTGACTTTATTTTCATTTAATCAAAACTAATGTCAGTTCATAAATTGACTCTTGGAAAACCTGACTGTCCATGTTTTTATATGTTTCCATTAAAGACCTCTGATGAGTTTCGTCAGGTGAGTGAATAACGTCTGTCCTTAAGAAATAAAAATAGTGAATATTTTCAATTGCGTGTATTTTTGTCAGAAAATTCATGTTTTTAAACGGGCAACATATTAATCTTAGGAACGTGCTTATTGGTTTTATTTTAAAGTGGGAGGATTGAGAAGGAGCCAAAAAAAAGTTTATTTAAACTCCAATATAATGTGAAGTGAAATAGAAATAATAAAAACAAACATTAAAGATTTAAAAGTTTTCATAAATTTCTCAATTTTTGGCATGAATACAAGTGATCGCAAAGTGATCCTCATTTTCCCTTTAACCGTTTACTTAACAGTAAAAAATAAATAGATGTAACGTGGTTTTGCCATCGACGGAGGTAGTTCAGTCGCGTCCAGTGGCGACTTATGGTATCCATATACCTTAAGTAAGAACACGAGCAATTTACTCTTTCTGGGGTTCAAATATACAGAGTTTTCCTTATTTAATTCAAGTGTAATTATAAAAAATTCTTTTGTTTTAAACGATTAACGAGCAGCTTGATCGTAGGGATTCAGTCGAATACTTCGGGTTTCGCTACTGACAGGTGACGGTGGTTGAATAGTTTTCCGATGCTGGAAAGTGACGGTTTAAGAATCGACTTCAATACGGGCTGCTCCCTCTGAATTGTTGATTTTTACGAGCCGATTTCTTTCTGGATCGTTAACTACTTAAAATTCCGAATAATTCAATGGTCTTCAAGTTTCAATATTTAGGATAAGTAAATGAAACAGTCAGCCGAAGCCGCTGTGTGCAAACATTCAACCTAAGTTGAAGTCACGAGAACAAAACTATCAACCGAAGTTGCTGAGTTAAAAAAATCAGCCGAAGACGCTGTGTCCAAAACGGTCAACCGAATTTGCTCTGCTCTCTGATAGTCAGGGACGGACCGAGTCTCAGAGTAATCTTAACAATATTACGTGTCTCGTAATAAAGGTGAATTATCTTGTTTGTTTAGCTGTCTTAGTCGGCAAATTCACACAGAGCTTGAATCGCGCCTACATCAACTAAAGTTTGAGTATTTATATAAAAATAAATCTTAACTGAATGAGAATTATAATTGTTTTTTTACAATGCATAACTGGTTTCTCATTAACAATAATGTTGATATAGTTGTATCAACGAATGGGAAAAATACCAACAACAAGGATACGAACTATTAAAAGAATGAATTTGTCAAATGATGCAGAGGGGAAAAGTAATTAAATCAAGAAAAAGAAAGAGTGAGAATTGTAATAATGATAAAAATAATTCAAATTATTGTGTAAAATTAATCTAATTGTTACATAGAGCCGAAGTATTTTCCAAATGATTTGGAGTAGAAAATGTGCAAAAGTTGGCCCATATTCATTAAAAAAATTATATCGATAGAAAATAAGAGAAATTTCACATTTCGGGGCTGAGGTATTTTCAAGTTGATTTGGAGAAGTACAGATTCTTATTATTTAAGAGGTGTAAACGGTGACCCTTTAACTTTGTGCCAGATTCTGTATAAAATTAAAAAAAAGTATTTGTCCATTATTAATCTGAAATCAGAACTTTTATTAAATAAGTTTTTATTTTTGGCGTTTTTCCCAAAAAAGTGGCAATATTTTTTCACGATTTAAATTAATTTGTTTGTTCGGAACTTAAAGTATTTTAATTGAATTATAAAGAAACCTTAACTGAAGTATGTGTGACCTTTTCACAAACCTTATCCAAACTTAGTCAATTTTATTATAAAAAAAACTCCAACATCCTTGTTAAATTCTCTAAATGCAAAACTGGGATCATTTTTAATATAAAGCTATTAAAATATAAGGTTAACTCCCAAAGAGTACTTCCTTCTGGACGGCTCTTTTAAACAGTGTATAATTATTTCAGTGAAAAAAAAAACAATTTTTAATGTCTTTTATATGTTTGGGATTTTTGGGTATTTTCGCATGGAGAATTGAGAATCTGTAAAATTATCTTATTATTTGATTAATTCATATATTTTGTACTTAAATTTCGTTATTATTTGCATTTTAATTAAAGTTTAAAAATTAATATCATTTTTTCGAGAAAATAGCAAAAATTCGAAATTTAAAGTTCATCATGCATTTTTGCCATTAACTGACATTCCATTTACTTTTTCTTTACAAAATTTTGAATCTCTGAGTTTTAACGCTTCAAAGATACCAAATAATTGTATAAAAAATTTATATTTTGTCTGAAAATCTAATCAAATAAGGATTCTTCTAGTCCTACAACAAATTTAATTGATCACCGATTACAACCCAGATCAGTTAGGGCTCTGCTCAATCAACTCGAAAACACTTCAGTTCTAACTACTGGAATTTTTAATAACATAACTCTAACGATTCAAGAGCTGCAGATTTATTTCCATAAAATCGATTCGGAAATATTTTATAAAAAAATGGTTTTGTTGAGATAATAAGTGATCACAGATCAAGATATATAAATTAGGAAACTTCAATACTTTCATTAAAATATCAGTCTTGTGAAAAATATAAATGATCACAAATTAAGTTCCTTTTTCATTAAGATTTTACAAAATTTTCATAATTTTATCGATTTTGGTTTGAACATAAGTGATCACAAATTAAAGCCCCTTTAACGATTTTAAAAAAAACAAATAACCTTGTAGCAGTGCAATAAAATTTTTACCCTTAATCTCTTCACATTTTTAATCCCTTTTCAATTACCCCTCTTCTCCTACATCCAGCAAACACCTTTTTTGTTTAAAGAACACATTTACGCAAAACTCCACTCTCAAGGTATTAATAATAATCGAAGTTTGTGTCTTTGGGGTATGAGTATATGTTAGTTAATGTGTGTAAGTGTATTGTAAAGTCTTGCATATGCATTTTCGATAGGCGGAGAAATATGCTTTTTTTATGTACACAATTTTGGTTCTGTAGTTCTTCTACTTTTTTTTCGTTTGCGATTTAAATCTAAATGCACAAATAGCAGGTCACAACTTTGCAGCTCGTTTGGCGGGAATTGCCCGCAAACATGTTAATACGTTTATACAAGTTCTGTGTGATTATCTCTTTTGCACTCGTATTAAAAAAATAATATGAACATAATGCAAAAACTCAGTTCTTTATTTAGTTACTGACTAAAATATTTGTAATGGAACTTTAGAGTGTTTTGGAAAATTTAAAAGAGATCCTTGAAAAGGATTGAGAGCTTTGTGAAAGAAAGCTAAGTATAGTTAGTGAAAATCGCGTATTTAATCTCACATATTAAGTATTGAATAAATCGTTAGTGGTCCTTCGCACCGGATGCTGAGTAAAATAATTTCTACAAACTTCCAGAATACTGATACAGAAATGAAATTTAAATGAAAATAAGATATTTTCCAGTCAACTTGGAGCATATAATAAGCCTCTGAAACTTTCACCAAGATGATAAAAAATATTGGGTTTTAATATCTAATAAAAGCGAATCCATTTTTCCCATTACAACCCGGATTAATCAAAGTATTTACAGTTGAATTATTTTCAAAATTATCATGTAAATATTGATTTATGTTAAGAAATATTAATGATCAGCAATTGAACCCCCTTTTTCCCGACTTTTAATTTTTCCAAAGAAACAAAACTTTGGAGTTGCTGATTGGATTTATATTAAATTTTACAAATTGATTGAAATGATGATCTCGCAGAGAATCCACAAAAGGTGTTATGGAAGCTACAAAAAGCTTCAATAATTAAAAAATGTTGCAAAATTCTGTTACTAATTCGATTTGGAAAAGTCCCATATGATTAATTCATTCCAATTTAATTTTCCACTCCATATTGGATTGGTCATAGCTAATTTCTATCGGCTTCGTCTTTGGCTCAAAATGATATAAATCAAATTGTAAAATTTAAAACATAATATGGACTGAAATCCAGAATAATGGACGGGCACCGATAAATCAAACCAGGAAGTGATTCTGATTCGGCATAACATAAGGAAGGTGCAAGATTTGTTTCAACGCTTATCACTTCAATGATCTACATTTTGTCTATTATTGTTGTTGAATCCGTTGACTGTACCCTAAAATAAAAGTCAACTGATTCTACTGCTATCAGCCAGTATCTGGGTTATAACATTGTTCTCTTAGTGCTTGCAGGTGAGACCTATTATTTTTGCATGAGCTCAAAAAATAAAGTAATCAGTTCTTGTTGACACCAGAAGTCTAATCATCTTCTTATGATTGATCCTTCGAATGTACTGAGCCAAATAATGCTAAATGTTTTATACGATCTTTCAGTTAAGCATGTCAATGGAAGCTCAACAGCTGGACAATACATATATCACCAAGCATTACTTCTTGGTCGGCTAGTCCATCTGCCATGTCATCTCAGCACAGTTACTGTGACGAGGAATACAAATCAGGTTAACCATCGAATGTCTCGCTATCTGGTTTAGAGGTATCCGGAATTAGGGTATCGTTAGCATCAATCATTTAACCTGAAGGAGACTCAAATGTCGAAGTTTATCAATATATAATCCGCCTTCTAATATATCGTTGAAGCCATTGGTGTACAGTCACTTTATTTTAATATAAGTGCGGAATAGTCCAGATTTCCACCAAATAGCCTTACAGCCAAATTGAAGGTGGCTTGTTCACAATTAAGATCCCTTGGTAGCTAATACAGTATGGCGAAATGAGCCTTTGAAGTAGTCGACCGCACTGCAACAGCCATCAGAACGCCTATCGATATCAAGACCTTCCCGCTTCATCCGATTAATATTCTTACCCATCGCAATCCACCGTAGTGGTATAATTGTATAATAACAATTTTAGACACTTGAACCAGTTGACCGATTTTCTTGAAATTGGAAAAGAATGATCCCAATAACAGCATATAAAACTATAAAAATGTTCGATAGGAGAGATTTATAATTTAGATCATAACACTTCTTAATGGAAATGTTGTGCGAAAACTTAACTGTTCAGATGTTTGTAACGGGCAGGAAAAGTATTGCTACCAACACTTCTAAGACGATTTAATGAAGGCCGATAGTATGGTTGTCTGTCACTGTACTTGTAACAATCTGCAAGATATTTGAAATATGGCACATTTTGGTCCATGGACGAAGCATATTGAAATGAAATATCCGTTCAGTATTCAACTTCCTCCCAGAAGCTCGTAAAGCTCACAAATATACAAATATTGACAAATTAGATTTGTCCAAAAGTTTCTGTCTTAATCTTATTTAATTCCCCATTTTTAAATTTGTATTAATTCTTAAAATCTCCTCCTGGAAATAGTACATTACCAGAAAAGAAAAAAAGGATTAATAACAAATTCAATGAGTTGCACTCGCATTCATCTGCAAATCACATTTAATGGCAGATTTCCAATTTTCCATAGTATTTAATTTTGGAATCATGCACAAAATGCACGCGACAATTGTCACGAATTAATGATTTTGTAATAATGCAGAAACGAAACTCCAACAACACACACACAGACACATTTCAACAAATGTAAGGAGTCAGTTACCACACATAGACACTTACTTGCATACACTTGCTCACTAACTCATTTTACATTCAAGGCTCCAAAACAAAAAAAATTTTTGAATTCTAAGCACCCGAAAATAAATGTTGACAACAACAAGATGAACTCAAGAACAGGGAGACATACACTCACATACACAAAGCACAGTGGTTTCAAATAAAAAGTATTTGAAATGGAAATCGATTTGTTTTGAAAAAGTTCTGGATCTTGAATCGCTGGAAATATCTTGATGGAACTTTATATGATTAGAGCTGAGATGTTTTGCGTTAATATCTTGTCAGGAGCGTCGTAGGTGAGCATTCAAAATTCGTTATTCGACATTCAGGTCAAAATAATTATTTTAACCCATTTTTACATTTGTATTTTTTGTATTGTATTCTAATTAAGGTTCTAGTTCAGTTCTATTTTATTTCTAGTTTAGTTCCAGTTCAGTTCTAGTTCAGTTCTTGTTTAGTTTAGTTCTAGTCCAGTTCTAATTCAGTTCTACTTCAGTTCTGGTTCAATTCTAATTCATTTCTAATTTATTTTCAGTTCTAGTTCAGCTCAGTTTTAGTTCAATTCTAGTTCAGTTCTAGTTTAGTTCTAGTTCAGTTCTAATTCAGTTTTATGTCACTGTTAGTTCAATTCTAGTTCAGTTCTACTTCAGTTCTACTTCAGTTTTCGTTCAGTTAAAGTTTAGTTAAGTTCTACTTCAGTTTTAGTTCAATTTTAGTTCAGTTCTAGTTCTAGTTCAGTTCTACTTCAGTTCAGTTCTAATTCAGTTCAGTTCTAATTCAATTCTAGTTCAGTTCTAGTTCAAGTTCTAAATCAGTTCTAATTCATTTCTAAATCAGTTCTACTTCAGTTCAGTTTTAATTCAGTTCAGTTCTAATTCAATTCTAGTTCAGTTCTAATACAGTTCTAATTCAGTTCTAGTCAAGTTCTAAACCAGTTCTAATTCAGTTTTAGTTCAGTTTTAATTCAGTTCTAATTCATTTCTAAATCAGTTCCACTTCACATCCAGTTAGCTCCGACAGTATTACATTTAATTGTGATCCAGTGATTGAAAAGAATTATTTCCAAAAAAATATCGTTTTTGAACCACTGTGCAGATAAAGAAAAACTATGAGTAGGTGAAAAAGAAGACCCCACAACTAGTGAATTCCCGTGAATTTTCAACAACCCAAAACTAATTAGCGCTCAAGCACATACAATCTGTCATCACGTAGTGAAAGATACGACTTATATAGCAGATACATACAGAGATCCCTTTATAAATATGCAAACGTAACTCAGTGTTACACACACACACACATAATATATACGAAAATACGTATTGAAGTTGTAATGAATGCAATTGACTTTGGCAAGTGTTTCGTAAAGGGGGAAAACTCTACTTTTTGACTTAACTAAAATACGAAAAAAAACACGAAAAATGAAACTAAATTTGATAACTGATAAATTGTATGTTTTTCAATTGAAATATTTTTGTTGTTAAATTATTTTATTTCATGGAACTTGAGATATTTTTATGATTAATTCTCTTCATTTGCTTAAATAATTATAATGATTTTCAATTTTGTTGTAATCTGATTTATAGAACCAAAAATGAGGTGTTATTTTTATAAACAACTTTGTGAATAGAGCCTCTTGGCAACCACAACCACAAACACTCTCATCTTAATCTTTCTTTCATTTTTCTCATACTCCTTCTCCTCCTCCTTCCAATTTTATTAACAATAATTTCTTGTTCTTAATCGGTTTAAAATATATGAAAATTTGACATCATTTACTTTTCTAAAAGATTCTTGTTTTTTCTTCTTCGAACATACAACCAAACAACAGCGATCATTCGATCGATCTCATACATTCAGGCAAAGTTTTTTTTTAATTTTTTTGGTTGCATCAACAAATGTTAGTTAGTTGTTGCTATTAATTTATTAATTTAATGGAAAAATCGTTATTACTTGCCACGTCCAACAAATATTGTAGGCGTTTCTAATAATCCAGTGGAGAAAAAGTATTAAAAAGTAATTTTTAGAAGAGTTTGAAAGTCTAAGATACGGCGATCAGTTCACAGAGCAATGTTTACACCCTACATAGAGTATTTCCAATTTTGTGGAACCATTAGTGATATCTCGATTACGTTTTACAGGATTAGAGTTGAGATGTTTTTGAGCTGATGTGGTGGAGTACAGACCCTTCATAGTAGGATTGTAATCGGCAACCCTCCAAAATTGGGCAAGAGGAATCCTAATAAAGGATGGATTTTCAATCAAGCTATAAACTTCTTAAAACTCTGAGTCGATTTAGTTATGTCCGTTTATCCGTCAGTCTGTTGTTGGCACTCTCACATCCACAATAATTGACAGAGCTCAATAAAATTTGGGTTCTGCATTTCATATGGTCATAAAAAATTTCCTTTTTAAAACCAGCCAAATCGGTTCAGTATATTAAACGATATAAACTGATATCTGAGATAACCTATATATTCAAAGGAAGAACTTTCGTAAAATTGTGAATTATAAATCAATAAATTAGAATGAAATTTTGTCAACTGCATTATTAATCCAAAATTTATTAAAATCGGTTCAGTAGTAAAAAGTTATGGGCAAAAAATAACTAATTTAATGACTCATAAAGTCTTCCAGTCAGTCTGATTCAAATTAGTGACCAGAAACAAGTTCGTACCGAAATTATTAAATATTTTCAATACAACCCAACTTGATCCTACAAAAAGTTGACCATGTATTTAAAGATCTGGAATGGTTCACATGATATTTCTAAAGCCAAAAATAGAAAGCATTCTCAAAAGAACTCCCAACACATTCGGTAGGAAGGCAGCCCGGTTAGCTTAGTGCTGGGACATACAAAACTCAAAAAGTTCCTGGCAGGAATGCCCTTAAGCGGTACAAGAACCATAATGTCATATTTGTACCAAGAGAGGCAAATCCTCCAAACTGTCGGCAACCTGTCAAACAACCTCAATTAGATGAGTATAGATCTTCAGGACTGAGTAAGGGTGAATAAATATCGTGTGGCACGTAGTGCTTGGCCACATGCAGGATTGGGATGGCACAGTTAATACGAGACCAGTGGGCATTGAGTCTCTTCCTCCATTCCGATTTTATTTGAGACAGAACAATTCTTTTTGATTGCGGCAAATTCTGTTCATTGTCTGCAATGGTGGGTGGTTGGCCTCCAAGCGCGACATTCATACGACAACTTGAAACCGCGGAATTTGAGCCGTATTTGTGAATATCGTTTTAAGATGTCATATACGAATTCTGATGAAATCTAAGAATGATTCGATCTCATACATCTCTCGGTACTAACTCTAATTGCTTACTAATGAAGTTGACTTCTCCAATGTCTCCTGGAAGGAACTGTTTCTTAGCATTTTATTATGTTCCTTAACTAGAAGAATCTTTGTTTCCTCATATAAATGGTGAACTTACGACATTTGAATACAGTCTTTTATGATTCTTAAGACTGATTTGGATATTTTTTCCATCAATGTTGTGCAAACTGGAGCAGCATAATTCATCACGGATTGGCCAAACGTTTTATATTTAGCTAATAAGTATTGCCGTCTAATGCTTTGCAGACCTTATTTCAAGTTATTTCTTGTGCGCGATTGTAGTGACATGTGCTGAAGAAGTGAATCGGCTGTCATATGTAACTGCGAAATTTGTACTCCATCGACTATGATGCCTAAATTTATATTTTTCTTGTTCAGGTGATGAAGTTATTTATATGAATACTAGCGAAGACCCGGTGCGCCAACCAACCAGAGGTTGGGACCCCTATAATCCTATCCGCCCTTCATTCTCTCCAGTAAATAGTTACTTGAAAAATTTATTGGGACTAAATTTTAAAATTCTCGTTTAAATGGTTCTTTTGATATTCGTTTATTGACATTTTCTTTGTATGGAGGCTACCTCTCCCCCTGATTCTATCCGTCTTTCATTTTGTCTAGTAAAACAGTTTCTTGATAAAGTGGTTGGGACTTAATTCGAAATTTCCCTGTTATAGTTCTTTAAATATTCGATGATCAATATTTGCCTCGTATGAGAGCTACCTCTTTCCCTGTTCCTATCCGTCTCATATTTAGCCTCATAAAAAGTTATTGCGACAAATTTAAAATTTTCGCTGTTATAGATATTCATGATCAGAACGGCTTTGTGTGGGGCTACCAATTTCCCATATTCTATCCGCCCCACATTTGGTCTTGTAAAGTAGTTGAAAAAGTTTTGAGACCAATTTGAAATTCTTGATTGCCTACGTGGTTCTAGATATTGATGATCAATATTTTCTTTGTTTGGGGGTTACCTCTAGCCATCCTATCCATCCTAACACTTTTATCCAGTAAAACAGTTCCTTGAAGAATTGATATTTCTTAAGAAATTCGATAATCATTATTTACTTTGTATGGGGGGTACCTTTTGCCCTGGTCCTATCGAAATCTTTTACAGCCTGTGTTACTTTCGGGTATATGGGGTACATTCTGTGAAAATGTCAATAAAATCGGTTCAATACTTTAGTCCCAAACAAGCAAAGAAACACAGATTATTTTATATATATTTGGATACACAAGGTTACTAACTTTGGAAGTTCACCAACTACGCCCCTGTCTATTTAGACGCTTTTACTCCTCGAAGTCAACTCGAAAACGCCTTAGTTTTGAACTTGTGAATTTTTTTTTAGAATATCTTTTATGGTCCAAAAGTTATAGAATTATATCCAAAAAATCATTTTGGACACATTCATTTGAATGATTTTAGCGAATTTTAGTGACCAGATAATTTGCTTAGTGGGGACACAAATTGCCACCAATTGTTATCATGTTGTACACATACGTTATCATTCGTTTTATGAGTGTGTGTATGTGTTTAAAAATTTTATGTTCTTTTCAAAAAAAGTCATAATCTGAAACCTTTCAAACATCTTTATTTATGTTTTATTCAGTCAACGACACAACAATTTAATTCCGAACTTTTTTTCTCACAAAAATATTAAATAATAATTGTTATTAAATGTTGTTACTGTACATGAATGTTATTGTTATTGTTGTTGTTGTTACTGTATGTTATTGTTGTTGTTTAATATTTTATTTCTCCATTTTTTTTTCTCATTTTACTTCTCAGTCATATAAAATATTTTATTTCCTTTTTTTATTATTATTATTGTTTTTATTGTTGTTGTATTATGTATTTCTGTGTTGTTGGTTTGAACTATTGGTACCTTGTGGTACATAAATAATGGTCATAAATTGGCAATGGCTAAAAATTTCAGTATTTATAGCCGAATGATAAAAATAAGATTTATTAACATTTGCGCGTTTTGCACTGTAACAAACGAGCCAACAAAAAAAAGAAATTACATACATACAAACATATCTATACATACAAACATATACATATACATATATAAACAGATAGAAAGACAGACCGACAACCAACACCACCACACCATCTCACATCTCTCCATTATTATCATTACTTTCACGACCAAATAATAAAGCAAAACCATCACCAATTCAATCCATCCCAAATATCCCAATTCCATTGGCCACAACATCGAATTCGAATTCAAACTTAAATCTTATAAAAAAAATTGTTGTTGTTGCTGTTCTTGTTGTTAAAGAAGAAGCATCTCCCTCTTCCTTTTATATCTTCTGGCCTTTTTTTCCATTGACCATTACAACAACCACAATACATTCATTATGTTTCCTTTCATTTTATTTCTTTAAAATTTTTTCCCTTTTTTTCTTCTCGACATATTTCTTTATCGCCTACAACATTAAAGGGTTTGTGGCTGCAATGCGTCTTCCCTTTATGGTCATAAGAAACAGAAAATAAGATTTAAACTCATGTGTTCTGGAGGGGGTTGCTGGGAGTGGAAAGCTGAGAAAGTAGTAATTAATGGTTTGGAAATGGAATAGTTTTAGTTTTCCTTTTTCTCCAAATTCACATTTTTACATATGTTTTATGTTTCTTTCCAAAAATTTATTTGGTGCGTTTTGCGCTTTGCATTAACAATTTGGAATAAGCGTTATTTAAAGTTATTTTATAGGAAAATAATGATAATAGACATAATGTACTAAAGAAGAGACTTAAATTTGGGATTTACAACTATTAGGAATTGTCAGCCCGTTACGCTAATACATCACTTTAAAGAACCATGAAAAGTTAATAATCACGTTTTACTCAACAGGAGGAGAGTTAAGGTCGTTTTCTTCCGAAGATCTTCCGGAGATTGCCGACCAATAAGTCTTTCATTTTGTCAGGTAAAAGCTCTGCATATAAGCAAGAGCTTCTTTTAGTTAGCCAACATGACTACCTTAAGTATCGATCTACGGAAACAGCACTACACGAGGTTGTGATGATCATAGAGAGATCTCATAGGTTTAAACAGTGCGCAGTGGTTTTGGATAAATTTGCAGGAAATTTAGAAGACATTAGCACAGAAGTCTGACATTATAACATTGGGAGCCGCATAGTAGCTCCATGGAAGGAGTTATGGGGGTTCAAACTAGGGTACCACATACAGTTTCCAAATTGGGTTATTTATCTCTTGCAGTTTTATAAGTTTTTGGAATTTATATATCTAAATGTATTATTTTGATTTTGCTCAAATCAGTCCTTATTTATCCGAAAAACCCAATAAGGCTAAGTGTTCTCAAATTTGATCCTATTTTTTTTGAAAATTTTGACTTTAAATTATGTGATCTAGAATTTAAATGTTTGTATCTTAAAATAGAATACAGAATTGGAAATCCTAATATGTTTCTAATGACATGACCACGGCTTATTGCAGTCCTCTAATGCGAAAATTCTGGCCACCTGTCTAGTGGTTAATTCTGTTTATTTTTCGTCGATTGGCTTCTTCAAACGTCTTCAATATTCTTCTCGGAGTTAAATTGTTTTCTTTTAAAATATCTTTATTCTGTATTAACACCTTCCTCTTTCTGCAGCTGTTGAGGCCGCCTCTAATTTCCGACTCAACTTGACTTTCCCATGTAGCAAAATGACGTCTTATGGTAGCATTCAAGCATAATTTGTAATATGGAAAATCGGTTTTCAGCTGACTCCTTGCCTTGTGGGTTGAAATAACCACTTTCGAATTGTACTCATCACTTTTAACAACAGTTTTTCCAAAAGAAAGAATCTGTTTAGACTTCACCGAAAATCTTGATAATTCGAAAACTGTTTCCCATAATTCCAACTTTCTTTGTGGATGACACTTAATCCTTAAGAACCAGTTTAGATTTGAAAATGAGTCATAACTCAAACATGAATGAATATTGTGATGTTAAAATTCGCTTTGCTGTCACCGAAAGTATTACAAAATTACAACTGCCGAATAATATTCACGAGAATTGAAAATTTGTCTGTCTATATAGTTTTTTATCACGGTTCTTAAAAGAGTTATCGATAGCACAGGGATAAATGAAAAAGTTGTGAAAAAGTCTTCTGTCCCATAGCATTTCGTATCTCTCAAGGAATCTCAGAAGAGTATTATTGGGTGAGAATACTGATAATCGTTTAGCATCTAAGGTTACGAAGGTCGAAAGTATTCTCTCGATTTTTTGGAAATAAATCTATAATTTTTAATCGCATTAGAGGCACAATGGGTCCGAATTTTGAGTAAAATTTTTAATATCTAAACAATAAAATTTGTAAGACTCTATTATAAATCACATATATATTCAGTCGATTTTGGTTTATTCTTCCTGTTTGATGGAATGCCAAACATGAAAACGTTGGTAAACCACATTCAAAGAAATTACCCAGATTGTTCATTAGTCCTAAGCAGCTTGGCACTTAAAATCAGCACAATTGACTCAGTTATATAGCAGATATCAATGACATATGTGAATGTAATTTAACCCAGCGAAAAAGTAAGTGGCTGTTCCTACAGTAAAGGCCTTTTTAAATAACAACAAAGATCCTGGAACATATCTCGAACATCTCACGCCAAGTGCCGATGAGGGTATATATTTAATTTCTCATCGTGGCCTTAGATGATTCCTTCTTGGCGTTTTTATATTGTGCATTAAATCGTTCTAAAAAGTTTTCTATTTAAAAAAGCAAAATTGCTTCAGTAGAAAAGTAGTTATAGACCAATATCAGATCTTCAAAAAATTTCAAGAGCTATAATAACTGAACGGGTTTGTTCAGATTTCAAGAAAATTTGGCACAAGTAGTGGGAGACCGCTACTATAAAATGTTTTTGGATAAGACATGGGAGAGGGGTATCCCACCTATAAACGTATCTTTTAATATCAAATATCTCTGAAACAGAGAAAATAGTATAATTTTTGAAAAGGGCACAGGAGAGTAGTATTCCTTACAATCGGAAATTTTTAATACTGCAATTATTTTAAAATTAGGCACAGCCAAATATATCATTCTTTCATGTTTCTATAGAGATTTATTGAACATTAAATTTCTCAGAGAGAAAGAGAGAAAGATTATATGCAATACATTCTGTTCTCTTTTTTTGAGAGAGAAAGAATACGAGCAGTGTTGCCAATTTGGAGAATTTTTCCGCTAAATCTGGCGATTTTAAAGTGACCATTGCGGGAAAATTTAGTTTTAGAGGCGATAAACATTTGTTTGCAAATAATTATTAATGGAATACCAAAAAATATAACATTCTTATCGGAACAGGAAATAAATCTGTTGCTTTGGATTGGCTGGTTGAATTCATTCGAAATTTGATAGACTGATAGAAGATTAATGTAACATTATAACTTCTAAAGAAGGTGATTTTTTGGATTGGATAACAAATAAAAATTAAGACTTCTTAGTTTACAAGTTATAAAGCTGCACTCCTTCAATCCAATAAAATCGTATGTGTGCTAGTTACGGATTTAATAGGTTTTTGGTTGCTAAAACCAGCTAAATTGACGATAATTGTTATAGAAAATTGGCAACATTGGATGATGCACCTTGTAAAATTAAAGTGAGTCTGCAAAACAGGGAGAATGTCTTGTGTGTCTAAACTGATCTCATTTAGTGTTATGGAGGGCATTTACGATTCGGCATAACAGAATTTAGCTTTCTTATTTTTTCATTTCTGACCTTGTCAAGTTCCAACCATTGTAGTTCTATTCATATGCCAAATTTTATATAAAAGTTTACGAACTTTCTTCGTTTACTTGACCTTTCGCTTGTCGCTCTGATTCTGTTTTAACATTTCCTTCCAAAAAAACAGAAGCATATTTTTTGTCGGATTTCAGACACCTCATTACAAAAATATCAATTTTGAATTGATATTGTAACAACAAAAACAATTCACTCATTTGTAGTTACAACAGCAACAATAACGACAACTGCAACACAAGTCATAACATTTAATTGCCACATTTTACTGCACAAAAAAAAGGTTCATGAAATAAATTTCTACAGTAACACGGATGATAACTGGAGTAACTGAAAACATAGTTGATCATTACAAACAATAATGGCCAAAAATGACCAAAATACTATCCGCATTTACTGCTGCCAACAACAACAACATCATCATCATCATCGACATCATTACAATTATTCCAATGAATGCGAGAATGCACATGAGTAAATGAGTGAATGAATCGAATGGAGTGTAATTAGTTTTTAAGTGATAAGCAAAAAGCAGATAATCGCTGTCATCATTATAAAATCTATGGACACATATTTGAATCTCTTCGCGGATTTTGTAACAACTCTCAATGGACTCAACTCAGTTTGATTGTGGTGTTTATTGGTATTTGAACATTTAAAGCGAATTTTGCCAAAAGTAATGAAATGAACATTTTTAAACTTAAATTTCAATTTTAGTGCTTTTTACTGTAACTGATACATATTTTCCTTCATCTCTATTTTCTTAAAATAATGCCACGTGTGATTACTAATTATCACCCTTAACATTTAAATTGTATACTTAACGTGTGGTCCATGATTTCTTTCTTACCGGATATGTCAAAGTGTATCCTTAACACGTGACCGGTTATGAAGAGTATTCAATTTAAATCCTTTTGAAATTTGTTGCCAATAAAAAAGAGACAAGAATAGAAAGTGTAAAATATATATTAAAATATCAGAAACATTTCCGACATTTGTTTTGCAGAACGAAGGTTCTGGTAATTTGATACTTTTTTTAGAGAAATTTAGAAAATCTATTCAAACAATTGTCCTTGGAATACATTCAAATATTTGATTTGGGACTAAAGAATATTTTTTGGATTTTATTTTTCTGTAGATAATTTTTTATTGTATTAAAAGTGTCAACAAAATAATCAATTTGGGAGATAAATTGTTAAACAACTATAATTAGGGTTTGATAGGAGACCCAGTGGTTCCAAATCGAATATTTGTTAGATTGAATTTCAGGCTAAATTATACATTTCTTACACAAGTATTTGGTAACTAAGAAAACGCTGAAACATGAAGATTCACATTTTGTAAAGATAAAATTAGTGAAATGTTTTTGGTGAAAGTTATTCTTAAAGAACTTAAAATTTCGTTTTGTTTAATGTTCAAATCTTAAGTTCTTGAATCAGAGAACTGAAATATTCCTACTTTTCCACATGGAAATACCCAAAATCCCAATCTATATAAAACAGGTTTAAAATCAAAATTCGAAAGTTGAAAAATTTCATAATTATTTTGGATTTTCGAAAATGGACAAAAAATTTTTTAATTTACTACATTTTCGAAAATTCAAAACCAAAATGTTATTTGATACATATTTATAATCCTATTCAGCCGAAAATTGTTTTGTGTTTATTTACTCTCATTTTCCTCATTAAATTTCCAAGTTCGAAAGCTTTTAAAATTAAATTAAATTTTTTGTTTATATAATCGATCTTAAAATTTTTTATTCTTTTGGAATTTCAAAAATCGGTTTCGAAAATTCTCCCAAACTTACATTTTCAGCATCTATTTATTTTTAATAATTAAAAAAAAACGCAAAATCCCAACTACAATTTTTTATTATTTTATAATTTTATTATATTTTTTTAGTTTATGAAATTTCGAATATTTTTTAAATTAATTTCGAATTTTCAAAAAATTTTTGAAAGAAATTTAACTATTTACAATTTTGTTGTTTTATTTTTTAGGTTCGAAAAAAAATATAATTTTTGAAAATTTAAAAAAATTTAAGTTCGAAATAAATTTAGAATTTGAAAAAAATTTGGAATTTTTCAAAATTTGAAAAAGCTTTTTAATGTTTTTTTAGTTCGAAATATTTTTGAAAATAACTTTTTAAAAAAAATTTCTTTTTTTTTATTAAATTTATGTTTTATTTAAGTTCGAAATATTTTGAAATTTATTTTCCGATTCAAGAAAATTGTTCTTAAAAATATTTTCGAATTTTATTTATCCACGAAATTTTTGTTCTTGTTATATTTTTTAGTATTTTAGTATGTTCGAAATTAATTTTGAAGTTCGAATTAATTTCGAAAAAATCGAATTTTGATTTTTTTTGTTTGAAAATTCTAAAATAAATTTCAAATTTTCTTAAATTTTAAAAATGGTTTTTAAAGAAATTTTTGTTTTTTAAGTTTAAAATATTTAAAATTTTAAAGGTTGAAATATTTCAAAATTTATTTATTGAACCAACAAAAATTGTTTTATGTATTATCTTTTTTAATAATTTTTTTTATTTTAATTTTAAATATTCGAAAATTCTTAAATTTCGATTTTTTATTACAATTTCATTATATTCATTTATATAATTAAGTTTTTTTATTTTTTTTCGGAGTTTGAAAATTTTTTAAACTAATTTAAAGTGTTCGAATTTCGATTTGTTTAATTAAGTCATCATATTTATATATATTATATAGTAGATTTTTAATTTTTCGAAGTTCGAATTTTTTTCGAATTTCGGTTTTTATTTATATAAAATTCAATTATTTGTTACATTCATTAAATTAAATTTGGTATTTTTTGTTTTTTAATTTTCGAAGTTAAATTTTTTATTTAGTTCGAATTTTCGAAATTGTATACAAATTGCATTTGAGAATTGTTTAAAATTTTATTGGTTTTACTAATGTTAAATACATTTAGTTTTTTCGAAATTCGAACATTTTTGAAATCCAGTTTAGAATTTCTTTTAATTTTCAAAAAATGATAAAAGTGTTAAAATTTTTAAATGATTTCGAATTCTCTTATTGAAAACATTTGAAAATTAATTTCGAATTTTCGAAAATGTAACAAAATTATTATTATTATTTTTTAATTTATTTTCTTTTAATTTGTTTCTTGTTTTTTTCTTTTGCTTTGAAGTTCGAATAAAATTGAAATAATTTGGAATATTCAAAAACATATGAACATATAGATTTTTAGTTTAAATATGGATAAATTTGTTTATTTTAAAACTGATTTCTGATTTTACTTCGAAAATTCGAAAAATGTAAAATTAATTACGTATATTTGGAGTTCGAAAAATTTTAACATTTATTTCGAAATTTTTGATTATTTTCATGTAAATAAGTTTGATATTCGAAAATTTTTCAAATCAATTTTTCGAATTGATTTCGCATTTTTTTAAACAATACAAATTTTTTTGTGATGACCGAATAAAATTTCTTTTGAATTTTCGAAAACTTATAAAATGTTGATTTGTTTTTTTTTTAAATTCTGGGCTTTTTCCCAATGTTCGAAAATGTAAAACTATTTTTTTAAATATTTGTGAAAAATATGTATTTTTTCATATTTAAAAAGTTTTCAATTATTTCGATTTTTCGAACTTCACTTAAATCATTAAAACTTATGAGGTTTTGAACACTTTAATTAAGAATATAAGTTCGAGTGTTGTAGTAAGACCCCTCTCTCCTTAACTTTCATATATATTTTTAGTGAAAATCACATTATTAAAAGTTTATTTCCCGTAATTTTATGCTTCAAAATCTTTACACTTCCAAGATTAAAATAAGAAAATCTGAAAATAAACGTAAATTATTTATCTCTAATTTGCACACATTTTCCCGATACAAAAGGCCAAAAAAAGAACAATATTCTCTTAATAACTTTAACACGCTTCACATGTTCGAACAAAACAAAAGTTTTTTTCCCTCCAAAAATATATGAAAATCCAACATATTGACATAAATTTGAGTTTAAGTTAAAGCAAAAGTAAAGAAAAAGGAACAATTAGAAAAGAAATTCACGAAATAAAACCTTAAGGCAAAAATAATACTTTTTACACTTTATTCACAACATATTTTTGTCTTAATACGATTAAATTGGTATTTTTTTCACCAGGATCAGGTTCAACGTTGGCAATTGGCAGCGAATTAAATAAAATTATTTCCAAATCAATGAGTGACTTAAACAAAATTGAACTAATGACATTAAAAACACACACAGACTTACACACAAGAAATCAAACAAACAATGGAAATTGTTCCGAAATTAAAACGTTTTCAGCAAAAAAAAAATATTTCAAACAAATTTTTCTTCAATTTGATTTGGAAATAAATTTTTTTAAACCACAAAAAAACTCCTACAAAGAAGAAGAAAAAAATCACACATTTAATATTTTCGCACAATGATTAGAGTTTAGAGACTGAGAGGGAGAGAGTGAATGAGTCTAAGGAATCGCCGCACCCCAAAAATGTATTGATATGGCTTTGACTTTAACTCCCAGCCTTGGGTGTTGTTATCATTTATTTTAGTTTTCTTTACCATGATTTATGTATTTTTACATAAACAATAAGTGTAAAAATAGCATAACGCACAGTGGTCTTCAAAATAATAATAATTCTTTAAGTTACTATGAAAATGCTGATTATTGGAGAAAGTTCTTCAGATTGGAAACCATTAAATATTTTTTCATGAAATTTTACATTAACATTCTTGAAGTATTTTCCAATTTATCTTGAGTAGAACAAGTTGTTAGTTGTTCCAGGCGATGTGGGAAGGAAGCCCAAAATTGATTACCTTGATTATGACACTTTTTTTGAAGAGAATTCTATAATTTTCAAAGTATTCAATATATTTCAATGAATTTGACAAGAACATTCCAGAAGGGGTATTACATCGATTTGTAACAGCATAAGTTTTTAAAGAGTCACAGGCACAAGATGGTGAGCCTCCAAAATTGGCCTCTTTTGGTAAAAAAAATATGAAAACGCTAATTTTTCAGGATAAATCTATAAACTGGGAACTTATTCAAAAAATTTGTTTAATAAAATTTTGCATGGACATTTTGTAGTTATTTTTCAATTGTTTTGGAAAAGCATAGGGAAGGTCCTTCAAACTTGATCACTTCTAGTACTGAAAACAGGGAAACGCTTATTTTATGAAATAATTCTGTAAGTTTGGAACTATTTAGTTTTTTAATAAAGCTTTAGATGGACATTATAGATATGTTTTCCTATTATTGCATAATTTCTTAGTGGGGCCAGGAGATGGGTGAGGGCCCTACAAATTTTAGTGAAAAATATGAAAACTTTAATATTGGGATATAAAGCCATAATCTGGGAACTAATTAAACTTTTTTTACTAAAATTTCACATGGACATTCGGAAGGTTTATTTTCCAATTGTTTCGGAGTAACATAAATTCTAAGTGAGGCTAGGGGATGGGTTAAGGATCTTAGCACCTCGGAAAAAATATAAAGACGCTTTTTAAGGAAATAATTCATTAATTTTGGAACGATGTAATATTTTTTAACAAAAAATCATATGAATATTCTTGAGATATTTTCCAAACATTTTGGTGCAGCGCAAGTTCTTAGTTAGTCCACATGACAAGGGAAGGAACACCAAATGTGGTTACTTTGGATATGTCAATTTTAAAACAAAATCGCCAAAAATTTCATTTATGATTTGATTGAAAAGAATATATATATTATATATAGAATATAGATACTTAGATATACTTTAGATACTTTACATGTGTAAGATATCTCTTAAAATTTAAGAGATATTTAGACTAAAATAAAACTCTGACTTATTTTTGAAGATGTTCTCTTTTAAATTTTTGGACTTTGTTGGGCTTTTTTTGGTTTTATAAAAAATTCAAAAATATTTCTGGAATTTTAAACAAAATTCTAAATATCTTTTGTGAATGAGTCATATACCCATGTGGATCCGATAAAAAGTTATTATATATAAACATAGAAATTTTGACAAAATATGATTTTTAAGATTTTCCCATAAAGATGGTTACACTTTTTGATCCAAAAATCTATTATTTTCTCCAGGTCAAAATTTTTTCTTCAAAATTCTGAAAGTATTCCAATTGTATATACAATAAAAAGCAAATCCGAGGTTTTTAGGAAAATCTGTTACCCTGTCAACCCTTTCGGAATTTCTTGAATTTTCAAAAATTGTGTGTTTAATATTTTTAAGAAGAAAAATATGTTAAATTCTAAATTTAAAATCATATGAATTGATTATATATCTATATTTATCAGCTATATAATTTAAAAATCTGAAATTGTCCAAAATCTCTTATAATGCAAAGTGAGCAATTTTTGGAAACAAGTTTCTTTTTAATGGGAATTTTGGGTATTTGAGAATACAAAAATGGGAATTTATTTATAATCCTAGATTAAGGTTTATTTTGTCAATATTATATGAAAATTTCCTTATTGTAACTTTATTTATATGGATTTCATGTATGATCAAATATTAAAAATCTGTTTCACAAAATTACACTGAAAATAAAAATTTTTTAATTTTTTGAAAAATTTCCTAAAAAAATTGTGTTCTATTACTAAATAAAGTACATAATATTATTTTTTAAGTAATTACCTTTCCAATGATACTAAATATGTGTATAAATATTTTACAAAATCCTTGTGAGAACTGGCTGAAACTTGGTCTTCTCATGTTATCTATTTGTTTCACATGTCTTTTGCACATTTTTGTATAACTTTGGAACCAGGAAATATATTTTAAAGAAATTTAACATAGTTAACTGTTAAGATACTTCGAAACTGATTTACAGAAAATCAATTTTCTACTTTTCCTATTAAAGGAAATAGAGACTCCTTACCTAAAGTCCTTAAATTATTAATTTCAAAGCCATCAACTTCAAAGTTACTACCACGGACCCGAGACTAACTGGGAACTTATTTGTGGCTTGCTATAAGTAAGAAAACACTTTAAAATTTTCCTTGTAAAATTTCTTGAAAAAATATTCATTACATCCTAAGTTACATCATGATTTCCAAAAATGCGCTTTATTACCACTGTACAAGGTTACATTTTCTATATTTAAATCCTTTTTGATACTCACTCGTACATTCATTTTAAGCTTGTTACAAACTCATTACAAAGACCGACAATGACCTCTATTGTGTCTTTAGATTTATCCTACTTGTAGCGGTTACAAAACTTCTGCTCATTGTCTATTTGCAGGAAAAAGGCGAATAAAGAAATCATCCACCAAAAAATGAAACTCATATTAATATTAAATTCACCAACAAACACCAGTCAAAACGTTTTTCTCTCTATAACAAATAAATTGACTTTTCAACATTTTGAATCTGAAATAAAAATTTGAAAATTTTCCAAAAAAAAAAAAAAAAAAAAACAGAAAGAAAGAAAAGAAAGAACAAATACAAACACGCGCCTGGGAATTATGTGTGCAAGGGAGTGTAGAAGTTAATCGCATTATTTACACCATTCTGGATTAACTATGAATAACTTTAATTTTTGACTTTATTTTACCCCCCCTTTTGCAGGCGAAATATTGCAAAATTCCAGTTCTAATGCTGGAGAGACTGAGGTCGTAAATAATCTTTAAATAGTTTTTATTATACTTTGTGTGTGTGTGTGTAACTTAAATATTATTGTTTATGTTCCTCACAATTATGAGAAAACATAACCTCCCTCTTTTCAGGGATTTCTGAGATTTCTGCGATTTTTCCTTATTTAAGTTGTTCATGTTTTAATGATGTTTAACAAATCAAGGAATTAACGTTGGATAATTTTTTTAGGGATTTTTCTTAAGTCTTGCTTGGGAAATTGTCTCATCATTCATTAGTAAGGAGTGAGATCGAAAAATTCTTAACATACACAAAATATGTTAATAAAAACGAAATTTATTAACTTTCAGTTTTATTATTTTTTTTATTAAAATTATTATTACAATTTCCAAAGAAAAATTGTAGTTTTCATCACTAGTGAATGTGGAACCTTTTACGGAAGCCCCCTTCTATTGCTCGAACAGATATGATACACTTGGATCCCTTCTTTGTGTTCTTCAATTCGTTTTAACAAATGTCCAATATCTCTTAGTTTTAGCTCTCTTAGTACAAATATCACACTATTGTCCTTGTACCACTCAAGGACAAAGTCCGCCCAAAAATAAGTGTGCATTTTGTAAAAATTTCTTGATGTAAATTTCGGTATTTATAGAAGCCATTGCAACAACTGATGGACTTCGTTTGTAGCAACTGCATATTTCTTGCCATAATAATAAAGTTTTTGGGAATTTTTTTGCTGCTGTTGGGTCCTTGACTTTTCTTGAAGATTTCCTCAAGCATCAGCAAAATAAAATGTTCGATCAGAAGGTAGCGAAAAATCTGCAAAAATTATTTTTTTTTAGAAAACTTGATTTCAATTTCTGTGCTTTGTTTCTGGCCTCTAAATTTTTAGCACCGTTCTTGTCAGGAACCTTTTTGGGCCTTCTTTGTTTTTAAATCAAAATTAGCTTTAACTTTTCGTAGCAAATAGTCCGAGGACTTTTCTAACCGTTCTGTTTTCCTACCGAATATATTGAGTGCTCATGTGAAAACTCTTTCTATTTTTTTAGCTTTATAACGTACTGTTTAATAATGTTGGAAAGAATTTGACAGCAGAGCTTTGGATTTTTGGCCAATTTTTTGTAGGACCAATTTGGGTTTTTTTGGTCTCTGATTTTAATCAGATTAAACATAATAACTGACATGTTATTTTCATAAAAAGTCATATAATATTTGGGTTTAAAGTTTCAATGAAAAATGTGTGTTAAGAGTTTTTCGATCTCACTCTTTAATTCGAAAAATTCATAATTTAAATATTCTAACAATTGAAAAATATTGTAAATATTTCGAATATATTAGAATTCACTTAAAATAAACTAATTTCGAATATTTTTTGTTAAATTCAACTTTTATCGAACATATTTAAATGTTGCACTAAGTTTTTGTAATAAAATTTTGAAAATTTAAAATTCGAAATTTTATTAATTCTACAAATTCAAAGTTTATTTTGAAATATTCAAATAACATTTAAGAAATATTGTAAATATTCGAAATATTTAAAATTTATGTGAAGTAAATTAGTGTCGAATTTTTCAAATATAAAATTTAACAAATTAAAATTAGTTCATTTCATATTGTTCGAATAATTAAATTTGAAAAATTAATAAAAAAATGTATATTTTTTATGTTCGAAAATTTTCGAAGAAAATTAAAATTTATATTCTTTAATTTGAAAATTTTTGCTTTTTAATCTTTAATTTTTTAATTAAAAAATATATCAATTTTTGAATTTTTTGTTTAATTTCTCAATATTACAAAAATTCTAAATTATTTTAAAAATCCGAAAATTTTAAAGTTTTTTCGAACATATATAAAAAAATTCGAAAATATTTTTTTTCGTTATAGGTGTAAAAGTTAACAAATGAATTGAATTTATACGAATAATTTTAACTTTATTTTATAAAATCTTATTAATAAAACATAATATTTATTCGCCTTCAAATCACAGAAAAAACAGCATTAACAGATAAGTTATCTGCCATAAACCCCAAATACGAAATATTTCGAATTTTACGCTTTTTCTAGTTGTGTCTTGTGAATGAATTTATAATTGTGTCAAAATAATATTCATTTTTATGCATTTAAACAACATTTTAATCAGCTTTAATTTTCGATTCGTTGAACCAAAGAAATGTTTAATCAATATGATGAAACACAAAGCAATTTAAGGATTTTCTATGAAATAATTAATCAAAAAGCTACAAGACTTTTTAAATCGATTAATATCGCAATCGCAACCAAAATTGCTTCAGCTATTTTGTTTATCTCCGAAACGATTCTTAACCAAAATCACATTTTATCATAATTTTCAATTTACTAATTATGATTTATGGCAATAAAATTTGATTCATATAAAAAATCCACCCCTTAACAAAATCCCCTTCTTAAAGTCACTTTAAATTCTCATTGTTGTCAATCAATGTCATATAACGAGACAATATTGTTGCTGTCATTTTACTTGCTCTCTCTCTCTTTCTCTCACGCTCTTTAAAAACAATTTGTGTTGTCAACATTTTCCTCATTTGGGCAGGTTACTCTTCTCTAAAACATCATTAGCACCCCTTTTTTGCTCTTTTGTTCCCCCCAAAAAAAGTCATAATACAATTCCGCTCTGTTATTTGATATTCTTCCACATAAAATTTAATCGTCTTTGACTTTACAACTGAAGCGACAATTGCCCACTATTATATTTGTGAGAAAAAAATGCATTTAAGAGCAGGATTTAGGAAACAAATCTCTTTCTTTTTTTGTTATAAGCGGATATTCATTACAACAACCGCAAAAAAAACTGAATTATTGTCATTTTTCATTTCATTTCAAACCGGCAAGTGATTCGAAATTTATGAATATAAACTCGATTTAACTTCTTTGCAACAACATCAATGTCATTATGCTCATGATGAGAAGGAGGATGATGTTTTTGTTTTTGTTTAAAGAGGGTGAAAAACCACCCTCTTTTTTTTCAAGAACGGAGCACAAGTTGTTTGGTAGCATAGAATGTGGCACAGCACGCGTTAGTGCTTAAATCAAAATTTAGCACCCTCTTGATCCGTTTAGTGTTTGACTTTTTTTATTGTCATCTATTTAATCGAATATTGTTTGTTTGTTAGTGTATGATTTAACATTTTACATATGTTATTTGTATCCCCGTGGGATATTTTTGAATTTTCGCTGTTTTCTATAAATTTGAGTCAATCAGAGATTTTAATACGAAATGAATAATGAGCCTTTTTTGTTCTTTATGGGTGAAAGTGTTCCGAATACTTTGAAGGAGGTGTTGCTAAACATTGTCAAAATAGAAACAAATTTTAATATCAAATCCACCTTTTTAAGGAATAAAGTGCTAAAAATTATAGGGATTAAGAAGACACCATTGCACAGGGTCTCTTAACTCCTTTTAGGAAATAATTCTATAACTTGGCAACTACTAAATATTTTCTCATAAAATTTTATATGAACATTCTTGAAGAGTTTTTCAATTGTTTTGGAGCAGCTTAAGTTCTCAGTGGTCCGTAACGTCTAAGTTGGTTACCTCCGATATAGGAATTAAAAAAAAAAAACTTTCCAAAATTATTTTAGATTTTATTTGCAAATATTGTATATAAAAATAGTCCTTAAAATTTCCACTCAAAATATGCTACACATATAAAGGTCCCATAGTTTAAGAGTTATTTGCACCAAAGTAAAATATTAAACCATTTTTCGTTATGATTATTATTATAAAATTAGACTAGAGGAGGTCTAGTTAAGACTGGATTTTTATCTCAATCCGTGTAAATCAAATTTATAAAATCGATTTTTTATTAAACGATCGTGTTATCTCAATAATGACGGACCTGCATGCTTTCCTTTTAAGATTTCTTTATAAAATAATAAAACCAAAATATAGAAATGATTCCCATTTTTCTTTGAAAAAATACCCAAAATCTCAATCACATGGTTTTAAGGGAAATACTTTCCCCTCAAGATCTACCACTCTATAGAATCAAAATACTTTTGAAAAAAATTAATTTTTAAAATCAGTTTTCCCCGTTTAGGAATTTTGGGAATTTTGGATTCAAAAATGGGAATCTTTTTATAGTTTTCAATTAAGAACAATTTTATCCAAATTATATTGAAATTTTAGAAAAAATAGATTTATTTATATAGATTTTATTAAAACTCAAATATCGAATTTTATTTTTACAAAATTACGCCATTTTTCTTTTTTTAATTGTGAAAGAAATTTCGTTGTAATAATTTTTTATTAATTTAATATTGATTTTCAGTTCATAACTTTTCCATTGATATAAAATACTTCTATAAATATTTTACTCGTAGATTTAAAAATTGAACCGAAACTTGGTCGCCATTTGAAAAAAATGCATGTTTCCCTTGCAAAAATAATTTTATCATGTTTATATCCTACACGACCATAGGTGGTAGGGGGGATATTATGGGTTTGTACAGATGTTTACAACATATAAAAAGACTTAAGCTTTATCATTTAATACATCGAAATGCACTGAATGACTTTTCGAAAAGATTTATCGATGTCCGTCCGTCTGTCTGTCTATCTGTACGGTTAGTTGCCTTTCCAAGTTAACGTTGTGAACACTCTACAGGTCGCAATTTTAACGATATATTGATAAAATTGCGTACATATTTTTCAGTGTAGTATAGGGTCGGTGACATGGGTTTGTTATAAAACGGAGTCAAACTATCCAGTTTGTAGGACTATAAACAAATCACAATTCCTATAAAAACAAAGGATAAAACCACATCTGTAACAATTGTTTTCTTCAAGTTCGAAGGACTCTGAACAAATTGGATTTTTTTTAATTCCTTATCAAGTTTTCAACTTTTATTTGCCTCCTGTTTAGTTTCCTTTTATATCGTTTTTGTTTCGTTTTAATATCATGTTTGTTTTTTTAGTCTTTCAGGTTCGAAGGACCATAAACCTATTGAATTTCTTAAAAGTCCTGTAATGAATTTTCTAATTTAATTCAAATAAATGACTTTATGCCTTCATTTCCCCATTTCTAGTTCCTTGTCATAACCATCTATTAACTTAATCACAAAATAACAATATGTTTCTAAGATTACACCCCTTTCATTTTTTCCATAAAAGAAAAAAAATTCTAATAATTTGATTTCATGTTAAATTTGTTAAAAATTCCACCCCTTTTCTGGGGCCATTTGCCATTAACGGCCAAAAATAGTGACTAAAAAAAAAAATTGTGAAATTTTATTTTTGAAAAATGATTTTTAAATCCTGCGAAAAAAATATTAAAAAAATTTGCGGCTTTTGTGATAAAAATATGTAACACGCTCGTATTAAAACCACCACAAACAACCGCAATTTAAGTCACTCCCACTAAAACTGGAAAAATTATAAAAAAAAATAGTTCATTGCAAGTTTTCAGTGTTTTGCAATGATGCAACACACTTTTGCCATTTAAACTCCTTAACAATCGCGATTTTATGTTAAAAATGTTTAAATGTGAATAAAAATTTCGATAAAGAAAATATAAAAAAAATTTAATATCACAATTATGACAAATGAGGAAATACACTGCAAGAAAAAATGAGATGATCTTATGATGGACAGTGTGTCCAAAACGACTTTTATGGGAAAACTGCTGTAAGTTTTGAACCATTGAGGGCAAATAAATGAAATTCAATACAGTTAAAGCTGAGATGTTTTCCAGTTGAGTTGAATGAGCAACTGCGTCCATGTAATAAAGAGCACAGTTAGTGATCCTCGGAATTTGGCCCTCTTGTTCCATTTTTTTAAAGTTCGTTTTCAAATTAATACAGCTTTTTGAAGGACTTATAACTAATTTATTGATCATTATTTTTTAGAATTTTTAGGACATTAGCAGACGCAGCAAAACAATGTTTGCTAGTTACCCCTTCCCCTGGCCTTATCTGCCCTACGTTTAATCCAGTAAAATAGTTCCTTAAGAAATTTGTCCGAACCAAATTTAAGAACTCTCACTGTTTAAGTTATTTAGATATTCGATAACAAATATTTGCTTTGTATTGGGGATACTTTTCCCCTTGGTCCTAACGGAACTTTTCATGAACTCAGATCAGATGTTCTTGGTGCTTGTTTATGTGAAATATTTTTATAAATGCAGACGTTAAAATTGATTTAAGTGCAGTATTTCCTACTTTTAAAGGATAAATTTCATATCGTTTACAGATGCCCAAGGGAACTTTTTGGTCTGATCAAGAAAAGATCCAAATTACCTTTTTTTCATCATCAAAGATCTCCCAATAGGAAAATTGGTCGTAAAATTAAATGTTCCGAAAATCTTTAAAAAAAGAACAAAATTATGATGTTCGAAAAACTTCTAAGGGAAATACAAAGTTAAGAAAAAGACAGATTAAAATTATAGCAGCAGAGTGGAAAAAGGTAATTTATTTCCTAACTTATACTCATATTACTGGCAGGACTTGAGATCATGCTAGACTTGAGGTAGATGCTGATGTCTAAATTGATTAATTTAATGAAATGTTTTTGTATACGTTTTTCTAACACTTAATGAAAATTATGTGCTTTTATAAAAATATTCCCCAGTGTACATATAATATTTTTTGTCTCAAATCATAAATGAATTTTTGACAAACTTTTGAAAGGTCAAAAAAACGAAATGGCCAATTTTTGGAGGGCTACCGATTACGCCCATGATTACAAAGAAAAACATAGATTCAGGCATACTGTACGCTGCACAGTGTCTCAAAATGAAAAGGAAACAAATCTGTATCTTCCGAACGGCTAGTTCAAACTTTGTACAAAGTTTTATCATAATTTTTTAATAAAATAAAAAATATTTGGCTAAAATTGGACTAAATTTGGATTCGCTATTGTATAAAAACTTCACCCACATCGGTCAAAAAGTAAAATTTTAAACTTTTGAAGCTAAATATCTCTTAAACTATAAGAGACCCATACGAGGAGTGGAAATTACTTATAGTTAATATAAAATCTTCAAATAAAAATCGGTTAAGATATAAGAAATCTGGAACGTTTTAAATATCTTGATGACACGAAGTGACCAGCTGTGAGTCCCTATAGATCGACCCCTGTTAAATCCACAAAGTTCAAACTCACAACTTTAACTTGCCTACAATTCAACTATCACTATGTGAACAGATGATACAGATTTATTACCATTTCATTTCTAATTTGAGACACTGTGCGCTGCTATCAATTAATACTTCTTTCACTTGTCTGTCTAGTAATATGGGGATTTTACCTGTTTTGAGGTATAGTGTATCCCTGTATGGAACTTTTCTAAATATCGAAATAGTTAGTTGGTTTTTCTGCACAATATGACGGGAGAACTAAAATCCAAAATTTTGGCTTCTTGAATGGCCGAAAATTCTATTAAGTATTTTCTCTCTTATTACCCCTCGAATGTATCCAATTATTTTCGGAGCGGGTCTAATACAAAACACACTGATCACATCTGATCTTACCAAATTTAGAGCATTTTTTGGTGTCATAGTATTCGGTTTCGGCCGACTGGTTCACCAGAGTATACGTCAGATTCGAATATAATTTTTTCAATTTTCTCTTTTAATGAAAATCGTCTGGAGGTTTCTATAATAAAAATAAATGACTCAACTTTAATTCTGAATAATTTTTTTCAATTCCATTGTCCCATTTCAGTGATAATCAGAACGAGAAAATTGTTTTTGTAGTAATCACTCACAAAGTAAAATATGCGATGAAACAGAGACACTTTGTGATCTATAAACGGTATAAATATGAAAGGAATACAGCTGTTATTTGGTCAACAAAAAAAAAACAGCTGTAAAAAGCGATATCGAAACTTTTCATTAATCCGAATTTAAATTTAAACATTATTTTGTATTTTCATGCATTTTAACTGGCTTTGATAGTTCCGGTTCGAAGCACCATCTTATCTCTATCACTATTTCCTAAGACAAAAACAATTAAATGGAAATAAATTTCTAATTTCTGAACGTTTAATTCGATTTCAGTAAAATCCCCTGTATGATAATTGGGATATCATGTACATAGCAGAGGATCTACAAGGTCCTTAATTGGAAACTTTCGGGTTCAAATTAATTGAAAACAATCAAACATATTAAATGTTATTAACAGTCCTGAATTAAGTACAAGTTTTTCTCGTTATGCTAATAGAAATGGTAAATTATTATTAAGACGAGTCAATTAGTTTCAATGGCTCCTGAGGCCAGCTAGAAGCTTGTACTCTCTAAAGCTATTGCAAAATATCCTGGCAATAAATACAATGGATTTTGCATTGGAATTGGATTTGTCGTTCCAAAGTTATACAAAATTATTCAAAAAATTTTTTAAGAAAATATAAATATTTTTTGAAGGTGCCCAAATTACAGTTCATTTTTAAATTATTTTGTAACACATGAACATCAATATTTGATACCGTTAGATAGGTAATCACTTGAAATATATGAAAATGTACATAATGAAATATTAAAACAAAATTTGTTTAAGATTTTTTTCGAAAAATTGAAAATTTTTTATTTTCCTTGTAATTTTGAGAAAAAAATGATAAAATTTGATCTCAAATAACATCTGTAAAAAATCTTGAAATTTCAACATAAAATAGACAAACTTGTGCATAATATAGGGTAATAAACAATTTCCCATTTTTTATTCCAAAATACCCTAAATTCCCATACGGCGAAAATACATTTCAAAAACTGACTTTTTCCTTCAAATGGCCACTCTGCCATTATAGAAGATCTGATCCATGACAGATTATTTTTGATAGGTGTTTAGTCAAGGAAAATTTTTCTTAAATTTTAGCTTTGATATATTTGTTTCAACTCAAAAAAAAAAAAAAACTATAAAAAATAATATAAATATTAATGGAAATTTGATAGATCCAACTGGGAAAGAACTTAATCTTAACAATTCTTCAGATTTTTTATCATGAAAAATTATAGTCCAGAAGAAAATAGTGGGTATTTAAAGACAAAAAGTTATCACGTTTTTGGAAATACAAAAAGACTCGGCAAACTTCGTTTGGCCAAAAAAATTCGGGGCTTTTAAATGGATTATTAGCAATTTAAATTTGATTTATATGGGGGGTACCTCTCACCATGGTCTAATCCGTTCTACGTTTTCTGGTAAAACCGAGCTTTAAGAAAGTGATAAGGACCAAATTTGAAAACTCTCACTGTTATAGTTCTTTAAATATTCAATTTAAGGAACAGTATGTGCTTTTTATGGGCGATACCCTTCCTCTGGTTTTATCCGTCCGTTGTCCAATAAAACAGTTCCTTGAGTAAGTACTTGGAACCAAATTCGAGAACTCTAGTTGTTACAGATCTTTTAATATTCGATAATCAATATGAGATTTGTATGGGGGGTACCCCTTCCCCTGGTCCTATCGGATGGTTTTATAGCCTTTGTTACTTTCGAGTATAATATACGTTACATACATATATACATACCCCTTATTTTATATATATAGATATAGATATATAGATCCATATAGAAATATATATTATACAGAATCCAACTGTAAAAAATTCAACTTCAGATCAAATGGAAATTAAGAAGTGAGCTCGACAAATTCTTAACATACATATATGGTAATAAAACAGCAACTTCTGAACTAACAGTTTTAAAATTTTTTTCTTTTATTTGATTTTGGAATGATTTTTCAAACTTTATAAAAAATATATATTTTCATAGTTTTAATTATTAGTGATAAAGTTTTGAACCGATTTCGGAAATCCTTCCATTAACGTTTTTATAGGGCTTTCTGTCACTTTGCTCGACCAGGTATCTACGTTTAAAATCTACCACACTTTTGGACACCTTTTTTGTGATCTTCAATTCTTTTTTTACAAAAACCCAATATGCCTCCACTGACCTTAGCTCAGGGCAGTTTGAAGGAGTTGTCTCTCTTAGTACAAATACCACATTTTTGTTCCAGCGAGACTCGCAGATGAGGGAGTAGTTTAGGACAAGAGGTAGAAATGGTTAGATCGCCTACGTAATTGCAATCTAAATACTGGTGTGCATACACTCTATTAGACTGTTCAATTTCTCCCGATGACCAAAAGAGTTAGAATAGCGATTAAATTTTGATACTATTTTGCTTGCAAGTTTACTGGCATTCGGAAGGAGACAAGGCGGAAAAATTAGTACTTGACAACGGTTTTAACCTGTGAACGAGGAACCAGATGAGGGATAATCATGCAGGCCGATTTTCCTTCTTTCACTTATTGCGAAGACTCTTTAGTTGGTTTAAACCTATAGAGATCATGTTAACAGACAATGTTAACACACAATGTTCTCTTTCAGTATGTCCTGCAGTCCTCAATGATAATCAACATTACGGGATGGATTGTGAACTATATGAGTGGCCAACAGTCGTTCGTTAAAATTCGAGAGAGGAGATGAAAACCTCGTAGCGCGAAATAAGGAGTTGCACAGAGGAAAGTACTCTTATTAATTAACTCTTCCTTTCAAAATACCCAGCGCCTTCCATAGTTGACATGATAACATATGCGGGCGACTGTACAATTGCGGCTAAAAGCCATAGAAGTAATAACCTACGCAGTCTGGCAGCGAAATCCACAAATTCTACGTTTAAAATCTACCACACTTTTGGACACCTTTTTTCTGATCTTCAGGGCAGTTTGAAGGAGTTGTCTCTCTTAGTACAAATATCACATTTTTGTTCCTGATATCGAGAATGACAGTAAAAAATAGTGGATACATTATGAAGTCTTATGAATGGAAGCGGACATTTTAGTAAACATTTTTTGCTGTAAATTTCTTTATCCCTTTGGAATAAATGTTTGGCTTCTTTTGCGCAAATGCATATTACTTGTCATACCAATTTTTTTTTTTGGAAATTTTACTGCTTCAACATTCTCTCGAGCATTAGCAACATAAAACGTTTGACCAGAAAGTTGGAAAAAAAATCTGCCTGATCATTTGTTTCATTATCCATTATGCAAAAAGGATATTTCTTAGAAAACTTAACTTTAATTTCCGTGCTCTGTTGTTTGATCTCTAAATTTTTAGCTGCTTATTGTCGGGAACGTTTTGAGTCTTGTATTCAAAAACCGAAACCGGTTTTTGCATTTCAGAAAACTAACCGGTTTTTGAATAATTTCTATATGCCTTTTTTTTCAAGCGGTTAACCGGTTTTTAGTGGAAATCACTTTTAAACTTTTCACTTATTATTTAGTTTCATTTTTGTATATCCCAGCATGACTGAGTAAATATATAATATTTTTCATTCCGTGTGCTACACGAGTAAAGTATTGTATTCACTTTCCGACATCATATACTGAATCGATTTTGCTATGTCTGTCAGTTTTAGACAAAATCACGTTAATAAAAATAATTAAATAAGATTTTCCAGTTTTGGATTTTTTCCCTATAATTCGGATATTTTTAGAAATTAAAGAAAAAGTTTCTGTAAAGCATAAGTAAAACCATGGTATCCCGACGCATTATTTTAAATATGATATCGGAAAAACACTTTATATCCCACTCATTTAGGACATTATTCAGACTTAATTGATGAAATTTGTTAAACTCTAGATTTCTATTAAATAAAAAATGGGTTAACCGTTTTTTTAAGATAAAACCGTATTCGAAACCGGTTATTTCTATTAAAAAATAATTCTTTTCTTTAAATTTATAATAAACTGGTAAACCGGTTTTTTAAATAAAACCGTATTGAAAACCGGGTCTTTTGAAAATCCTATTTTTCGAATAATTCGAAAACCGGTTTTTTAAATACACTAATTCTAGTACAAGAGCTAACCTGGCTGCTTTCCTATCGGATGTATTCTATGTTTTTTTTTTTTGGGTATAGAAACATCATGTGGTCCAATTCTTATTCTTTTCTGCAACAAATCTTTGCATTTAGAACGTCATACCCGAGCTACTGCCTCTGTCCCCTTGATCTTCAAAGGACTTTTGCTTTTCTAAATCAATTGCAAAATACCTTAAAAATGTTTTGCATTGAATTTTATTAAATACTATTTGGCGGTTCCGAAATTAATGAATTATTGGCAAAAAAGGGGTTAGAAACCATTGTTCTACAGAATAGAATGATCGAATGTTATTTCGGAAAGGGAATTTCCTAAAGTTTTTAATATCTATCAAAAATGTCAGATTGTATTTATTCTGAATTGTAGCTGATTAAGCGTAATTTCTACTTTTTCTCAATAAATTTTAAAATATTGACTTTCCGACATTAAACCTTCAAATATTTTCTCTCTGTGTACATTACCTCTTTCACATCATCTCAATAAAACCAAAAAACTCCCTTTTCAAAAAAGGGATTCAATTTTAAATTTTCAAAAAAAAAATCATCAAGATTCAATGTCAAATGTTGACTGTTTGACATTTAACCTATTTTCTCTCAGTGTACACTACCTTTTCCACAGCATCTCAATAAAACCCCCTTTACAAAAAAAGGGGTTCAATTTTAAATGTGTTAAATTTTCAAAAGAAAAAATTCACCAACACTTTCCCACTGACAATTGTTTTTCGAAAAGTTATAAATAAAAATTTATCGAGTCTGAAAAAATAAGAATAAAGAAATAAAATCATTTTTCTTCTCATACAGAGAGAAGAAAAAAAAAGAAGTGAAAGATAAAATCCAATAAAAAATTTAAACATAAATTTACACTTTGCACTGCCTTTGCGGCAACACCTACAAATCGCATTTCTCAAAATCACACACTAATTCATAAATGCAACAACATCGATATCGATATTGACTCCCTCCCCCTTAAGCGGACTTTTGGTGTTTTTGGTTTGAAATACGAGAGAAAAATTTCCAAAAGCAAAAGTGCATAAATGCAAAAAAGCAATAAAATAAAAGAATTTTCGCTTTATTTGTTATAATTGTCGATTTTATGAGAATAAATTTTATTTGTATTAATATTTTTAGCAGACATTTAGACGCTGGTTTACTTAAACTTGGAATGAGTTTTGTTTTGGGAAACCTAATGGAACTGGGTGCGCAAAATGACCAAAGGCTGATCGTGCAAAACCTAAAAGAAGAACAAATTTATTAAAAAAAAATGAAAAACAAATTTGTTTTACTTTAAATTTACAATAAAATTATTTGGTTTATGTGCACTATGGGCCGATAATTACTAACAAGGGAAACAAGACAAAAACCAAAGTATATACATTGATATAGGCGGTTGTTTATAACGCACCGAAAATAGGGTGCTGCCGATTTACTTACTACACGAATTGATTTAAACAAAAAATCCGTCTGTATGTCTAAGGGCCAGACACTCTGTCCATGTAAGGTTTACAGTGGGTTAATTTAGAAAAAATATTCCACAAATTTAAGTCTTTCAGAAGCAGAAAATACCACAAAAAATTTTCGCACGACAGCTGTGCATGACCCGAAATTCATCGCCTAAGAGCTGTCATCCCAGCAACGCAAACGAAAAATACGTTTTTAACTTTGGAGCAGCACATTCCGGAATTGAGAGTTCTCCCCAATTTGCACCAATTGCACCACATGCCAATACAAGGTGGGCTAGTGCCACCTAAGGACCAGTTTCGGACTGAGTAATTAAAGCGAATGGTCAGAACACTTTGTTGCTTCATACCACCAACAGCAACAAAGGTTCATTATCATCTTTGTTCGCAACAACACCCACATCAACAGCAGTCACCGAAACGTTCGCCGCTTAAACCGGTGTTTGCGTTACGAACACCTAAGTGTTATCGATATGACAGTTCAACTGTAACGGACTCCAGGCTAAAGTAGCTAAGATAATCCAATTTATGAGATAGAGGCACATTGTTGTCCCTGGAGTGTAGAAATCAATTTTGACGAGCAATTTAAGTCTGCAGCGGCTACAACGATCTCCGCAAAGACCACTCCAAGTGCAACTATGGAGGAATTGCTATCATAATACGTAATATAGGACAGTATCTCTCGACCTGACATCCAAAGATAAATATCTTTAAATTCAAGGTGCGGGACGTGTAATGTCTTTATTCCACTAGTAGCCAGCTGTTCAACAGGCTATTGTCCCGATATTAGGACTATATGAATATGGATGACAAAATCCGAAGCTCCCACATTTCCCTGTCGAAGCAGCGAGACTTGCAGATGAGGGAGCAGCTTAGGACAAGGGGAGGAAATGGTTAGATCGCTTAAATAATTGCAATCTAAATACTGGTGTGCATACACTGTAGTAGACTGTTCAATATCTCCCGATGACCAAAAGAGTTATAATAGGGTAGCGACTAAATTTTGATACTATTTTGCTTGCAAGTTTACTGACTCTTATTGTACATTCGGAAGGAGACAAGCTGGGAAAATTAGTACTTGACAACGGTTTTAACCTGTCAACGAGGAGCCAGATGAGGGATAATCATGTAGGCCGAGTTTCCTTCTTTCACTTATTGCGACGACTCTTTAGTTGGTTTAAACCTATAGAGATCATGTTAACGAACAATGTTCTCTTTCAGTATGTCCTGCAGTCCTCAATGATAATCAACATTACGGGATGGATTGTGAACTATATGAGTGGCCATCAGTCGTTCGTTAAAATTCGAGAGAGGAGATGAAAACCTCGTAGAGTAAAGTAAGGAGTTTTACACACGAATACATTCTTCACTCTTGTTAATTAACTCTTCCACCCGTAGTTAATCTGATAGCACTTGTGGGTGGCTGTACAATTGCGGCTAAAAGCCATAGAATTAATAACCTACGCAGTCTGGCAGCGAAATCCACAAATTCACTGTACGTAATATGAAACTCTTCACCACATGGAAAAAATTGGTAAATACAAGTTTAGCCGATGGGATACAAATTATGACTCAGAGATTTTCGGAGTCACATTTGACTGCCTAAACGACTTTCATAGAGACACAACAAATTCTGCGGTTTTAAGTTACCATATGAATGTGGTACTTGAAGACCTCCCACCGCCCATTGCAGACAATGACTTTTCCAAGGAAACATTTTTTCTACGCCTCTCAAATTCACTCTCCCCATAGTGCACTATTGATCTTTTCATTTTTACAAAACAAAAAATATCAATCGAAAGTCCAGGCAATAAAAATGCCGCTGTTAAATCTAGAATATGTTTTCATTTACACTTTACGTACTTTATCCATGTCTTAGTTTAATATGTTGCAAAGGGCGTGTGATTTCAGTAACGCCCACAAAATCAAAAACCCCAAAAACAACAACAAAATCTCAATTGATACACAATTTATTTATAACAAAAAAAATCCCTATTAAAACACCACAACCAGATGTCCAGATCACTACGCATTCTCTCACATACGTAACCAAGAAAAGTCTGTTTTATTAAAGTCTTTGGAAAAAAACTGATCGCAGAAGAGCAAAAAAAAATCCAAAACAAGCTCACCTGCTGTTATCATTGCATTGCAATTCTCTCTCTTTCGTCCAACTCATTATAAAACGTTGATCATAAATACAAGCGAATATTTTTATATTTTTTTTGCTCTGATTGCAGATCGTATTTCTGTGTCTTTATTTTCGTTTTTATTTACGTTTTCAAATCGAAGGTGTGAAATTATTTAGATGCGAAAATATTTGTTATTTAACACTCAATTCTCCATAATCTTAGAGGGTTTATCAGTTGGAAAAGGTGGACAAAGATAATGATATGTTTTCGCTTATTTTTTTTTATAATAAAAATATAATTTTAATAATTATTTGAACTCTAATTTATTTATTTGAATTCAGTGATAACTTGTTTAAAACGGATTTTTTTTAATTTGTGATCTTTGAATTAAGATCATTTTAAATGATCATAAGACAATTTTATATTGTAGAGGGATTTTAAAAGTGTTTCAAGTATTTGAACTCATCTGATCGCACTTTTACTATGATCTTTTTGCCAATATTTTTATTATTATTATTATTATTATTATTATTATTATAATTATTATTATTATTATTTCACCCTCTACACTTTTCTTTTCAAATTAAAAATATGAATAAATTTTAAGAAGATCAGTTGAGATCAATAAAGAATCGTAATTTTTAAGAGATCATTTTATCGAACTTTTTGTCTTAAAACTCCAAAAATTTTTAAAAAGTGAAATTATTAATTGTCTTTCTCAAAATTTTTTTGAAATTCCAAGAGATATTCTTTTTCAAATATCTATGATTCTATTAGCGATCTTTACGAATAATTCCAAGAAGAAGAGTTTTTGATTATCACAAAAAGCATATAAAGTGATCTTGTTATCGATCTTTTCTAAAAAATATAATAAGAAGATTTTAATTTTACAACCTCCACCACCACAAATGGTGAAGAGGGTATATTAACCTTGTCATGTTGTGTGTAGCGATAAAAGGGAATCATTTTAGACCCCATTACGTATATATATTCATGCAACAAAATCTAAGCCGATGTCCATCTCTCTGTTTTGGCTCACATCCACAATAATTGATAGAGCTCAATGAAATCTGGCATGAGTATTTGTTATAGTATTTTAAATTTTTCGCTTAAGTATATTAAGAGTTATAGACCGATATCTGAGCCAATCTCTAAGTTTATGTAATATAACTAATTATGTGACTCATTAAGTGTTTCTGTATTATATTTAATAAATTTTTAGTGCTAAACCAGTAAAAATGGTGTAGTATATGGTATAGCCGGTCAAGTCCGGCTATATAATACCCCTACACCACATTGTTGGGTACGATTCTTGATTAATTTGTTTTACTAAACATTTATGTCAAATTTAAGCGTTTTAATGGAATGATTCAGTGATTCTTGATTCGGTTTAAGATGTAACAATATGTTTTTTTGTATGTTAATACCCTCAAACGATTGTATTATCAATACTTTTCGAAAATAGAAATCTTAACAGGATTCCAATTTTAAATTCATTTTCGATATTTTAAAAAAATCAAAAATTCGAATAAGAATCCAACTTAGAGTAAATACAAGATGATTTGGTTATACGACGTATTTCTAATAAAGAAAACCAATAAGGATGAGTATATCAACATCTATTTATCGACATTATTTCTGATTAGTGGAGAGATTTAAGAGATTGAAAATTTCTCTCAAAAGTTTTGGTTTTCCAAATTTTTTTCAGATCAATGAACCTTGATCCTTCGTTTCATAAATTGGCTGAAAATCCACTCCAATCTTAGCACATTTCACAATATTTCACCTTTAACTATATAAAATTTCATTTTGATATCTCTAACGATACCAATCTTACCGAAGATGCACCACTGTACATCGCTAATTATGCTTCCGTTTTTTCAAGGCAAAATAAAAATTCTTATTTTTATTTCTTCAAAATTTCGACTTTATTATTAACATTATTATCACTATATCATACCTAAACATTTGAGGTATCTTCCACTAAAGGTCTATGACGTGGATTCAATGGTTCCGTTTCGCGAGAACCCAAATCTAAACAACAATTACAAAATAATGGCAAACATCCCTCCTCTTGCAAAATACGGAATAATTGTAGAATTAAAATGATTAAAACAGCAATTAAAATCATTAAAGTCATAATATCTCGACCAGTCCAATAGGGATGTATGCCCTCTACAGCTACGCAGGCCGATTGTTGACTATCAATACGTGACGATTGCCGTGCCAGATTCATATCACTCAAAATATCCACCTCATCATTATCATGATGCATGTTTCCCTTAGCGAAAGGTTTCACGGAGGAGGCATCTGTATTTTCACGAAAACTGCTGGAGGTGGAAGACTCTGCAGGAGTAAAACGCATGGGCAGACGTATACCATGGTTACGGAAATAATTCAACATGTGTTTCAGATAACGAAACTCCCAATCATTTTCAAATATGCCCACTTCATGCAAAAAAGCATGAGATTCTTTGAATTGTACATAATTGAATTCAAACAGGCGATTGCCTTCCATATAGAATTTTTCCAGATTGATAAGGGGCTGAAAGATATTGGCATCCAAACGTATTAAATGATTGAAAGCTAAATCCAAATTTTTTAGTTTCAACAAAAACATAAAGTTATCGGCGGTTAAATTTTGCAAACGATTTGAGGCTAAATTCAGAGATACCAAACTGGGTAAAGGCAGATACAGGGGTGAGTGTGAGGTTTTCAGGGTGGTCAATTGATTTTTGGAAACATCTAATTTTTGTAAATTCAACATGCCCGCCAAATCGTCTAAAGAGTCCAAAAGATTACCATGAAGCTCCAGTTCCCTAACCGCTAACTTATCTTGTACACTCAGACCTTTAAGGTTGTTATTGGCAGCATTTAATTTGATGACGGAACCAGATATTGTCAAACGTTTCAATTTGCTGCCTTGTACTAACAAAGTATCCACCGATTGTAATTGTAATTCCTCCAACAACGTATTACTCAAATCCAATATGTGCAAGTGACTCAAATGATTAAGAGAGTTGGACTCGAACACTGAGAATCTATTCTCACTTAATAAGAGAGTGGTGAGTTTAGGATTCTTAGCAAATGTGTTGGCATTGATGACCTCTATTTCGTTGAAACTCAAATCGATATGTTCAACATTGATAAGATCTTCAAATACACCCTCCGGCAGTCTACGTATGCCATTCTCTTGCAAATCCAAATACTTTAAGCGTTGCAAACGTGCAAACGCATAACGATGAATCATATGTATGGTGTTGTGCGAAAGATAAAGCTCTTCCAATGCAAACATACCGGCGAATACACGTTCGGGTATATTAAACAAACGATTCTTTTGCAACACTAATTTACGCAATTGTGAGGCTTTCTCAAAGTCAATGGGCATTATGCTATTCACGGCACAATTATGCATTATCAGGGTATGCAGTTTGGGTGCAATTTCAAATACCACCAAAGGTAATCTTCCCATTACAGAATTGTATATCAACAATTCATTAAGCTCTTCCGTCCGAGAGTTTTGCAACCATACTAAAGGCTCCTCAAAGGAACTGGTCAAATTGCTAAGTGTACAAAAATACAATGAACTGCCCGAACAGGTGTTTTTGAGATCAAGTTGTAGAGCTCCCGCGGGGAGACTCAATAAAGCTGTTATCATTAAAGGCAACAATATAAATTCCCGCTGACAAAGTGTATTTAATGTCATTTTCAATCTTTTGTGTCTGTTTTTATTTCACTTTTTTTTTAATTTGCAATTAAAGTTCTTTGTTTGTGTCTCCTTTCTTTTTTGCTTAATTAATAATTTTTCTTTTTCAAAATTCTCGTTTTTTTCTCAAAAAAAGCACTTTTTTCTTTTGTAAATTCGTTTTAAACACTCTCACGTCTTGAAATGTACTGAAATTGAATTATAATTTTGCGTAATTCGTCTTTTGTTCTGAATGGGCTGTTAATCAGCGATTTTTTCGTTAGTTTTCTTTATTTCATTTAATTATAAATAATTAAAGCTTTCTTTTCATTTTTACACTTTGTTTATTTGTTTTTGACTCATTTTCAGAATGTTTATAAATATAAATTTTATTTCATATTCTTGATAAGAGCACTGCATTGCACTCTTTTCGAAAGAGTGGGGAGATAATGTGGGCATAATCAAGAGCATTGATCTTGTAGTTTAAAGGCGCTCTTATGTCTGAAAGCTAATCAATTTGAATTTTATTTTATTTTCAAATTAAAGCGGGAATTATGTGTCCGTTAAATTTAAATTTGAAGAAATTATTATTAAAGCTCCGTTATCAATACAGAGGGGAATGTAAAATCCAATCAATTTTTTGTAGTTATCAAAATGTATAAATTTGCAATTCAACATTTTTTAATGTTAAATCAATATGAAACCTTAATGATTTAACATTGCAAAACTAAACTTGAATGGAATCAAAAAGTCAAGAACTATATCGAGATCATAATCGAAAAATGAATTGAGAACTGAATCAATAAATAACTCGAACTAAACTAGAACTGAATCGAAAAATAAATCGAGAATTGAATGGAGAACTAAATTTAGAACTGAATTTAGAAATGAATTTAGAAGTGAATGAAGAACTGAATTGAAAACTGAATCAAGAATTGAAGCAAGAACTGCATCAAGAACTAAATAAGGAACTGAATTTAGAACTGAATTAAGAACAGAAGTAAGAACTTAACAAAGAACTGAATTAAGAACTGAACTTAGAAGTGAATCAAGGACTGAATTGAAAACTGATTTAAGAACTGAATCTAGAACTGAATAAAAAAACTGAATTAAGAATTGAATAAAGAACTAAATTTAGAACTGTATTTAGAACTGAATAAAGAACTGAATCTAGAAGTGAATCAAGAACTGCATCAAGAACTAAATAAGGAACTGAATTGAAAACTGATTTTAGAACTGAATTAAGAACTGAATTTACAACTGAATAAAAAAACTGAATCAATAATTGAATAAAGAACTGAATTTAGAACTAAATTTAGAACTAAATTTAGAACTGAATTTAGAACTGAATTAAGAAGTGAATCAAGAACTGAATTGAAAACTGATTTTAGAACTGAATTTAGAACTGAATAAAAAAACTGAATTTAGAACTAAATTTAGAACTGAATTTAGAACTGAATTTAGAACTGAATTTAGAATTGAATAAAGAACTGAATTTAGAACTGAATTAAGAACTGAATAAAGAACTGAATTTAGAACTGAATTAAAAACTGCATCAATAAGTGAATCAAGAAGTGAAACAAGAATCGAATCAAGTACTGAATCAAGAAGCGAAAAAAAGTACTGAATAAAGAATCAAGAAGTCAATCAAGATTTGAAGAACTGAATTAAGAATAAGGAACTGAATCTAGAACTGAATGAAGAAATGAATCAAGAACTGAACTAAAAACTGAATAAAGAACTAAATTAAGAACAGAATCAAGAAGTTAATCATGAGCTGAACTAAAATTGAACAAAACAAAAAAGCTGAACTTCATAGTGAACTAGAAGCTCAACTAAAAGCTGCTGTAAAAACTGAACTAAAAGTTAAATAGAGCCTGAACTAAACTGAAGCTTAACTGGAAGATGAACTCTAAAATGAACTAAAGGTTCAATAGAAGCTGGATTAGAAGCTGAACTGAAGGCTGAAATAGAAGCTGATTTATCTAGATCTAATGTAGAACCGATGTAGAACTTTAACTAGAAATTAAACATGAATCTGTACTAGAACTGAACTCGAAATGAACTAGAACTAAACTAGAACTGAGTTCAAAGTTACCTCTAAAGGAACTAGAATTAAACTAGTACTTGTGCTAAAATTGAACTAAACTAGAACCGGAAAAAAACCCCAAACCTAGACCAGAACTTGAATATGTGCTTAAACATGAACTATAAAAACCTGAATCTGAAAAATCAATCAGTTGTTTGAAATCAACAATTTTCAATGTTAATTTTACTTCATAAATTTTAAGTGAATAACGGTGATTTTATTTCACTGGATTTCTTTACTTTTAACAAGTTTCGACGTACTATGGATACCTGTTCTGGAATCATAGCCTTAAGGAGGCATCGATGTTGTTCCCAGAAACACGGAATAGTATGTGATGTTAGTTGTAGTCAGTTACTATTTAACGATTCCTGCCACAATTGTTAGGATATTGAGATGAAACAAACCTTTGCGAATATCCTGCATTAGTAGTCAAAAGGATAAGATTCCAGGGGACAATTTTGAAAGTTGGAGCGCAGTGCAGGACTAGTGGGAGAGTCCTCCTGGGAATCGTGGTCATTAAGAGCTTTTGGTCAAGTCATTCGCTGATCAACTATCGGATGATTTTATTTTCTTTTAAAATTTTGTTCACTTTGAATAAAATCAAATCCAAATTGTTCTGAAAAAAAGAATGTATTACAACTTCATTTGAAAACAAAACACAAATTTTTCTTGCAACCAACAACAGCAACAACAACAACAACAATCTAAAATGATAAATTTATTTATAAAAAAGATTCATTTATAAATTTAACAATTAAAAGACACAAAAATCTAAAAAGGATTATACTCCTTTTTCAACTTGTATTTAATATTTAAGACAACAGCAACAACAGCAACAACAAACATTCAGCAGATACAAAATGTTGTGTAACAACAACATTTTCCATGTCGTTGGATCGTAAATACTCGCACAATCTTTCAACAAAAACATGAGCACGCAACAATGTTTATTTTGGGATTTTGGATTTGGATTTCGACTTTAATTCGGATTTTTTCTTTTTTTATGTTTCACTTATTTTTCTCAAACTTCACCAAAGTTTTTTTTTTTGTTCGTGGTTGTTGGTTTGCTGGTCGAATACAAGTGCATTTTGTGGTGTATTATCATGGTTTTGGGATAAAGAAAAACACAAAAAAAGTTGCTTGTTTTTGCCACATCCTTGACTTTTTTCCATTGTCGTTGTCGTTGTTGTTGTTGTTTTTGTTTTCAACTTTAAACACTGGTATCTTCATGCAATTAATTCGAATTTCTGCGAATTATTTAATTAGAAGAATCAGACACATATTGTACTCGAACTTCTTCTTCTACTTCGCGTACGAATCTCTCTTTTTTTTCATATGGAAAAAAGGTTGAAAAATAAAAAGCAACAACAACAAACTTAAAGTTGTTGTGGCAGAGGAATTGCCAAGGAAAATAATAAAAAGAAGAAGAGTATTAGGCCAATATGAATATAATGGAAAAAGAAGTAACTCAACAGGAGTTTCTTTCGAATAGTGAGGGAAAATACAATAAAGGATTATTAAAATATTTCCTATACCGGATCCTTTCGCCGCGATGCAGATTACTGATATGAATTTTGGATAAATAAACATCAAACTGTTGGCTTAGATTATTTATATGTTACTTACATTGTTGCCTAGAACAACGCCCTCTATGTGTGATTCATTACCTTTCATTACCCAATCAAGCGCATTAATTCAAATTTGAATGACCGGAATTTTAACTTTTGGAGGGAGATGAAATAAGCCATATTTTTGATATGACTTCTTTCCTTCTTTTGTGTTTGGACCATCCTCTATGGTGAATCCTAAAAACATACTGCTCTTAAATAAATTTTCTTCAGTGTCCACCAAATGTTAAGGATCAAAATTGTCTCCAAGAAATATTGTTTTATTTCGTGTTTGTTTGTTAAATCTGTTTCTTTATGTATGTTAATGTATGTGTGCCTTATTTAATGCATGAACACCCTACAATTGGTCTTTGAGAAACCAAAGAGTATGACTTTCTTTGGTAACTCAGATTTGGCCCAGCCACTTATAAGGACTGGGGCTTAAACAAGCATGTTGCTTGCACAGGTCTTATTAAATACAAAAGTTTTATGACATGTTCTATCAGTAAATCATGTCAGTTGTACTAGATTAGACTAGAACTCATTATAGAGTGCCGCGCCAGAATTATTAGAAATGGTCTTTAAATTGAAGCTATAGAAAAATATGGACCGAGATTACTAATATTAATAACATGTATCTATAGTTAGATCAACAATTGTTTCGAATTCCAATAAAATTGGTTCATATTAAAGAATTTAATTGGCTTAAAATCATATAAAGCGTTGGGCCTTATATGGGACCCAGGTCAAATAACGGTTCCAATCACATTTATCTAGTTTCTTTGAGTTTATTTTTTCGTCATTTTTTAATGTGGACATTTATTGGGATTTCTGCACACAGTTTGCTATGTAAACATATCCCAATAGGTTTTACCTCAAAAACGCGGTGGGGCAGAATTGAGTGCAGTAAATCACCATCTGGAATGAAGGAATAGTTGCTGCTGTTTTACAGAAATGTAAAAATAGTTTATTGCCACGCCTCAAAAAACCAGCCTTCTTTATCTTTTTATTTTGTCACTTTAAGTTCGATCGCAACAAATTATATATCGTTTTTAAGGGTTTCTTTAGAGCTAAATTTTGTTCATTAATGATTTTGAATTTCTATAATTCATTACACCCCCAATCTGGCTGGGGGGCGTGTACTCCTTCCAAGCAATGAAAACCACTTTAAATTATTTCCAACAATTTTTTTTGAAACCTCCAAGCGCAATGAAGTAGAGTTCCAAATAAGGCGTTCTTGACCGATTATTTTACTTTTACTTCAATGTTGTTATTGCTGCATCTTTTATTAAGAGACTTTTTGTTTTTGTGTGTAAACAAGAGTCGCGCGCCATTACTTTATTTTTTGGATACATGATGTTCTTTTTGTCAGTTTTATTTTTGTTATTTTCAGATTTTTACTTAATTTTATTTTTCAGATTTTTTTTTTTTTTTTGCTAAATTAAAAAATCTGTGAACCTTGTAGTTATCACTGCTATGATCGTAGTCAAACAAAACTATATAGTTTTTTTTTATAAAAACATACACACACATACTGCAACACACATACATGGTTTTGTACTTGTAGTTTTGGTTTCATACTTCTTGTAGCCTGATTCTGAATCTTCTGTTAAATGCAATTTCTTCCTCTTCTTCTTTGGAATATTTTTTCTTGTTGACTTTTTTTCTTTGTCATTGCCATATACGAGTTTAGCAACAACAACAACAACTCAAACTTACACGAACATCATACAAATGTGGACAGACAAATCTACAGATGGAAAAACGGATGGACAGACGAACGAACAGATATTTCTACATGCTGGGATTTGTTGTTTGCAACATTTGAACAAAAGTCACAAGTTAGACTAACTGACTGCCACAATGACTGTCTGGCTGGTGGCTTAACTATTTGGCTGAATGTTTGGTAGAATCATTTGGGATGCGATACCCTTTTCTGGTTCTTAGTTTTATGTTTTAGAGTTTTGCTTCGTTTTGTTAATTTTTTCTTTTGGTTTTTAATTTTTCTCAGTTTTTTTTTTTATATTTTGTTGCAACAACAACAACTACAACAACGTTACGATGCTGCAAATGTGATGGCTGTTGCGCTGATTAAATCATTAAATATTCTGATTGTGTAGCACAATAATGAAATGTTTTAGCGCTTGTCTGATTCTGAATTATTCATGGAATGAATGCAAAAACAACGTATAACAGCAACAACAACAATAACAACACAACTAAGTACAAACACGTACAACAACACCAATTTACAATCTAACAAACCAATAGAGAAAAAACGACTGCAAATAAAGAACCAATAATTATCTAAAAAATAACAAAAACCACAAAAAATTTACAATAATTTCGGAAAAAAAGCGGAAAAAGATTTTTGTTTAAATAATTAAAATAAAAATATAAACAAAATTGTCGTTATTGTTGTTGTTGGCTTTCGCTTTTTGTGATTTCAACTAAAATATTTTTGGAATTTTATTTTCAAAATTAAAATGAAAATCAACATTCGATCTACAATAATTCCAATTCGCATTTTAATTGAAATGGAATGAAGAATGATAAGCAAAAAAGAGCTTTTTATTAAAAGAAAAACCAAAAAAGGGAATTTTAGTCAAAATATTTTTTAAAACGTGGATTTTAATCTCAAACTCCTTTTAAAAAGAAAATTTGATGAAAAGGAAAATTTCCTATAAAGAAAGGAAATTTTAATGAAATTTTCATATGAAAACTTTCCTACCTAAACTTTCCTTTAATAGGAAACTGCCTATAAAAGGAAATTTTCTTGAAAATTTATTCCAAACGATATTTTATTAAAAATTTTCTTTAAAAGAAAATTTTATTATAAATAAAGCAAAATTTCTTGTAAAGGGAAATTTTATTAAAAATTTTCAATAAAGAAAATTTCCTGCAAAAGGAAATTTTAAAGAGTTCCTGTAAATTTTTTTTCTTGAAAATTTCCTCCAAAATTTTTTTTTTTGAAAATTTCCTACTTAAGGGATTTTTTTAAATTTCCTATTATAAATAAACCAAAATTTCTTGTAAAGGGAAATTTTATTGAAAATTTTCAATAAAGAAAATTTCCTGCAGAATGAATTTTTTAAAAAATCCTGTAAATTTTTTTTTTTTGAAATTTCCTCCAAAAAATTTTCTTGAAAATTTCCTACTTAAGGGATTTTTTTTGTTAAATTTCCTATAAAAAGAAAATTTTATAAAAAATTTTCTATAAATGGGCATTTTATAAACAATTTCTATAAGTGGAAATCTTAAAAAGATACTATAAAAATTTTTATTGAAAATTTCCTACTAAAGGGAATTTTAACAATAAAAGGACATTTTAAAGACAATTTCTATAAAATAAACAATTTCCTATAACAAGAAATTTTATTAAAAACTTTTTGTTATAAAAAACTGGTAAAGAGTAAATTTTCTTAAAGAGTTAATAAATTAAAATTTTCTCTACTGAAGGAAATGAATCGAAAATTTCCTCTCAAGAGTAAATTTCCCGAAATTTTTCCCTTAAGAGGAAATTTCCCTTAAAGAGCAAATTTTCCCTTAAGAGAAAATTTCCCTTAAAGAGCAAATTTTCCCTTAAGAGAAAATTTCCCTTAAAGAGCAAATTTCCCCTTAAGAGTAAATTTTCCAAAAATTTCCCCTTTTAGAGCAAATTTTCCGAAAATCTCCTCTTAAGAGCAAATTTCTCAAAAATTTCCCCTAAAAATAAATTTCACGAAAATTTCCCCTACAAATAAATTTCACGAAAATTTCCTAAAAAAAACAAATTACCCGAAAATTTTCTCAAAAGACCAAATTACCCAAAAATTTCCTCAAAAGACCAAATTACCCAAAAATTTCCTCAAAAGACCAATTTTCTCAAAAATTTCCTCTCAGGAGCAAATTTTCCGAAAATTTCCCCTCAAAAGCAAATTTTCCGAAATTTCCCCTCAAAAGCAAATTTTCCGAAAATTTCCCCTTAAGAGCAAATTTTCCGAAAATCTCATCTTATGAGTAAATTTCCCAAAAATTTCCCCTAAAAGCAAATTTCCCCTAAAGCAAATTTCTCAAATTCCAATTTTCTCAAAAATTTATATTTATCGAAAATTTCCCGTAAAGAACAAATTTATCGAAATTTCCTGTTGAGAGCAAATTTATAGAAAATTTTCTCTAGAGAACAAAATCTCAAAATTCCTTTTGAGAGCAAACTTGTCAAAAATTTTCTTTAAAAAGCAAAAGTTTTCTCGTGAGATCAAACTTGTCGAAAACTTCCTCTAAAAAGCAAACTTGTCGAAAATTGCCTGTAAAGAGCAAACTTGTCGAAAATTTCCTCTAAAGAGCAAATTTATCAAAAATTTACTCTTGAAAGCAAATTTATCGAAAATTTCCTTAAAAAAGCAAATTTATCACAAAAATGTATTGAAATGGGATCTAAAGTTTTGTCAAACGAATAATAGAAATTTGCCATCTGCTCTGACCTATAAATATATTATCGGCTTTTAAGTAAAAAAGATTTCGCGACTTCAAAAAGCGTTTAATCGTACAAAGCCTTTTTTCTCTATTTCCTTTTTTTGTTGGCTGAAAAATAGCTCTATCGAGTAATTATAGTTAACATCCTTTTCATAAATTTCCTTTAGAAGATTCAATTTTTTCCTATTTTTGTATTATTTATCTAGTAAAAATATCATTTTGGAATCTCTTTGTTGCTTTTGACTAGAAAACTATTCATTCTTCTATTTTGTCCCTTTTCTCATTTGACTGGCTGCTTTTTGCTTTTATGTTCTCAATTGTGGTTGAATGTTTGTTTGTGACAGCAACAATATGACACAATACAGTTTTGTTGCGAAAATAAAAAAGAGAGCGATTACAATAAAAATGTTGACATAAAAGGAGGAATATGGAAAAAAAGTGAAAAAGACCGACTTCTGTGTCGGCCAAACAACAACAACACATTCGTTGATGCATAATTAATTTATCTTTTTTATAATTTTTTATTATTAATTTTTTTCTTCATAAATCTGTTTTGCTGTTTATCTCGTAATTGAATTATGAAATCGTTAACTGAAATCTTGTTTCGTATTTCCCTCTCTCTCTTTCTCTTTCATCTCTTTCTCTTTTGTTGTATTTAACTTTATTTATCATTTAAAACGATAGACAAAATAGTAATGTGATGTTGTATATGTGTGTGTGTGTGGATTTGTGTTTAATGTGTTCAAATGGTTGTGATTATGTCGTCAATGGGAGCTCCTTTACTTGATTTTTTTCAGTTTATTTTTAGTTTTTCCGTTTTGTTTGTTAAATTAAATAATTATAACTTTTGTCAACAACAACGATAAAAGTCCTTTGATGGAAGTTATTTTTGTTATTTCTCTTTTAATTCACTATTAAATCATGTAAAGCGTGAAATTTATAATTGTACATTTGGAAATTCAGTATTGTTTTCATAAATCTCTTAATTAATTCCATAGAGGAGGATAAATCTGCTCTTTAGAAAAAAAATTTACAGGAAATTTTCGATAAGTTTACTCTTAAGAGGAAATTTTCGATAAATTTACTCTTTAGAAAAAATTTCGATAAATTTACTCTTAAGAGGAAATTTTCGATAAATTTACTTTTAGAGGAAATTTTCGATAAATTTACTCTTTGGAGGAAATTTTCGATAAATTTACTCTTTGGAGGAAATTTTCGATGAATTTACTCTTTGGAGGAAATTTTCGATGAATTTACTCTTTGGAGGAAATTTTCGATGAATTTACTCTTTGGAGGAAATTTTCGATAAATTTACTTTTTAGAGGAAATTTCGATAATTTACTTTTAGAGGAAATTTCTAATTTACTCTTTAGAGGAAATTTTCGTTAAATTTTTCTCTTCGGAGGATATTTTCGATAAATTTACTCTTTAAGGAATTTACGATAATTTACTTTTGAGGAAATTTCGATAAATTTACTTTTTAGAGGAAATTTTCGATAAATTTACTTTTTAGAGGAAATTTTCGATAAATTTACTTTTTAGAGGAAATTTTCGATAAATTTACTTTTTAGAGGAAATTTTCGATAATTTACTTTTAGAGGAAATTTTCGATAAATTTACTCTTTAGAGGAAATTTTCGATAAATTTACTTTTAGAGGAAATTTTCGATAAATTTACTCTTTAGAGGAAATTTTCGATAAATTTACTCTTTAGAGGAAATTTTGATAAATTTACTCTTTAGAGGAAATTTTCGATAAAATTACTCTTTAGAGGAAATTTTCGTTAAATTTTTCTCTTCGGAGGATATTTTCGATAAATTTACTCTTTAAAGGAAATTTTCGATAAATTTACTCTTTAGAGGAAATTTTCGATAAATTTACTCTTTAAAGAAAATTTTCCATAAATTTACTCTTTAAAGAAAATTTTCAAAATCTGTTTCATTAAAAAATAATATTTTTTGTCACATTTTTTGCTTATAAATAATTAAAACTTTAATTGCAATAACTTGTTCTTAAGTGATTTACATTCCGATACACATACAGATAAACATTTAAATTAAATTAAATAAATTTGATAAAGATACATATGTGTGTATGTGTATATGTGTGTTACAGAGAAATAAATAAATATCAAAAGGATGTCAGTTAAATTGATTTTCTGTTCAGGTGACATCAAGAATAAAAGTAATAAATTAAATGAGCAACAACAACTACAACAAAAGCCTACATGACAATTTACATTCACACATCTATGCAACAGATACACTGACATTTTTACATAAGCAAATATTTATTTACATACACAAATTTGTATACGTTTGTGTGTAAACTTAAACAGCACTAACACAATCATAGAAATTGTAAATTAACATAAATTTCGTAAAACATGACATTTATTTAGTGTTTAACAATTAAATTAGAAAAACAAATACAATTAAACACACATATACATACACATTTAATTACACATACAAAAAAAAATCGTTGTCTGTCTATGAAGTAGAAAATTTAGTAATAAAGAATTTAATTGAACAAGATTTTAAATACTCAACAAAAATATCCATAAAGTTATTTAATTATTTATTGGATAACGAGGGTAGACTTCAAATTTAGTTAACTTAAAGTTTTTTTTTTACAAATATTCATCGAAGTTGATTATAAACTTTTTAAAATTAATTTTAAAATCATAAATATTTTGTTTTTTTCCTGAAATATCTGTATCTGTGTGTATATGTGTGTGTGTTTGTATTTGTTTATGTTTGTAACATTGTTTGTCTTGTCAATTTATTTTAACAATCGATTAATTTTGTTAAAACATACATTTCCATAATAGAGAGAAATCGAATACGTTTTGTATTTCGTATAACGAACGATTCCAAACACAATTGTCCAACCAAACAGAAGCTGTAAAAACCAGCAGTTGTCATCTCGTATTTATGTTTGTATGCAGTTATATAAAATTATTGGGTAAGAGTTAAAATAATTTTCTTATTTTTCATGTAATAAATGTTGTAGAATAATTTTCGATAAATTTACTCTTTAGAGAAAATTTTCGATAAATTTACTCTTTCGGTACAATTTTCGATAAATTTTCTCTTTAGATGAAATTTTTGATAAATTTATTCTTTAGAGAGAATTTTCGATAAATTTATTTTTTCGGTACAATTTTCGATAAATTTACTCTTTGGAGGAAATTTTCGATAAATTTACTCTTTAGAGGAAATTTTCGATAAATTTACTCTTTAGAGGAAACTGCTGGTTTTTTAGAGGAAATTTTCGATAAATTTACTCTTTAGAGGAAATTTTCGATAAATTTATTCTTTAGAGGAAATTTTCGATAAATTTACTCTTGAGAAAAAATTTTCGAGAAATTTACTCTTAAGAGAAAATTTTCGATAAATTTCCTTTTTGAAAAGGTTTTCTTCTTATAAGAATATTTTCTGTAAAATTTTCCTTTAGAAAAATGTCTGTCAAATTTTATTTTATAAATAATTTTATGTAAAAATTTCCTTTTATAGGAAAATTTCGGTTAAATTTCTTTAATGGAAAATTTCTCTTTCCCTTAACCAATGAAAATAAACCGAACTGGCAAAATCCCATATAACACGACTGTGAATGACAAGAAACAATTAAGATGGTTGTCCAGTGATAATCAAACATCTCATACATACAGACAAACAAAAATTTACACACTCATACAAACATTTAGATGACCAACCAACACATACACACATAAAACAAGATGCAAGATACAATAGAATAGAGTGTTATTGTTAGTATGTGTGTCTGTATTAAATATTCGATTTTAACTTTAATTTTTTTGTTGTTTTAATTTTGTGGTTAAGAAAAAAAATCTTTTTATTTTTTTTTTCGAATAAAAATAAAAGAATCATTTCACTGAGATCGAAACGTATGAATTAACGTTAAATATTGAAACGTTTTGGTCATTTCATTTCAAATAAATATTGAGTGTGTTAATGTGTGATTGTGCGTGTGTGTATGTGTGTGAATATAGAGTTGTGGTTTTGTTATTGTTTTTTTTTTTTTTTTGGAATTGACCATGTTAGGAAGTGAGATCACAATAACACACAGTAACTACTTATTTTTTTATATTGATGATGAAAATTAAGACAATCGTCTGCCACATCTGCACATTTCGAGATGTAGTCGATGGATAATGATGGGTCCATCATGTTAACGATGTGTTATGTGATCAATATTTATTGTTGTTTTACAATTTTTCTTTCTTTTTTAGTATTTTCAAACCTTTTTTTGTTGGAGGGTTTTTCGTTGTTGTTTTTGTCTACATTTAGTTACGATTAGTTTGATTTCTGCATCTTATCGTTGCACATTGATCTTTCAGTTTTATCCCTCATCAAATTCATTTGTTAACTGTTCGTTTTCATTTTGTTCTTCTTTCATAAATATTTTTTTCGTTCATTTTTCGTCATTATTAATTTTTTGTCATCCCAAGAATGAAATTAGTTGGGAAGAGCTAAAGAGATAAACTGAATAAGGAGTCCGTTTGACTCGAGTCTGTTTCTCTTTTTTATTAATTGTTAATTATGCTGATAAGAACTGACGGGCAACAGAAGTCATAAACATTTATTGATTTATAATTTCTTGTTTAAATTTCAGAGAATTTTTTTGTTTAAATTGTTTCAAATAATTTGTTTGAACCAAACAAAACATTTATTACCATAAACATTTATTGTTTTTTTTGTTTTTGTTTTTGGGGGAACTTTAATTTATGGAAGATTTTGTTTTTGTAAGTTTATCTTTTTTGTTGGTTTCCAACAGCTTAATAGTGTCACAAAATTCATGGAATTAGTTGAATTAAATTTACTCCCACTGTTTTAAGACTTCTGAGAAGAAAACTCTTTTCAGCTCAAATTACTTTGGGAATTTCTGAAGAAAATTAGTTTCTTTGGAGCTCTGGAAAAATTCTCAAAGAAATTTGTCTCTCTTGTCTAACGGCAAATTCTAAATCGTTAAATAATCAAAGTTCTATTGGAAATTAAATGTTTGTAGTTGAAGTCGACAATTCTTTGGAGTCTCGACATGAGATATACATGAGGTTATTGTTAGTTTCACTCCCTTTAATGCGGCAGCAACATTTCTAAGCAATTTTTCCAAATAGTGATTGAATTTTCGATTTCATTTTTAACAAGCTCCAGCCAAATTTTCTAAAGGAAGTTTATCTCCCATCAACTCTAGATGAAAATTTATTAAGGATTTTTTTTCCATTTTGAGGAAATTTATTCCCTCGCTTCCTTCTGCCGCAATGGCCTTTAGGAAACTTCTTTGGGAAGTATCTTAAAGGAAATGTTTTCCTCTTAAAGGAAATGGAAATATTTTGCTTCTGAAATGAAATGAGTCTCTTCCAAAGCTTCAACGGAAAATTCCTAAAGAACTGAAAATCCTATGGAACATTTATCTACGAGCAGAATTTCCTAGAGATAATTTTATTCTCAAGTTGAAATTTCCTAAAGTATATTTTCTCTCGCAAACTCAACCGGAATTTCGCTCTCGATAGTTTCAACTGAAATTTCGCTGCAAAGGAAATTTTTTCGCTCTTGTTCCAATCAGAATTTCTTTAAAGAAATTTGTTGCTCTTTCTATAGCTACAGGAAAATTTCTTTTCAGAAAATTTGGCTCTCCTTTTTTCCAAGTATCCAGGTATCTTGGTCCATCCGAAATTTCCTGGAATATTGCGTCTGTCTCTCGCTGTCTTCAGCAGAAATTTTTCTAAAAAATATATATCTGACATTTACTGCAGTCATTGTATTTCTTCTTAGTTCGAGCATAATTTCAATGAGACTAAATTTCCTAAAGGAAATCTTCTCTTCTTAGGCTCCTGCCGACATTTTGTTCTCACAGAAATTTGCTAAAATAATTGTTTTCTGCTCCAATTGAAATTTACTTCATACAGAAAATGTCTCTCTCTCACTCTAGTACCAGCAAAAATTTCTTAAGGGAAATTTATCTATATTTGGGATATTTTGTTTGTATTTTGCAACCTCTGAAATTTCTTTAAAAATGATGAAAGAAATTTGTGTCTTGAAGGAATTTCTTAAAAGGAAATTTTCTCATATTAATTCCAGGCAAATACTTAAGGAAATTCGTACTTCGTTCCAGAGATTTATTAAAGAACATATGACTCTAGAACATTTGTATCTTTAGCTCCCGATAAAGTTTCTTAAAAAAATGTTGTCTCTCAAAAATATACTCTTGCTCCAGCTAAAATTTCTTAAGGGAATTTTTGTTTATTCCCATAGGAAAATTTGTCTCTCTTGCTCCAAAGCAAATTTTCTTTCAAAAAAAATATTCTTCCTCAGAAAACGTCCTTTACGAACAGGAACATAATTTTTAGGGAAAGAAAATTCTAATCTCTCTTAAGCTGAAGCAGAGTTTGTGTCTCTCCATTTGGAAAGTTGTCTCCTTCTGCTCTAGTCGAATGTTTTTTATTAGTCTCTTTCTGAAATTTCTTAAGGAATATTTTATAAATTCGTCTCTCTAAGGCGCTGAAAAATCTTAAAAAACAATTTTCATTCTCTAGCGGGAGAAGAAATTTTATCTCCCCTTATGGAATTTGGTCTCTTTCTTGCTTAAATTGAAGTTTTCTCAAAAATAAAAATCTTTCACTAACCCAATTTTCTCTGACCAAATTTTCAACTCTCCATAGAAAAATGTGTCTTTGTCTTGTTCCATTCTAAATTTTCTTAAAAAAAAAACATCTCTCTCTGAAAATTCACAGAAAATTTCTCTCCTTTAGCAGGAGCAGAGTTTTTGTCTCTCTATAAAAAAATTTTTGTCTTTTTGCTCCAATCTTTTTTCAGTTTTCTCTTAGAAAGTCCTCTTTGAAATTCATCTCTTTCTATCTGCACCAAAAAGTTCACTCTTTAACTGGAGCCGAATTTTTGTCTCTCCATAGGGAAAGACGAAAATAATATTTTTTGTTTGATTCGAAATTCTCTTAAACGTTTTCTTTAGAAAATTCAAAAGGAAATTTGTTTCTCTTTAGCTGGATCAGAAATCTTGTCTCTTTCTACCTTCATTCAAGATTTTCTTTAACAAATTTTTCGCTCTCAGAAAATCCTTAAGAAAATTTTTTTTCTCTCAAGCGGAAGCAAGATTTCCCTCCATAGGAATATGTGGCTCCTATTTGTGTTATTAAAAATTTTCTAAAACAATTTTTCACTCTCAGAAAATCCTTAACGAAATGCAGAAATTTTGTCTCTCCATAGGGAAATTCGTCTCTCTCTTTTTCCATTCCAAATTTCCTTAGAAAATCATTCCAAAGAATTTTTGTGTTTTTCCTTCTCCATTCAAAATTTTCTTAAAAATTTTTTTCTCTCACAGAAAATTTTAAGAAAATTGAGTCTCTCTCTCTCTCTCGCTGGAGAGATTTTTCATTGAGGTAATCAGTCTTTGGTAATTTTTTTAATCTTGTGGTTCCCAAAAGGGTTAATAAGAATTTCACTCCAAATCAAAATTCTATCAAGTGCTACCGTTTTTTCTTCTGGCTTTAATTTTTATTCTTGTTAACTAAATATCTGATTATGTTCCTCATACTTTGTATTCCATATCGAAATCATTGAAATTGAAATGAAAAACAAACTTTAAAATCAAAATCAATCTTTTTCTGATTTTCACCAAATCACAAATTGTTATCAAAAACAAACTGAACATTTCGATTTCAATTTTCAAAATTATATTTGACTGATGACTCCAAAATCAAGTAATCAGCTCATCATCGGTAGCAAACAATAATAACAATTAAATACTTGACGTATCACAGTTATCATGTCCAAAAATTCCCCATAAGAACAGAAGAACAGAAGAAATATGTGTCATACGATGATTAATTTTATAGTCTTATCTTTGATTAAAGTTGTTGTCTTATAGTTGAGTTATAATTACATTTATTTTCTTACCTCAATTTTGTTACCCTACACCACCACAAGTGGTGAAGAGGGTATATTAATTTTGTCATTCCGTGTGCAACGCGGAGCTTAATGAAATTTGGCCTAAAGATTCGCTATAGTCCTGAAAAGTAACATTTTTATAACCAGAAGAATGGGTTCATTATATTAAAAGATATAGAACGATATCTGAGGCATCTTCTAAGTTCAAGCAAATAATTTTCGTAAAATTGTCAATGAAATTTTGCCATGATATTAAGTTATACACTTAAACAAAAAAAGTAGTAAATATAACGAAAAAGAGTGTAGAATTGAAGAAAATTAGGTTAAATATCAGCCAATGAAACCTTTATTCATCTTAACGAAAATTTTTGTTAATTTTACGTAAATTCTTTAAATTGTGGAAAAATTGTTAATATGACTTTTTGAATTCGTTAATAAAAATTGGGGTAATTGGAATAATTTTTAAATTGTTGCAATGAATAAATAAATAAACTATTAAAGATCCAGGGAAGGCGTACTCCCCATACAAATCAAATATTGATTATAGAACATCTTAAGAACTGTAACAGCGAGGATTTTCAAATTTGGTCCCAATAACTTCCTCGAGGAAATGTGTTACTGGACAAAATGTAAGAGGGATAGGATCAGGGGGAGAAGTAGCCTCCATACAAAGCAAATATTAATTATCAAAGATTTCCATAGCGAGAATTTAGTCCCAATTAATTTTTTTTAATGCACGTTGATTTCTAAAATTTCTTTCAAAATCTAGAACTGAGGAGAATGTTTGTGCAGCAAAGCTCACCGGGTAAAAGCTAGTTATAAATTATAATTAAATGTAAAGACTTTATATTTCTTTATATAATTCAATGTCAATTGGACGGTGGTGAACCGATCGGGTTGGTATTTCTGATGAAAAGTTTCTTACATGTTTGTTGATCAGCAGATCTTCCATTTGCATTTTCCGGAATTTATGCAAATTTTTGCTTTAATTTCAATCGTGTTATTTAAATCTATATTAACATTTCATTTAATATGACAAAGAAAATATAAAAAAAATTTATTTGACGAAAAAAAATAATTGAATTAACAAAAATTGTATTCAAATTAACTTCATAGAATTGAATAAATTGTGTGTTATTTTACTTACAATGCGTCACTGTCATTATTACTAAATATCTGTTAATATAACATATTTTTTGTTAATTTCTTTTAACGAAATTTTATTCAATTTAACATCTTTTACTTAAAAAATTTTTGGATTAATTTTTTTAGTATATTTGAAGAAAATTAATCAATTTGAAGAAAAATTCTGTTAATTAGAATAAAAATCTGTTTATTTCACACCTTTTTTTCGTTAAAGTTCTACGAAAAATTTTCGTTAAAATTACCTACGACATTTGGTTCAGTGTATGTACTTTAATAACGTTTCAAAAATTATTCTAAATCGGTTCAGTAGAAAATAAGTTATAGTCAAAAATATAATTAATTTAATGACTCATTAAGTGTTTCTGTGTTAAATTTAAGAAAAACTTTTTTATGTTTTATAGGTCTGTGAGAGTATGTGTGAGTGTGTATGTGGGAAATATAATGTATTTACTTCAGACGCTTTTGTGGTGGAGGGTATTGAAGATTCGGCATTGCCGAGTATTTTGTTTAAAGACAAACAGTGTTAAAAATTAAATATAATTTTTCTTTAAAAACTGATAAGAAATTAAATTTTAAAAGATTTTGTTTTTGTTTAAATTGAATAAAACTGATAATGATTTTTTGTATATTTTTTGGAGTCAAAATCTAACAAATCAAACGTTTAGATAATTAATTGATGGTCACAAGTCACTCAAGTCATTCCAATCGCAAACGAGATTTAATGATGATAAAAATATATTTTTTTAGAACGGAAATTAGATTTTCATATTCAATAAAATCAAATCTAATTTTTTATATTTTAATCATTTTTTAAAGATTAACAACATCGAGGTAATTTTTCTATTAATTTAATTAATAATTTAATTAAGTTAATTAAATTTTATAGAGCAATTATGTGCTAATTTAAATCGTTATTTATGATATTTAAAGATTTTAAAGACTTTTAAGTTTTATAAAAAATATTTGGAACTAATAATTTGTCTTTTATTTTTTAAATTTTAATTTTTCTTAAAAATTAATTTTAATTAATTTTTGAAAAAAATGTAATTTATAATTATAATAAAAATGTTACACATTTTTTAAGAGACAGACAGAAGGACAGGCAATGTTATAGCTGTTAAACTAATAAGTTATAACTGATCTCAGAGAAATTTAAAAGCATTAAAGCTCTCTTAACTAACTTTATATAAAATTAGGAGTTTTTTTATCCGAAAAGCTTAAATTGTTAGCTTTCTTGGAATTAACTTTAAAATTAGGTAAGAAAAAATTAAGCTAAATATTATAAAGACAGACGGAAGGACGGACACTATTATGATCACTCATTTGCATGTTTTTGGCAGAGTAAAATAATTTGTAATAAAGTTATTTCCATATTATCTATATCATATAATTTGGTTCCAAGGAAAAGTAAATCAATATATTTTGACGTATTTTTTTAAAAAGTCTTTATTATCAAGATATAAAAAATCTAAGCAGGTGGACGGTTGGACAGACATGGTTACATACTATTAGTTAACGATTACATGAAAATGTCTTAATAATTTATTACAACTATAGCTTTTTTCTAAAACACTAAATTAATTTTAACTGTTAATTAGCAAGATCGCTGGATTTACCAATATTCCTTAAAAGGTCTTGAACAAAAAATTTAGCTGGTATTGTAAAATTTATAAAGATAGACGGAAGGACAGAAATGATTAAATCCATTAAATTAACGATTTTGATAAACTAAAACAATTTTAAATAAAAAATGTAACCCATATCATGTTATATTAACATTCAATGCCGATAAATTTTAATTGGTAATATTTTGGAACACCATTTAAAAAATATATCTAAAATTGTTTTCTTAACGCTTTTTTATACCCTTCACCCTCACATGTATAATGCTAAAAGGGAGTCATCTTAGACTCCAATAATGTATTCTTATACAAATCAAAATATATTTTTAAACAAATCAAAATTTGAATTGATTTAGGTATGAGACAGGAAATGGACTTCCAAAGTTGGTTTAAGTTTAAAAAAGTGGCCAACATTACAATTTCATTTCTCTTCAAAAATATGCATATAGTTTAACAGATACTTCCACCGAAGTAGGGAAAGATAATGTTATACAAATTATATATCAATGTAACGGAAATTATGTCTACTTTTCAAAAATGTATAACATTATTGACAATAATTTATCAATAATAAGTTGCACATTTTTTACGCAGAAATATTTTGAAAGTGTTGAATAGTTTTTTTCGGCAAATAAATCAATTTTGAGCTTCAAATGAAAATTTTTTTACCCAACCTATTTTAATGAAATTTTGCATATAGATAGATCTTTTGACACTTAATCGGGAACTTTTAACATTGTATTGTCAAATTGAAAGGCATATAACTTTAGATTTTATGAAGATATTTAAGAAATTGTTTTCTTTACAAAGTTTTGTCATTAGTTTTTAATAAAATCAAAAATATTTGACAAAAATCGGAAAAAAAACCTATAAGAGATAGCCTTCAGTAACAGAATCCACTCATATAAAAATCGTTCAAATCGGTTTAGATATAAGAATTCTGGATCGTTTTAAATATTTCAATAACCCGAGGTGACCAACTTTGGAACCCTATGGACCGACCCCTGTTAAGTCCATAAAGTCCAAACTCAAAACTTTAACTCGCCTGTACTTCTACTATCACTATGTGTAATTTTATAAAAATCGTTATAACCGTTCGAAAGCTACAGATTTATTTCCATTTCATTTTCTATTTGAAACACTGTGCGATGCCTTACTGCCGCTTTTACTAAAAATCTTGTTGCTATAAAATATTTTTCGTTAATTCTTTTAACGAAATTTTATTCAATTTATTATTATCTTTTAGAAAAAAATTTTTGATTAATTTTTTTTAATATATTTAAAGAAAATTCTTCAATTTGAAGAAAATTTTTTTCATTAAAGTTCTAAATTCTTGGTGTAAAGTTTATAAAAGCGGACAGATGGACGGACACCATTATACTGATTTTATGGTATATTTTATAATGAATGTTGCAAATTTTAATAAAGATTATAGTATTAAATTAATCCCTATATATATTTTGAAATTCCACAACTGTTTTTCTTAAAAATTGGGCGTTTCCTTTAAACATCATCACTTTTCAAAATTTTCATTAAGATTTTCCTTTTAATAAAGATCTCACATGTCAGACAATAATTAGTTTTAATTAAAAAATTTCCTTTCCATTTACTAAATATTAAAAACACACAACAACTATATAATCACATAATATTATAGATAAATTCCTTTTTCTCGTTCCTCTAACAAATAAATTAGAAATCAATGTTGCAATAATCTAAATGTCTGCAAAATTCCATTAGACGTTTAAGACGTTTTGAAAATAATTTCAGGAGGCCAAAATACACATAAATTGTAAAACAATTTCATAATAATTGTTAACCAAAATAACATGAGAGTAAACAGTAAACATTCGTGCCCCTTAGGGGCATAATCCTAAGGGCGAAACCCCGCTGATCAGAATAATTTCTTATTGTCTTGAATAAAAATGGTAAAACTGGTAATCAAAGACAATCAAGTTGTGAAGTAATTATTGTTATATTGTTTACAAATACATAGACATTATGCATACATGTAAACAAACAAATAAACAATCAACAAATACATACATCACACTTATAAGTATAATAACAACAATAACAACTGCTTTTTAGACAGGATAAAACGTTTTGCAAATTTTCAAAAAAAACCTTTAAAGCAAACAGTTTTCAAGGGTCGAGTCATGGTATTATAAAAATGTAAAAAGACACTGAGAAAAATTTGAATTGAATTTGAAAAACAAATAATTTTATTAAGAACACACAGTGGAGCAGAATCGAATTTTTTTGGAAGTAAATCTGGAATTTTTGATCGGTTAAATGGATTTGCATGTGATTTAATATAATGTTAACAAAGGAACTCCATTGGGGCCTCCTGGGTACCTTTAATTTTTCGTTTTTATTGTCCTATTTTATAGACCTTGATGGCGGCACCTTTAAAAACCAGGCTAACACATGATATTAATATCACTTTTAGTTTTCCAGTTATTTACATTTAAATTTTCAACTTTTACAATTTTTCAAGATCTTGAATCAGATTCTGCCCCATAGTGAAAATAATTATGGAAAATTTTAATTCAAAAGTAATTTTTTTCACTATTATTTTCCCCTTCAGTTAAATGGATTTAAAAATTTTATTTATATGTGATTTCTCTCAGTGTATGTTGTTTTCTATGATTTACTAGTGTTTTTCATGATTTCAGTTTTGTTGACTTAAAAAATTTATCATTTATTTTCATGTCAAGGTATCATGACATTCACACACCAGGCTTCACATAATAAACCTCTATATATGTATGTGTATGTGTGTGTTTTGAGTCTGTCTGTCTGTCAGTTGTAATCACAATGAATTGATAAACTAAGCGGGTGGCTCTACAATAATTCGAATTTATTTTATGTCTTTCTAATATGTGTGTTATGTTTGCATGTGTGTGGTTTAATACAATAACAAATGATGGGAGTTTTTTAGAAATATGAGGAATAATTTTCTTAATGCAAAGGAAATTCCTTCAAGGAATTACTACAAGACGATATTTTTTCTTTAAGGCGGCTGACTGAAGAACTTGCAAAAATTCTCAAAATTTACAAGAGAAAAATAACGCATGAAAGTATTTTCAGAAGGGCTACAATTCGTCAAGGGCTACAATTTCAATTATGGGGCTCTTATGGAACTCAAATCCAGTCGATCAAAATTTACAGTTTTATTTCAAAAACAAAAAAATGGATTTAGTCTCATTGTACAGTGGGTCAGAAACATTTTTTTTTTTTGCTCCAGATGTTCACTATTATGAAAAATTTATTTGAAATAAAAATACTTCAAATTGTTTCCGTTATTTAGATAAAAAGAAAATTTTGTCCACTTTTTATTAATTTTGGAGGAATTTAACAAATTTAATTAAAATAATTAATAATAAAGATATCAGTCTGAAATTCTCAGAAAACATTGAATTGCCACTCTAAATTATCGAAAACCCCAAAAATGTAATCCTTTTTTGTTTTTGGCTTAAATAGTCCATATTTATTGGAGGTCTGGAAAAGTCATAACTAAACAATTACAAGCACTTTATGATTTCTAAAACTACATTTTATTCTTAAATTCTGGCTTTGGTATTTAAGAATATATGGGTTATACACAAAATTTTGTAAATTTTGAAAGGGCTTGAACTTAACCCTAGAAGGATCTTGGTCACAAAAAATGGATTGGTATTTGGTGGTAATTTTAGCTCCTTGCTTTTTGAGTTTTTATATTAAATTTTTTTATTATTGGACTGGGTAGATATATTGACCTCAAACGTTTTCTATTTTATTAATATTTTTTTTAACTAAATTTGAACGAGATCGGAGTAATACGTTTGGATATATATATGAAAAACTGACTGAAGAAATATCTCAAAGTTTGAATATTCGAGATACCCTAATTTGTTCACCCATAACTCCGCCTATGAAGCCTCGATTAAAATGCCACAATCCTCTGCGTTCATTTAAATCTCTCAAATACAGTCGTTTAAAAGTTCCAAATTTATTTAAATAAATGTATTTTTCAATTTTCATTTTCAGCTAAAAATATATTTTTTTCATTCCTTTATTTCGGTTCAAATCCCCTCATTAATTCTTTTTTTCTTCTTCAACAAAACAAGTTTTTTTATTTTATACAACAACAACTACTTGATAATTCAAAAGCTTAATTGTAGTAAAACTGTACACGTTCCATTACACCTCAGAAAAACACTTAAGGCAGAATCTCAACAAAAAAGAGGCCACAAACCTGAACAAAACCACCCCTTCAAGCAGCTTCCAAACTATGGAACAAAAAAAAAACACTTTATTTCATATATAAAATACACACACACACACCCTTGTGTTTTTATTAAGAATTTCCTTCCTCAAGTTGTTCCTCTAACATCATCATGTGTGGCCAAATGCTGCACAAGATGTTTTTTATTTCCTAAATAAAAAGACCCTCTTAGCTCCCTGCAATTGATCTCAAAAAGAAAAAATACTTTATTTCCTTATAAATAGCATTTTTTTGTAAAAAGGACCTGATTTGTTCTTAGGAATGGAGAAATTGTATGTAAAGTGCAAAGAAAGTATGAGTTTTACAATAAATTGCAAATACACTCAACTGAAGTATTTAAGCACGTGCCTCCCTTAATGCTACAAGAAAACAAAAACAAAATAAAATAAAATGTTGCAACATTTAGAACAAAATACAAAAACAAAAGGAAGAATAAAGAATGTTTTGTTCAGTTTTAATGAATTTCAGATGCCCTTCACAAGTCTTGAAGGAGGAGCTGTAAGGATTTCTTCATTCAGAATTATGCGATGAAAGGTATAAACGAGATCCTGAACTAGAACTGAAGTGGAACTGAACTGGAACCGAAGTGGAACTGAACTAAAACTAAACTAAAACCAAACGAGAACTGAACTAGAACTGAACTGGAACCGAAGTGGAACTGAACTAGAACTTAACTGGAATTGAGCTGAAACTGAAATAGAACTAAACTTGGATTTTCATGAAATTTAATATAATTATAGCAGATGTCTGTGGCATTTTCGATAATTTAGACTCTCTTGGTACTTCATGGGCGGAGTTAATGGGGTTTTCCAAAATTGCTTAATGCCTTATAAGCCCTGATGAGTCCTTTTCTTAAAATTATATATTTAAAATTTATATCGAAAGCCTATCCTGCAGAGCTAAGTCCAAACCCTCTTGAACTTGAAGATCTTTTAATCAAAATTTTGAACTTAAACTTTATGTTCCCAAAGCTCCGATTTATAACATGGAATTTGGTTATGGAAACCTCAAAAGTATGTAAGATATTTTTCTATAAACGCACGTAAGTTTATCAATCGCTATAGCATGATTAAAGAGGAATAAATAAACCTTCGTTGTGGATAACCTCAAAAATACAATCAGGCCTTGATTCCACTAATTCCTTAAGAAGATCGAAATATATTTCTACCGAACTTGCCATATTTTTAGTTTAAACTCTGTTAAAGTTATCATTTGGTTTAAGTCAGGACTGCCAACCGACAAGTCCAACAGAGCTGTACTGTGCTCTTTAAACCATGATTTATACTGCTTTGTAACATGTTACGCAGCATCTTCTTTCTCGAATATGTAATCTTCATACATTTTTCATCCGTAAAAGGGAGGAGAATATCTTATAAATTGGGCTATTCGCTTTTGTTGGAACGAAACGAATTTTAGATTTATCAACTGCAGAAAATGCTTCCATATTTTCTTCTCTAGTAAAATTTGAGCATCGCGTTTTTATAGAATTTTTGGTAATTTTTTTACAAGCAATTTTCACATCTGCGTTTATAGAAATATTCCACATAAAATAGTACCAAGAAAATTTGATCGCATAAATGAGGCAAACAACAAGACCAAGAAAAAAATCATATTCACTTTAAAAAAGTACCGTTAATAACAAATATAAAACTGAAATAGTTAAAAAATTAAATGCGTTTATGGGAATATGCATCAGTGTATATCGATTTATTATTTATTTCCAACTGAAGCGATTTCACTTTTATTAGAAAAAAATATAAAGTTGTTTTCCTTTCTCAATTTTGAGTTGGTCTCAGATATCGGTCTATATCTTTGTAGGGCCAATACTGCTTATTTTAACCTGAGACTACTCAAGACAACAGAAGGCCATCTAGTCAGATTTTATGAAGTAAGAATAGCATCTTGATAGAGACGGACAAACTTTTGTTCGATACAAGATTTCAAAGTGAGACAGAGAACCACAAAGAACTACGTCTTGAGAGAGACGGATGGACAGGTAGACGGATGTAGTAAATGGGAGTTTGATCCAAGATTACACAATGAAACTTTAGTGATTCCTTTTCGGAGTTACATATGGAATGACAAAGTTTATATACTTTTTTAAGAACTTTTCGTAATGGAGGGTATAAAAAGTGCCTTTTTTCAAAAAACAAACGCTTGAAAAGAATATGAAACACTTTAAGGCAAAAATGATGTTTTTTAAACATTTTTGAAACTAAAGGAATTTCATAAAAAAAAATCAACTCAATACAGTTTCGTTGTTTATTTTTCCTGGCGATTGTGCTTTAGAATACTTACAACACAGCAGAGGCATGCAACATTAAAACAAACACAAAAAAATGTTGAAAAAACAAACACTAGAACGATTCTTTGCCCCGTAGTAAATCATGTAAAAAAAGGAGTACTTAAGGGTTAATTACACACAATAAAGGTTTTGAGGTTAAAATAACATGCAAAAGAAACAGAAGCAAACAATTGAAGAGAAAAATCGTATTGCAACAACAATAAGAGAAAAGGGGCAAAAATATACTTAAGAGGGATCAATTACAAAGCTTTTGTTTTATGGATAAAATTTTATCCACGTGGTAGGTCGCACTTCTTTTTAAACTAAAGAAATTTTGGAAAAAAAAGTTATAAAATTATAATTTTATGAAGAAAAATATTCTCTTATTTTATTTCTAAAAAAAATAAAAACTCTCTTTAATTGATTTTATGTTCAAAATCCAAAAATATCAAAATATCGAATTTCTTATCAAAATTATTAATTTAATATTAAATAATTTTTTGATTAAAAGCAAATAAAATCAATCCGTCAATATTTTTTCTATATTAACCAAAACTATTGATAAATGTTATCTCTCGCTACCTTTAGTCTTTTTCGAAAATATCTTTATCGACCGACTAAACTAGAAAAAAAAACTTTAAACTCTTGAGTAATTCAAAAAGAAATTAAAGTTCTTTTCAGTTGATATGAAATTTGGAACAAAAATCTAATCGCAGATAATTTGAAATGAAATCAAATCAAATCGCTTCAATTGACGACGATGACTGTCTTTACGTGCATTTTGATTAGATTTGATTTTTATTCTTAACAAATATTTATTTTGACAGTTATTTAATTAAAATCGGTGAGAAATTTATCTATTTTTTATAATGAGAAGATAAGATTTTTAATTCTAAAAATGCATTAGACCAAATTTTCGAATTTATCAAAATTTCCTTAAAGCAAATTTATCAAAAACAGAGTTTATCAAAAATTTCCTCTAAAGAGTAAATTTATCGAAAATTTCCTCTAAAGAGTAAATTTATCGAAAATTTCCTCTAAAGAGTAAATTTATCGAAAATTTCCTCTAAAGAGTAAATTTATCGAAAATTTCCTCTAAAGAGTAAATTTATCGAAAATTTCCTCTAAAGAGTAAATTTATCGAAAATTTCCTCTAAAGAGTAAAATTTATCGAAAATTTCCTCTGAAGAGTAAATTTATCGAAAATCCTCTAAAGAGTAAATTTATCGAAAATTTCCTCTAAAGAGTAAATTTATCGAAAATTTCCTCTAAAGAGTAAATTTATCGAAAATTTCCTCTAAAGAGTAAATTTATCGAAAATTTCCTCTAAAGAGTAAATTTATCGAAAATTTCCTCTAAAGAGTAAATTTATCGAAAATTTCCTCTAAAGAGTAAATTTATCGAAAATTTCCTCTAAAGAGTAAATTTATCGAAAATTTCCTCTAAAGAGTAAATTTACCGAAAATTTCCTCTAAAGAGTAAATTTACCGAAAATTTCCTCTAAAGAGTAAATTTATCGAAAATTTCCTCTAAAGAGTAAATTTATCGAAAATTTCCTCTAAAGAGTAAATTTATCGAAAATTTCCTCTAAAGAGTAAATTTATCGAAAATTTCCTCTAAAGAGTAAATTTATCGAAAATTTCCTCTAAAGAGTAAATTTATCGAAAATTTCCTCTAAAGAGTAAATTTATCGAAAATTTCCTCTAAAGAGTAAATTTATCGAAAATTTCCTCTAAAGAGTAAATTTATCGAAAATTTCCTCTAAAGAGTAAATTTATCGAAAATTTCCTCTAAAGAGTAAATTTATCGAAAATTTCCTCTAAAGAGTAAATTTATCGAAAATTTCCTCTAAAGACTAAATTTATCGAAAATTTCCTCTAAAGACTCAATTTATCGAAAATTTCCTCTAAAGAGTAAATTTATCGAAAATTTCCTCTAAAGAGTAAATTTATCGAAAATTTCCTCTAAAGAGTAAATTTATCGAAAATTTCCTCTAAAGAGTAAATTTATCGAAAATTTCCTCTAAAGAGTAAATTTATCGAAAATTTCCTCTAAAGAGTAAATTTATCGAAAATTTCCTCTAAAGAGTAAATTTATCGAAAATTTCCTCTAAAGAGTAAATTTATCGAAAATTTCCTCTAAAGAGTAAATTTATCGAAAATTTCCTCTAAAGAGTAAATTTATCGAAAATTTCCTCTAAAGAGTAAATTTATCGAAAATTTCCTCTAAAGAGTAAATTTATCGAAAATTTCCTCTAAAGAGTAATTTATCGAAAATTTCCTCTAAAGAGTAATTTATCGAAAATTTCCTCTAAAGAGTAATTTATTGAAAATTTCCTCTAAAGAGTAAATTTATTGAAAATTTCCTCTAAAGAGTAAATTTATCGAAAATTTCCTCTAAAGAGTAAATTTATCGAAAATTTCCTCTAAAGAGTAAATTTATCGAAAATTTTCTCTAAAGAGTAAATTTATCGAAAATTTCCTCTAAAGAGTAAATTTATCGAAAATTTCCTCTAAAGAGTAAATTTATCGAAAATTTTCTCTAAAGAGTAAATTTATCGAAAATTTCCTCTAAAGAGTAAATTTATCGAAAATTTCTCTAAAGACTAAATTTATCGAAAATTTCCTTATAAAGTGAGTTTTATCGTAAATTTTCTTTAAAATGACATTTTAGCGCATTTTTGTTTAAAAGTCATTTTTTTTCAAAATTTCTTTTGAAATGACGTTTTCATGACTTTTTATGTTGAATTTGGTGTAAAAAAGTATTTATCACGAATTTCACTTAAAAAATTTTATAATGCAAATATCTTAAAAAAAAGTAAAAGAGAATCTTCATGTCCAATTAGTATTAAATTGTCGTTTGGACTATAATTCCTATCACATCCTAAAGTCCTGACATAATTTGTCTCTTATCATTAATTTTAACACCTGAGAAAAAAGAACGTTAAATAAATAAAATCTGTGATCTTAGACTCTTCAAAATGTTTACTTATTTAATCAGTTTAATCAATATTGATCGTCATAAAGTAGTTTTAATTGCTGCGATCAAATTACCAGCCGATCAAAAATAAAACAACAAACGATAAAAAGTATTTATGACAAAAATAAGGAAAATAAATTTTATGGAAACAACAATTACATAAATATTGTCATAAACTCCTGATTCAATGGAAATGGCTAATTTTACCGATATTAAGAATAAAGAGAGAAAAAAAGAAGTCTAGAGTCATGAGAATTTTCTTTATTACCTGTTTGCCTTAATAACTTTACTTAACATTATGTTGAGTGTGTAAGAATGTCTGTGTGTGTGTGTGAGTGTGTGATTTTGGGTTAAATTACCTGTTTTTACTAATATTTCGTAAAATAAGAGACTAAAGCAAAATATCCATGAAAAAAAGAATCCGTATAAACACAAACGCCCGCAGAGTTTTGTGACGAAATTTAGTTTTTGTGTCTGGTCTGGCGCCAGCATTAGACAAATAAAAACAAAACCAACCTGTCACACTAACGACTTCTACGAAGTCCAAGTCTACACACACACATACATACTCTTTCTAGCGCACAGTTTAATACCTTAACCAGGCTTAGGAAAGGATTCCTTTTTTCTAAACTCTCTTGAACTCTCATCTCATTACTTGATTTTGAGTTGATTTAAAGGATCATAAATATTTTATTTGTTATTATTGTTGTTGTTGTTTTGATATCCTATGGATTTAAATATTTGTTTTCTGTTCCGTTGCCTTTCCTCTTTGTTATTATCCTTAAATACGCAATTCCATTGTTTTAGTTTATTTTAAATCGTGTTCCTGTTTAAGTTTATATGATCGTCCCGTACAATATGACAGTGAGAGCGAAAGAGAGAGAGAGAACTGAGTTTTATAACGGTCAAACATGTTTTTGTCCCAAAACAATAGATATTTTATGATCTGTGGCGCTAAAGATTTCACTTTGTTTTGCGTAAAAAATTTAGAGCAAACAGTTCCTTTGTTACGCTTCTGTGTGACAGGGAACCGATCTAAAACTGTCATAAATGTCGCAATAGGGAAATTGTCTATTCATGGGTGGTGAGAGGAAAAAGAAGGGTTACAGAGAAAAGACTTTAATTTTTCCTTATTTAAATCGTTCTTTAGCAATGTTGAGTAGATCTCTCCAGTGTCCTTAATATCTCTTGTAGAAATCTTTCTCTTATTCCGTTATCATAAGCAACAACAAAATAAAATTTTAATTCTCATTTAAATTTGTCTTCTCTTTTGAATTATGGATTTTTTTATTTTATTTCTCAAATTCAAAGGGTTTCAATTCATTCATTCATTCATTTTCACTTACAAATATTTTTAGTTTTTATCTATAGAAATAATATTTCCCATGATAAATTTTATTTTTAAAAAGAATTCAATTATTAATTTTTTTATCATTAAAAAATATTTATCAAATCAAAAAATCTTTAAAATAAATAATTTACACACACACACAAATACAAATACAAATAAATAAGATTCAAATACAAATACTTAAAAATACAAACACACACACAATACACTCACACAAATACATCAGTTTTGCCTTTAAGGGAGACAGAAAACATTTGGTATATAAAATTTTATATAGAAGAGTTATTGAATAACCAGAAGCATAAATTGTATGACAGTGTCATCATCATCATCAACATCACCGATCTGTGGTTAACTATTTTTTTTATAAATTTATAATAGTCCAACATATGAATAAATTTATGCATAATTAAATTAGGGAGGTCCAAAATAGAAATTAAAAATTATATTCATATGAAATTTAGAGTCCTAAAACGAATGACATGTATGTCGTGCGTTTGTATGTTAATCCCTCCTTAAAGTATATCGATTCTAAAAAAATAACTTCTCGAGTTTATATAACAATGTCCATCTGTTCGCCTTTCTGGCTATCAACTCATGTTACACTGTGAATAATCAAAAGGTCACAATTTTGTGAAGATTATTTTTTTTGGACCAAACTCAATGCCTACGCTGATGATTGGTACGATATTTCAGGTAACTCCGGAATATATATTAGTATAATTACAAATCCATTGCCCAGAGAAAAATTATTCCAGCGGCAAATTTTAAGAATTTTTCTATAAAAGAGAAAGTTTTTCTGTAAAGAAAATGATAAACAATTTTGAATATAAGAGAAAAACTTTTGATTTTGATAGAAAAAAATACTTGAATTTTCTTATAAAAGAAAAAATTCTCATAATTTTCAGAAACATTTTCTACAAAAGAGAAAATTCTTTTCATATTTAAACAAAAAAGAGAAAATCCTCAGAGTTTTTCTATGAAAGAGAAAATCCTAATTGTTTTCTGCAAAAGAGAAAATTCTCAGACTTTTTTTATAAAATAGAAAATCCTCAAATTTTCTATAAAAGAGAAAATTCTCTTATTTTTTCTAAAAAAGAGAAAATCCTCAGATTTTTTTCTAAGTTAGTTTTGAAGAATTTTTTTCTCTGAATATAGAAAATTCTTCAAAATTTATATAAAAGAGTAAATTATAAGAATTTTTCTATAAAAATTAAATTTTGAGAATTTTTCTATAAAAAGAGAAAAAAACTTAAAAAAAATCTTAAAAAAAAAACTAATAAATTTCCTAATAAGTAAATCTGTTGTAACATTTTCTTTTTAAGAGAAAATTTTCCAACTTTTTTATTTAAGAGAACATTTTAAAATTTTCTATGAAAGAAAAATTCACCAAATTTTCTATAAAAAAGAAAATTCACCAAATTTTCTATAAAAAAGAAAATTTACCAAATTTTCTATGAAAAAGAAAATTCACCAAATTTTCTATGAAAAGAAAATTCACCAAATTTTCTATAAAAAATCACTTAATTTTCTATAATAAAGAAAATTCTCTAAATTTTTTATAAAAACGAAAATTCACTAAATTTTCTATAAAAACGAAAATTCACCAATTTTTCAATGAAGAAGAAAATTCACCAATTTTTCAATGAAGAAGAAAATTCGCCAAATTTTCTATGAAAAAGAAAATGCACCAAATTTTCTATGGAAAAGAAAATGTACCAAATTTTCTGTGAAAAAGAAAATTCACCAAATTACCATATTTTCTATGAAGAAAGTTCACAAAATTTTCTAAGAAGAAAATTCATCAAATTTTCTATGATGAAGAAAATTCACCAAATTTTCTATGATGAAGAAAATTCACCAAATTTTCTATGAAGAAAATTCACCAAATTTTCTATGAAGAAAAATACACCAAATTTTCTATGAAGAAAATACACCAAATTTCTATGAAGAAAATACACCAAATTTTCTATGAAGAAAATACACCAAATTTTCTATGAAGAAAATACACCAAATTTTCTATGAAGAAAATTCACCAATTTTTCTATGAAGAAAATTCACCAAATTTTCTGTGAAGAAGAAAATTCACCAAATTTTCTGTGAAGAAGAAAATTCACCAAATTTTCTGTGAAGAAGAAAATTAACCAAATTTTCTTGTGAAGAAGAAAATTCACCAAATTTTCTGTTGAAGAAGAAAATTCACCAAATTTTCTGTGAAGAAGAAAATTAACCAAATTTTCTGTGAAGAAGAAAATTCACCAAATTTTCTGTGAAAAGAAAATTCAACAAATTTTCAATGAAAACGAAAATGCCACCAAATTTTCTATGAAAAAGAAAATTCACCAAAATTTTCTATTAAAAAGAAAATTCAAAATTTTTTCTATGAAAAAGAAAATTCACCAATTTTTATATAAAAAAATTTCTTTAAAAAAGAAAATTCACCAAATTTTCTATGAAAAAGAAAATTCACCAAATTTTCTATTAAAAGAAAATTCAAAATTTTTTCTATGAAAAAGAAAATTCACCAATTTCTATATAAAAAAAAATTCTTTAAAAAGAAAATTCACCAAATTTTCTATGAAAAAGAAAATTCACCAAATTTTCTATTAAAAAGAAAATTCAAAATTTTTTCTATGAAAAAGAAAATTCACCAATTTTTATATAAAAAAATTTCTTTAAAAAAGAAAATTCACCAAATTTTCTATGAAAAAGAAAATTCACCAAATTTTCTATGAAAAAGAAAATTCACCAAATTTTCTATGAAAAAGAAAATTCACCAAATTTTCTATGAAACTGAAAATTCACCAAATTTTCTATGAAAAATAAAATCAAAATAAAATACTGTTATTACAATAATTATTTTGTTTAATCATTTTGATAACAATAGTTATGATTATTACTACTAAACATATGATTATTCCAATAATGGTTTTAATAATAATAAAATTGTGATCAGCCAAACATATTGCGATCACAATATTTTTGTTTTTATTTATTACAGCAACAAAATTGTTATTTAAATAAAATTAATTTAATAATTAACATGTTGGCGATAACAATAAATGTGTGTTGCGACAAACATATTGGGAAAATGACTTTCCTCTGAGTGTATAAAGGAGATAATTCATAAATAAATACGATGTTTTCTATAAAAATAAAAATTTTTGATTTTATATTTCTAAAAGGTTATGGTAACTCCCTAATCTATATCCCTTTAGACAGAAAACATTGGTTTATTTGGACAAACCACAGTTTTGTGCTCTCGTTCGTATCTTCATGATAAATAAATAAATGAATGTTGAACCAACTCAATCGTATGAGTTTCTATACAAAGTTGAATAATTTCAATGGAATCTATCTGAATCTTTGGAAAAAATATAAATGAATGGTTTTATAGGTGGGTCAATTGGAAAGTAGTTAAATATTTTTTAAAAGAAATATGAGACAAAAAAATTTCAAAAGATTTTGATAACTGAAACATTTTTGAAATACATTTTTTTTAGAAAATTATCAATTCGACCACTTTGTCTGAAATGCCTCTTCGTAAATAGTGTAAAGGGAAGGTGTTCTTCATTAAGCAGATGAGCGCTTCAATAAAAATCCAAATATGAAAAAAAACGAAGTAGTAAAATACTTCTTAACTAAAGATGAGCGCCATTTTTCATTTCTCTCAACTCTTTCACTGGTTCACTGGTATGAATCACACACTGAAGTTGTAAAGACTTTCGAGAAAAAGGGTTTAGTTTCTGATTTATTCATAGTAAGTATTTAGTCTTAACAATATGTGTGTGTGTGTGTATGTGTGTATGTATAGCAATAAATGTTTGTATTGGTTTAATCATTTAAATATAACAAAAACAACACACACACACAACTGATTTCTTACGTTCTACTGTATTTTGTATCTTTCGAATATGCAGATACAGATTCCTGGGTAAACAACAGCAACAACAACAACACATACTTAAGAAATCGTCAGAAACAGAAAAATAATCATTATCTTTGCTTTGAAATCTTTTTATTTTTCTTAATTTTTTTCCTTCTCTTTTTGTTGCTTTAATTCATTTAATGTTGTTGTTGTTGTTGTTTTTGGAAATCTTTAGTAGACAAAGTAGTGGTAGTTTCAATTCGATTATTGTTGTTGTTGTTATTAGTGATAGTAGTTAGTTAGTTACTCCATCTGTCTGTCCGTCCATTCGTCCGTCCATTCGTCTGTCTGTCTTTAAGGTTTTGTGTCAGTAGCGCCTTGTTGTGACATCTAAAATCATGTAAATTTCATTATTATTCTTTGAATGTTTAATGAATTTTATAAACGTAACCAATAACCAACCAACAGAGGAGCACTTAAGGAAGAACAAGAGTATATTTCAAGGTGCAGTCGTCGTTGTTTTGCATCTGCAATAATTTTTTTCTGAGATTTTTCGTGCAAACTCCTGAAAGATCCTTAAATGACAGATTGCATTTTGATTATCATGATATTCAAACATACGAGTGGGGAAAACAGTAGATGACTTCTGTTTTCTTTTCGTTCTTAATTCCCTGTATTCACAGAATCATCTATATTCCTTCATATGAATGAATGAATGAATCAATTGTAAGATTTATATATTTCATTTGGTGAATTCTAAGAAATTTTATAAATCATATATTTCTTTTGAGGCACGAATTATCTTCATTGGCAAAATATGCAGAAAATTCATTAGAATATAAGAGAAATAAATATTTAAGAGAAAATCTATAAAAATTTTTTTGTTAAAGAAAAATTTGTCTGATTTTTTTTTATAAAAGAGAAAACTCCTTTAAAATATCAGTGCTTGAAAATTTTCTCTAAAAGGAAATTTACTGAAAACCTTTTCTAATAAAGAAAATTCCTGTAAAATTTCTATAAAAGAGAACATTGTTGGAAACTTTCTATAAGAAGCAAGACATTTTCTATAAAAGAGAAAGTACTCTAGATTTTCCAATAGAATAGAAAATTTCCATATTGTTCAATAAGAAAAAATTCCTAACATTTTTCTATTTAAGAGAACATTCTTAACAACTTTTCCGTTAAAGAATTTTTTTAATGTTTAAATATTAAAAAAAATTAAATTTGTCCATTAGAACAAAATTTCTTCGAATTTATTATAGAAAGTTTTGTAAAAGATTTTATTTTCTAGAAATTTTTATTAAAAATAATATTTCTAAGAAGTTTATTTAAGAGAAAATTAAAAAAAAATTATTCAAGACTAAATTTTTAACAAAGAGATATTTTTTTTTAATTTTTATTTAAGAGAAATTTTCTAGACATTTTTATTTAAGAGAAAATTCTTACATTTTTAATTAAGAGAAAATTTCTAGAAATTTTTATTAAAGAAAAAATTTCTTCAAATTTTTATTAAAGAAAAAATTTCTTCAAATTTTTATTAAAGAAAAAATTTCTTAAAATTTTTATTAAAAAAAAGTTTATAGAATTTTTCTATTGAAGAAAAATTTTCTAAACCTTTTTATTAAAAAGAGAAGATTATCAGAAATTTTCTATTAAAAATTATTTTCTAGAATAGAAATTTTCTAAAAAAATATATTTAAGAGAAATTTTCTAGAATTTTTGTAATAAAAATACATTTTCTAGAAATTTTTATTTAGGAACAAATTTTTACATATTTTAATTAAAGAGAAAAATTCTAGAAATTTTTAACAAAAATTCAAAAAAATATATATTTTTTTTAATTTTCTAGAAATTTATAGAATTTTTCTATTGAAGAAAATTTTCTTAACATTTTATTAAAAGAAAATTTTAAAAATTCTTTTATTAAAAAGTTTTTCAAGAATTTTTCTAATTAAAAGAAATTTTCTAAAAATTTTTATTTAAGAAAATGTTTTTAGAATTTTCTAATAATACAGTATTTTTTTTTTAATTTTTCATTAAGAAAAAGTTCCTAGATTTTTAAATTAAAAGCAAATAATCTAGAAATTTTCCTTGAATTTTTGAATAAAGACGATAAATTCAAAATATTTTCAGTAAAGAGAAAATTGTTAGAATTTTCTATTTAGAAAAAACTTCCAGAAATTTTTATCAGAAAGAAAATTTCTAAATTTTTTATTAAAGAAAAATTTCTACTAAAATGTTTAATTTAAGAGAATTTTCTTTCTTATTAAAAGAAACATTTCTAAAATTAATTATTTAGAATTAAAGAGGAGATTTATAGAATTTCCTATTCAAATTTTTTTCCATTAAAGAAAAATTTTTAAGAAAATTTATTTAAGAGAAATTTTTATAGATTTTTTAGATACATTTTATAGAAATTTTACTTAAGAGAAAATTTTAACTTTTTTGAAGAGAAAAAATTGTACCCATTATTATTTTTATTAAAGAGAATATTCTTAGAATTATTTTATTAAAGAAAAAAATTTAGAAATTTTTACTAGAAAAAAATTATAAAATTTTAATATTAAATAATAATTTTCTGAAAATGTTTATTTAAGAGAATTTTCTTTCGATTGAAAAGAAAAATGTCTAAAATTTTTTTTTAAGAGAAAATTTTTATAAATTTTTATGAAGAAAAATATTCTTACATTTTTTCACAAAATCAAAATTCTCTAAAAATTCTTAAAAAAGAGAAATTTTGTCGATTTTCCAAAAGATAAATTATTTTTTGTAAAGATTTTTTTAAAGAAAAAATTCTTTGGAAAAATTCCTCGAATTTTTAGTTTCAGTTTTATGTCAGTTCCAAGTCAGTTTTAGCTCTCGTTCTAGTTTAGGTTCTATTTCAGCCTCTAGCTCTCCTTCTAGTTCAGGTTTTAGTTCAGATTTTAGTTCAGATTTTAGTTCAGCTTTTAGTTAAACTTCTAGTTCAGTTCTAGTTCAGCTCTAGTTCAGCTCTTGTTCAGTTCTAGTTCAGGTTCTAGTTCAGGTTTTGGTTCAGGTTCTAGCTTAGGATCTAGTTTAGCTTCTAGTTAAACTTCTACTTCATCTTTTTGTTCAGGTTCCAGTTAAGATTTTAGTTCAGTTTCTTATTCTCTTTTTAAAATTAATTTTATCTAAATTAATGTCCTTTTTCCAAAATTGCTAAATTTACGCAGTATTTTCCAATTAATCGACTTGAAATCAAATAAAATTTATTTATTGCAAAATCCACTGAATTGAACAGATTGTTGGTATTAAAAGACAATTGCAACATATGTATGCAACATCGATATTTGGATAAATGTTTAGAATGATAACATACTTTTATTAACAAAAATTAGATAAAATTACCACAAACAAAAATGGACAAACTGACTGAAAGACAATTAAATAATTTATGGACCCGCAACTTGTTTTAACACACAATCAACTCTATTTCGTTAAAATGCAAAAACCAAAATTCAATGATGCTGTTTGGCTGCCTCATGAAAACCAAAAAATTGTTGTTGTTGTTGTTACTGTTGTGTGCAGCAATTAAAAGTTGTGAACATGTGGTTTTATGACTCAATTAGGTGGCATAATAATGGGGTTTGAAATCAATTGTGATGAATGAAAAACAACTTAATTTGTGGTTATAAAATAAAAATCTCTCCCTTTTAAGAAGAAGTTTTTGTTGTAGTTGTTGTTTTTGATAATGAAATTAAACCAAAAAACACTTGACTTGACATAAACAAATAAACAGTGGAGACTACAAAAATCTCAGTTACAATTAAATTACAACAGTTGTTAATAATTTACAAACAAACAGTTTTTGTTGTGGCAAATAAATTAAACGAGAATTTAAATCAAATTGTTTTCGAAAAAAAAAAAAAATAAATAAAATAAAATCTTAACAAGAGGGGAGGGTTTGCCGTTTTGGGGTGACAACATCAAATGTGAAAATTGATTTCATCTCTTGAGAGTAAGAATGTTATAGTCGGTCAGGCCTGATTATGTAAAACCCTACACCACATAGGAAATCATAAATGACAGTTAAGAAAAAATGTTGAACGACCCTCGTATATTTTGCTTTTCTGATTTATGAGTAAGTATGAAGTGCACTCTTGCGATACTTATATTTTTTGTGAAATTTATGCGTTTGTAAAGTATTTTTTTTGAAGGGTTATACCGAGTCTGATGATAGAACAACCCTCCTATAATTTCGAACATCGAATTTTAATTATATTTGTCTTAATTTGACCAGTTGTTATTGCAATACCAACATATATGTGAGATTTATGTCCTTTTAATTAATATTTGAAAGGAGGCCGACCCTCGCTTAATTTGGCACATCAATTTAGAATAATACAAGAATTATTTGTTTTGCATTTCATTGAAATCGCTTTATATTTAGGACATTTATGTCCTTAAAACCCTATTCCGGGAGGACATTTGTAAGAGAGCTTTCTGAAATATTGGACCGAATACAATCAATTTTAATAGGCTTCGTCCTTAAGCGGAAAAAATAATATGCATCAAATTTCATCAAGATATCTTAAAAATTGCGACCCATAGAGTGTTCACAACGTTTATGTGGACAGCCAGTCGGACAGACAGACAGAAAGTGCTTCTGAGTCGAACGGTATACTAAATAGTAAGTGTTACACCACCTACGATGGTGTAGGGTATTAAAAGAACAATTAACATGACAATTCTGTTAACCTCAAACTAAAGTTGAGCATTTAAGTCATAATCAAAATGCCACCCTGTAAGCAAGAAAATTTATTTGTTTTATGTAACAGAGTCCAGAGTCCTCCTCGTCAGTTTCCTCTTCTAATAATTCAAGAAACATTGTAGAATAACAATCTACAAGATACAAAATAATAATAATATTTTTTTATCAATTTTAAATCAATTGAAATAAAATTAATTGTTATGTTTCTGTCTTTTCTTTCTCTTCTCCCTCTCTGCCTCTGTTCATGTGGTGCGTGTGGTTTTTTTTATCTTTCAGATTTAAAAAAAAAATATTTTTGATGAATTTCTGTTGAAAATTTTTTCACACTTTTTAGTATTTTTTCGTATTCAATACAAACGAGTGAGTGTGATTTGTACCACACCTCTGTGTAACCGGGTGTAGTTCTCATATTCTCGTAATACGAGAGTCACAGAAGCCTCTGTTTTCTGAAACAAATGATAAATGATTCCTTGTTGGCTGGCGCTCATTACTGCCACAGATTTACTTTACTCTCTACCTACCACAAGCCACATTCAGCTACAGCAAACAATCATTCTATGGATACACAATCATAAGAGAGAGATTTTTATCTTGTGATGTTGTATTGCGTTCCTGCATCCAAATTTAAAGTCAACCGATCAATTCAACTTTAGGAATTTGATTGACAATCAGTGTCACAATAGACATTTTTATGAAGTCTTTTCATGTTTGTTATTTGTTTTTAGTTCAGATAAAATAAAAAATTACATTCAAGGTAATAGAAATGAGTACAGTATAAAATTACTTTTTTGTATTACTTAAAAGATTTAATTTTCGAAAATTCTCTCTTAAACGGAAAATTGCATCAAATTTTCCATTTAAGAGAGAATTCCTAGACATTTTTTATAAAAGAGAGAAATTTCTGAAAACTTTCAAAAAAATCCAAGAATTTCTTCATTAAACAGAAAAATTTTATATAGAAGAGACAAATTTCATGAAATTTTCTTAAGAAGAGAAAATTTATGAAATTTTCTATAGAAGAGAAAATTTATGAAATTTTCTATAGAAGAGAAAATATATGAAATTTTCTATAGAAGAGAAAATTTATGAAATTTTCTATAGAAGAGAAAATTTATGAAATTTTCTATAGAAGAGAAAATTTATGAAATTTTCTATAGAAGAGAAAATTTATGAAATTTTCTATAGAAGAGAAAATTTATGAAATTTTCTATAGAACAGAAAATTTATGAAATTTTCTATAGAACAGAAAATTTATGAAATTTTCTATAGAACAGAAAATTTATGAAATTTTCTATAAAAGAGAAAATATATGAAATTTTCTATAGAAGAGAAAATATATGAAATTTTCTATAGAAGAGAAAATATATGAAATTTTCTATAGAAAAGAAAATTGATGAAATTTTCTATAGAAGAGAAAATTGATGAAATTTTCTATAGAAGAGAAAATTGATGAAATTTTCTATAGAAGAGAAAATTTATGAAATTTTCTATAGAAGAGAAATTTTATGGAATTTTCTATAGAAGAGAAATTTTATGAAATTTTCTATAGAAGAGAAAATTTATGAAATTTTCTATAGAAGAGAAATTTTATGAAATTTTCTATAGAAGGGAAATTTTATGAAATTTTCTATAGAAGAGAAATTTTATGAAATTTTCTATAGAAGAGAAAATTTATGAAATTTTCTCTATAAGAGAAATTTTATGAAATTTTCTATAAAAGATAAAATTTCTGAAATTTACTGTATAAGATAAAATTCTATATTTTCTATGAAGAGAGTTATTTTTAAAATAGAAGAAAATGTAAAATGTGTTTTCTATGTAAGAGAAAATTGTATTTTTTGCAAATTTATGTTGCGAAGTGTCTTTAGGTTTAAGTCCTTCACTGTTGATATTTGTTGGATATCTGTTGGCCAGTCAGTTGTCTTTCGGATTTATTTTATTTTTATTGAGATAAGAAAATTGCAATTTATTCGTGTTTATTTTAAAAATACTTGACTGAATATTTTCAACAAAACTTTGTTACATATTTAAGAGTCATTTACTACTTGATTTCATTTCCCATAATTATGTAAAAAAAAAAATTATTTGAAATTTTAGTGTTATTAAGACCAAATGTAGAGTAAACTGTGATTGTAATTAATGTCTATTTGCAACCATAAAAGGAAGGAAAATAAATTTTAGAAAAATCATATAAATTATAAGAGATTTTATAGTGGGAAATTATTACAAATTTTTCCTAAAATTTTTTTTATAGAAATTTTTTCTTATAAATTTTCTCATTAACATTTTGATGTCATTTTCCCTTAAGAATCATTTCATCATTAGGAAAACAGCAAACTGTTCTTAATGATCTACATTGACAAAACCCCTTGGATTTTCCCTACAAATCTCATTCACAGACAAATTCCGCTCAAAAATATTTCGCTTAAGAAAAAACTAAGACTTTAAAAGAAAGAGAAGATCTTAAGGCGATCTTAAGCCAGGCGCAAAAACGATGTCATTTACATTGTTCTCCCACATAATGGTTACAAAAGATGTGTTTGCACTGATTATCAGATTAGGCCATTGTATGGACAAATTGATAATGTCATGTTTTCAAGTACTTTTGCCATTGTTTGGCGATCGAATACGGCGTCTAAATACGTATTGAGAGGTATAGAGAGACAGACAAGCTAAAACTACTTGTCGCCAGATAAATATTTGCAAAAATACAATAGAGGCGACAACTAAGATTTGCAAAATATTCACTCAGACAAATGATAATCCATTCTTTTGCATTTCAGACATTTATGATCGATTAATGAGAACAATTGAAACAATAGAAACATTTAAGGAGAACAAAAGATTCCGTGTGTAAATATTGTGTTGATGGTCTAGTTTTTTTTTCTTTTGTTTCCTTGTGTTTTGTATTAATTTCGATATGGTTCAGAGATCATCATTAGCATAAGCCACAAGGATAATCTATGCGCCAGTCATGTTAATGATGATCCTCTGGTCGATCACTCTCTAACTACCTCTGCCTCTACCTCTCTCCTTCTCTTTTAAGTCTTTTAATGTTAAGTTTTTTTTTTTTTTTTTGCAATAAAATTTCTAAATAATCGATCTTGCGAGATCTGTGCAAATGATGTTAAAGAAGAGAAAGAAAGAAAAAAAGTGTAACAAAATCTTTAAGAGAGATATTCAATGATAAGTAAAAGATATGATCAGGTTGAAATTGTAAGATTTACTTTGCAAAAAGAGAAAACAAAAAAAAAACATATTCAGGGGCGGTTACTATAACGTCGTATATACATATAGATGAGGAGGTAATGATGACAAGACATTTATTTTTAATTCGTTGTTTAAGATAGAAAATATTTTTTACTCTGATACTTTGCTGATCATCTTCCACATTAAATGAGTGATAATGAGTTGGCACTATTGATAATGATCGTTTTTGCCTTGAAATTGGAGATGTTACAATTTCATTTGTATTGACATTTATAGAGGTATAGAAATTTATATGTCCATCCGTAAGTATGTGTGTAAATGGACAATGGAGAACAGATTTAAAAATCTACATATGAGAAAATGTATTGTGATTTTTATCGCGATCTAATTCCTAAAAACCAGAACATCAAAAGAGAAAATTCTAAGAATTATTGAGATTTATATGACAATCACGAATAAATGTTAATATGTGAAATTCTAAAGAATTGTTTTAAAAATATATATATATTTTACATATGTCCTTAGAAATGTCCTTTAAAGATCGTTATATTTCACCCATAAAAAAGAGATTTCTTTTATTCAGAATAAATTCTCTACTTTATCTCCAAAAGTCTTGGAAATAATCTTTTACATATGTTTTTAAGAGAATAATAAAATTTACTTAAAGATCTGGATTCTTCATTAAAATAAGCAAAAAAAAAGCTTTTAAGCCTAAAATATGCAGAAATTCTTTTTACTTTGGACTTTATTATTATTTTACATTATTCTTATTATTTCTGTATGACTTTTAAAATTTATTTTCCTTCCTTTTATGGTTGCAAATAGACATTAATTACAATCACAGTTAACTCTAAATTTGGTCTTAATAACACTAAAATTTCAAATATTTTTGTTTTACATAATTATGGAAAATGAAATCAAGTAGTAAATGACTCTTAAATATGTAACAAAGTTTTGTTGTAAATATTTAGTCAAGTATTTTAAAAATAAACACGAATAAATTAAAATTTTCTTATCTCAATAAAAATAAAATAAATCCGAAAGACAACTGACTGGCCAACAGATATCAAAGAAATATCAACAGTGAAGGACTTAAACCTAAAGACACTTCGCAACATAAATTTGCAAAAAATACAATTTTCTCTTACATAGAAAACTTTTTACATTTTCTTCTATTTTAAAAGTAACTCTCTTCCAAAAAATGTATATAATTTTCTCTTATACAGAAAATTTCAAAAATTTTCTCTTTTAAAGAAAATTTCATAAAATTTCTCTTATAGAGAAAATTTCATAAATTTTCTCCTTTATAGAAAATTTTTATATATTTTCTCTTCTATAGAAAATTTCATAAATTTTCTCCTTTATAGAAAATTTTTATAAATTTTCTCTTCTATAGAAAATTTCATAAATTTTCTCCTTTATAGAAAATTTCATAAATTTTCTCCTTTATAGAAAATTTTTATAAATTTTCTCTTCAATAGAAAATTTCATAAACTTTCTCTTCTATAGAAAATTTTATAGATTTTCTCTTCTATAGAAAATTTTTAAATTTTCTCTTCTATAGAAAATTTCATAAATTTTCTCTTCTATAGAAAATTTCATAAAATTTCTCTTCTATAGAAAATTTCATAAATTTTCTCTTTTATAGAAAATTTCTTAAATTTTCTCTCTTATAGAAAATTTCTTAAATTTTATCTTTTATAGAAAATTTCTTAAATTTTCTCTTTTATAGAAAATTTCTTAAATTTTCTCTTTTATAGAAAATTTCTTAAATTTTCTCTTTTATAGAAAATTTCTTAAATTTTCTCTTTTATAGAAAATTTCATAAATTTTCTCTTTTATAGAAAATTTCTTAAATTTTCTCTTTTATAGAAAATTTCTTAAATTTTCTCTTTTATAGAAAATTTCATAAATTTTCTCTTTTATAGAAAAATTTCTTAAATTTTCTCTTTTATAGAAAAATTTCATAAATTTTCTCTTCTATAGAAAAATTTCATAAATTTTCTCTTTTATAGAAAAATTTCATAAATTTTCTCTTCTATAGAAAAATTTCATGAATTTTCTTTTTTATAGAAAATTTCATAAAATTTCTCTTCTATAGAAAATTTCATAAATTTTCTCTTTTATAGAAAAATTTCATAAATTTTCCCTTCTATAGAAAAATTTCATGAATTTTCTCTTTTATAGAAAAATTTCATAAATTTTCTCTTTTATAGAAAATTTCATAAAATTTCTCTTCTATAGAAAATTTCATAAAATTTCTCTTCTATAGAAAATTTCATGAATTTTCTTTTTTATAGAAAATTTCATAAATTTTCCCTTCTATAGAAAAATTTCATGAATTTTCTCTTTTATAGAAAAATTTCATAAATTTTCTCTTTTATAGAAAATTTCATAAATTTTCTTTTTTATAGAAAATTTCATAAATTTCTTTTTTATAGAGAATTTCATTTCAAATTTTCTCTTCTATAGAGAATTTCATCAATTTTTTCTTTTATAGAAAATTTGATCAATTTTCTCTTTTATAGAAAATTTCATCAATTTTCTCTTCTAAGAAAATTTAATTAGTTTTCCTTATATAAGAAATTTTAGAAATTTTTCTTATATAGAAAATTTCATAAACCTTCTCTTAATAGTTAATTTTGTAGATTTTTTTTTAAATAACAAAATGAAATAAGAGATTTTTTTGAATTTTCTTCAAAAATCGTTTACCACAAATTTCTCTTAAAAAAGAATCCATATTTTTCCATAATTTCGATTTCAAAAGAGTCGCTTTTGTCACAAATTTCCAAAAAAGTTCTTTATGCAGAAAATTTTCTCGTTTTGCAGAAAAATTGCTACAAATGATGAGTTCACCAATTTCCTTATAAAAAGTCGTTTTCATAAATTTTCCTCAGAAATATTCCTTTTTAAAATTTTCTTAAAATTCATTGAATCACAAATTCTTTTCAAAAATTCGTTATTCACAAATTTTCTTCAAAAAGTAATTTTATAACAAAAATAAATTTATATTAAAATCATATATTTTCATACCATATTTCACTCTTTTTCTGGTAAATAAAACAAAAAAATCCTTTTCATTTTAGTTTTTTTTTTTTTTTTTTTTTGTAAAAGACGTAAAACCCGAAATTTTAATTTAAACTAAAGAAAACTAAACCAGAAAAAAGGAATAAAATCTAAAAATACAATATTTTACTAAAAGGTTGACATTTTAATGGCAAAAATATTTTATTTAAATTCTTTTTTCTCGTTTTCAATTCTTTTATTTTCATTATTTTCTCTTAGTTGTTGTTCATTTACGGTTGTTTTTATGGTAACAGCACTTGAATTTAGTCATTTCTATAAATTTTTTGCAATTAATCTTCACAATAAAATTGTTTTTTTTAAATGGAAATGAAAAAAGAGCAAAAACACAAAAAAAATGAGGCAAAAAAGCCTTAAAACAATATTTAGTCCTTAGAAAGGAGCTCTTGAGTAAAAAGAATCCTTAGAAAAGCGGGTGTATTTTTGGAAATAAATTGTAATAAAATATAAAAATATATAAAATAAAATACATTGTACCCTACACTAACGTAGGTGTTTAAGGTATTTTGAGTTTATGTTGATGTTTGTAACATACAGAAAACAACATAAAACATACATAAACAATAAGAATCATTTTCACTTTGAGCCGTTTTAACGATGTCCGTCCGTCTGTCTGTCTGTCTGTCTGTCTGTCCGTCCGTTTGTCAGTCCGGTTGTAAACGTTGTTAACACTCTACAGGTCGCAATTTGTGAAATATTTTATTTTTATTATTTTGTCCCTAGAGTGAAGCCTATTGAAATTAACCATGTTCGGTCCAGTATCTCCCATACAAATGTATGAAGAGTTTTATTCTAAATTGACGTGTCAAATTTTGCGAGGGTCGGTCCATTGCTTTTCATAGATGCCATACAAGCCCCTTCCAAATTATGGTCAAATTATGTTAAATATAAGCGAATATTCATGTGCATAATTATACGAGGGTCAGTCCGTAATTTCTTGTTGTAACCTTTAAACCCCCCATAATTTCACATAAATGTTTATAGTTTCACAATAATGCACTGCACATTTGAGAATTAGACAGAAAATAAATTTATACGAGGGTCGTTCAATACATTTTCGCAACTACCATTTATAAACAACATTGTTGTGTAGGGTACTACATATAGAGGCTTGGCCGACTATAACTTATTTAATTGTTATAGAACATGTGGAGAAACCAAACTTTGTTTTTATAAAAAAACACCTAAAACAAAAAAAGCTTTAAAATAAATTTTTAAATAAGAGAAAAAGGGGAAAATTGGGGAAGGAGTTGAAAAAAAGGATACCAATACCATTTTGCACATCCTGTGAATTTTTATTTATATTTATGAACAACAACAACAACAATAACAACAACAAAAATCCCAAATAAAAAGAAGAACCGAATAATGTCTTATTGTCCTTATGCCTTTTATGTTAAACTTGTTGTGGTTGTTGTTGTTAATATTATGGTTATGGTATGTAAAAAGTATAATAATAAAAATAAAAAGAGATGTATTTATCAGATCAGCTCCAGTGTGGAGCAATAAAACAAATGGCAGTCATTTAATTGCTGTTACCCCCATATAAGGATTTGATCCAAGAATTTTAGCTTCAAACTTCATACAGTGGACACAAAATGATTTTTTGGATTTAATTCTGTAACTGAAGAACTACAAAATCCTTTTTAATGAAATTACTCACACACATAGCTGAGGAGTTTTTTAATTTGTTTTAAAGAGCACAAGTTTATAGTGGATCCAGGGGACGCAAAAAATAGCTCCAAAGTGACCTTGTGAATGGTTGGTTTTTAAATTACAAAATTTTCTTCCAAAAAGTAATTTTATCATATTTTTTTAAAGTTATTTACTGAAATTTCTTCCAAGAGCTGGATAATGCTCTTTTCCCCTAAAAGTGTTTTCATCAAAAATTCTCTTAAACAAAAATTTTACTGAAAATTTTCATGAAAAAAGTCCTTTTTTCACGAATTTCCTGCTAAAGTCATTTTACCATAAATTTCCTTCAAAAGATATTTCATTGAAACTTCTGTAAAATAATAGTAGTTTTATCATAAAATTCCTCTAAAGGTTGAATAAGTATTTAACCCAAGAATGTTGGCTTAAAACGACTTATAGTGGCTTCAAAATGCTTTTTTGGAAATAATTATGTAACTTTGGAACTGCTGATTAGTTTTTATTTAAATTTTACATAAAAAATTTTAAGTGATTTACAAATGATTTCCAGAAGCACAAGTTCTTAGTGTGTTCAGGGAACAAGGGATGGACCACCAAAGTTGGTCATCTCAAAAACTGAAATTTTTTGAATCGCGAAATTTCACTTATGATTTGATGTTACAAAAATTTGCACTCAGATAGTCCTTATAATATCCTTCAAAAATAGGTTTTAATATGTAGGATATCTCACATAGTTTAAGAGATATTTAGATCTAAAAGAAATTTTAACCCATTTTTGGACATAATTTTTTTTAATTTTTTTTCGGAGGCAACAAAATTTATAAAATAATTTATGGATTTTGTACAAAATTCTAAATAATTTTTATAAGAATAATAAACATATCTGGATCCAAAAATATTTATATTATTTTGAAAAAGAAGTTTATTTTTTTTTTTTTTTTTGTGATTTTCCAAAAAGTTGGTAACAATTTTTTCACTTTAAATCCTTTATTTTCATTTAGACCATATTTTTTCTTTACAGTTATAAAAGAACACTTAATGTTAATTTATATAAACTAAATCCGACGGCATTAGGGAATATTTGGCCTGCTAATGCTAAATGCAAAATTACATTGATTTTAAAAAATGTTTTTCTAGTTTTTTGAGGACAAAAAAAATTTGGAGCTTAAAATTTTAAAAGGAATACATTGTTTGTAACCTAAATATGTTTGCTTTATATTTCCAAAATTTGAAATGGACCTAGACTTTTTCAGTGATATTTTGATCAATTAACTGAAAAAATATTTATTTTAACCGAATTGGAATTTTGGGTATTTTGAAAAAAGAAATTAGGAATGTAATTACAGTTTTGTATTGCAAACAATGTTGTCCATAATACACGCACATTTTATAATTATAGCTTTATTATTGTAGATTTTATTGAAGTTCAAATGTATAACTCGTTTTTCCTCAAATTAAACCGAAAATAAAAGTTTTAGTTTTTTGAAATTTTAATTAAAGAGATTAAGCTCTATTACATAATAATGAAAATGCTATTATTCTTCAGGCAATAAGCTTTCCAACGATACCAGACAATTATATCAATACTTCATACAGTCACATAAAAAATTACTTTCAAATTGCTGCCCTCCAGCAAAACGTTCATATTTTTTGTAAAAATTATAAAAAACGCCTGTAGAATGTCGAGGTTAAATGCCATTAATTTTTTCCAAAATTTCAATGCCACTCCCACAAAAAGTGTTTTAGGCCCACTGTGTAAGAATAACAGTAAATTCAATCTTTTTTTGATATAAAAAAATGACATTTTCTCTTCCAAAGTTAAATAAATTAATTCTTTAACATCTCGATATAACACAATTTTCAAATATTTTTTTCCTTCATTTAATTCCTTTAAATATCTGTTTTTATATATTTTAATTCCTTTTTCTATAGAACACAAGTAAATAAATGTAATAAAAAAGATCATACAAAATATTTTTTTAAAAACATTAAAAAAAAAATTATAAAATCTTCATACTTTTTAAGAATCGCTCGTAATAAAAATAATAAAAATCTTAATCGTGTACAATAACATCACAAAATAAGAGTATTTAATTACTTTAGACGCAATACAGAGTCACTTACGTTGAAAAGAACATTAAATTATGTGAACATGTTACGAGTAGAGATTATTTGTATAAAAAAGTATATATTTTGTGATTTTATTTTATTACTCACATAAGTACTTCAACTCAGCTTAACTCATTTTTATTTTATTTTATCTAGGAAGTGGCCATAATTTGTTTTAATTTTCAATATCTCTCTCTCTTTTTTTATGAGAATGAAAATGTTTTAAATTTTATATGAAATAAAAAATTATTAGAGTTAAAATGGACTTTAGATTGGAATTTTAGAAGTTAAGATTAAAATAATACAAATTATCGTTTAATAAGCAGAAACAGAAAGGACGTTATTCTGGGATTTACAAATAATGATGTCATAAAATCCATTTATAGTTCAGAGAAGATCACGAAAATTAATTAATTTCCATTACACGATGTAACAAATTTATTTTCCATATTTTTTGTTAAATAAAAGTTTAATTTAAAAATTCTCTAGAATGAGAATTATTCGAAAATCACTTAAAAGCATTTTAAAGAAGAAATTTCTCTTAATTAGTGATTTATCGAAAATTTTCTCTAAATTAGAGATTTATCGAAAATTTTCTCTAAATTCGTGATTTATCGAAAATTTTCTCTAAATTCGTGATTTATCGAAAATTTTCTCTAAATTCGTGATTTATCGAAAATTTTCTCTAAATTCGTGATTTATCGAAAATTTTCTCTAAATTCGTGATTTATCGAAAATTTTCTCTAAATTCGTGATTTTTCGAACATTTTCTTTAAATTCGTGATTTATCGAAAATTTTCTCTAAATTCGTGATTTATCGAAAATTTTCTCTAAATTCGTGATTTATCGAAAATTTTCTTTAAATTCGTGATTTATCGAAAATTTTCTCTAAATTCGTGATTTATCGAAAATTTTCTCTAAATTCGTGATTTATCGAAAATTTTCTCTAAATTCGTGATTTATCGAAAATTTTCTCTAAATTCGTGATTTTTCGAAAATTTTCTTTAAATTCGTGATTTATCGAAAATTTTCTAATTCGTTTCGAAATTTCTAATTCGTGATTTATCGAAAATTTTCTCTAAATTCGTGATTTATCGAAAATTTTCTCTAAATTCGTGATTTATCGAAAATTTTCTCTAAATTCGTGATTTATCGAAAATTTTCTCTAAATTCGTGATTTATCGAAAATTTTCTCTAAATTCGTGATTTATCGAAAATTTTCTCTAAATTCGTGATTTATCGAAAATTTTCTCTAAATAAGATTTTATCGAAAATTTTGTCTAAATTCGTGATTTATCGAAAATTTTCTCTAAATCGTGATTTATCGAAAATTTTCTCTAAATAAGAGATTTATCGAAAATTTTCTCTAAATAAGATATTTATCGAAAATTTTCTCTAAATTAGTGATTTTTCGAAAATTTTCTCTAAATTAGTGATTTTTCGAAAATTTTCTCTAAATTCGTGATTTATCGAAAATTTTTTCTAAATTAGAGATTTATCGAAAATTTTCTCTAAATTAGAGATTTATCGAAAATTTTCTCTAAATTAGAGATTTATCGAAAATTTTCTCTAAATTAGAGATTTATCGAAAATTTTCTCTAAATTAGAGATTTATCGAAAATTTTCTCTAAATTAGAGATTTATCGAAAATTTTCTCTAAATTAGAGATTTATCGAAAATTTTCTCTAAATTAGAGATTTATCGAAAATTTTCTCTAAATTAGAGATTTATCTAAATTAGAGATTTATCGAAAATTTTCTCTAAATTAGAGATTTATCGAAAATTTTCTTTAAATTAGAAATTTATCGAAAATTTTCTCTAAATAAGAGATTTATCGAAAATTTCCTCTAAATTAGAGATTTATCGAAAATTTTCTTTAAATTAAAGATTTATCGAAAATTTTTTGAAATAAGAGATTTATCGAAAATTTTCCCTAAATTAGTGATTTATCTATTTAATCGCTTTAATCAAAACAAGCGATTTATCACAAAATTTCTCAAAAATATGTGATTTATCGAAAATTAATGGAGCGATTTTGCGAATATTTTTTTAAAAGATCGATAAATCGAAAACTTTATCGCAAGTTTTCTTTAAACTCGTGCTATACTTTTCTCCATTCCTGTATCACTTCCCTTGATTTTCAATTTATCCTTTCCTTTCGTCCTTCATGTGTGTGTTGTGTCCTTTATTTAACAATAATTTGTTTATAACAACAAGAACCATAATGTCGTTATTATATTTATTCAGCTCCTGTTCCAGTTCTACATTTTTTATATCGTTAGCTTTTGCTATTGTTTTTGTAGTCACTTAAATTGGCCAGTTGATCGTTTTGGATTCATGTTTCTTGCCCGATTGTTTGTTTGTTTGTTTGTTTGTGTTTCGGCTTTGGTCCCTAACGGTGGCAAACATTTATAACATTTAATGCGTATAACATTTATTTTGTTTTATTTCTCCATTTTATGAGCACTTTGTCCCTCACACACACACACAAACACACACAAACACCCATACATACACACTCATATACACGCATTTACATATAATTTTTATTTTTATTTTTATTTTTTGAAAAAAGAGTTAAAATTTATGGTTGTTTTAGTGCGTGTCTTCGTGTATAAATCTTCTACAAATTGCTTTGCCATGATTTTAATGGCTCCATAAAAATCATAAAAAAATCCACAAAATAGAGAAAAAAATACGTTAAAATGTGATTACAGGAATGAGATTTATTAAAAATAATAAAATTAAGAAGTAGAAAACACAAAATTTAGCTTTTATTTGGTGATTATGCTCGAAATAGATACGATTTTTATTTCAAATGTTAAAATTATATAATTTGGATAATAATTTTTACAAAATGGCAACATTTTTGGAGGTTAGATTTTTTTGAATAAAAAATAATAATTCACAATGTTGATTTTGAGTCATTCAACAACGTCAAGCCTTTTGTTTAACTTAATTTGACTTCTGCATTTAACAAATTTTACCATCGAGTAAACTGGTACATATTCCTATAAATGCACATAACTTCTTTTAAAATAATAAAAAGTATGATTGGTGTCATTGATTCCACAAAAATTTTGAGAAGTTCTGAATCAATTTCCTCCCAAAATTTCCTTTTTTAGTTTTAGCTCTGTTAAAGTCATTATGCTTTCGTTTTGGGCATTTGAATGAACTTATTTATCACTGCAGCTCACACTGCAAGTCTGCCAGTACAACAGATTAAGCCATGATTTAGACTGCTTTGAAAGATTTAGCCCAACATTATCTTGTTGGAATAAGCAGTCTTTATCCATAAAGGGGAAAGAGAACCTTTTTCGAAAACCCTTCCAATTACGTTTTTAGTGCTTTTTGTTACTTTGAACAGTTAGTCCATCTCTGTATAAAAACATTATTCTCTTTTTAAAAGAGACCAATATCTCTCCACTGGCCTTAGATCCAAGCAGTTTGAAGGATTTGCCTCTCCTGGTATAAATACCTCATTATTGTTTTTGTACCGTTCAAGGGCTTGTTTGCCATAGTGACAGGATGACAAATCTAAATTACAAATTATGAAGTCTTTTGAATGGAAGCAGCCTTTTTTGTATTCCTTGATGTAAATTTCGGTATTTATAGAGCCTGTTATATCAAATGGTTGGCTTCTATTGACGCACTGCATATTGTTTGCCATACTAAGAGCTTTTTGGGAAATTTTGATTGCTTTTGGGTCCGTAACTTCTCTTCAACATTCTCTCGAGCATATGGAACATAAAATTGTTGACCATAGAGTTGAAAAAAATGTCCCAAATCATACTCTTCGTCTTACATTACCCAGCAAGAAAACTTGACTTCACTGTGCACTGTGCTAAACGGTCTGCGTTGGAAGCTCTTTTTAAAATGCTTTCTATTTTTTTACTTTAGAAACATCATATGGACCATGCCTTCTACCTGCACCAAGTTTTCTTTCAACGGACAAGTTGATTCGGTATTTTTTAATAACATTGAAAACAGTTTGACGACAGATCTTTGAATGTTAGGAAAACTTTTGGTAGGACCAAGTTAGGTTTTGTTGAAATTTTTCGATCAAAAATTCAATTTGTTACAATTTGATTCTTATTTTATAAAATTATTCTTTAGTCCTTTTGCTAATTTTGTATTTCCCTTAGAAGATTTTCGAATACCTGAACTGTCTTAAAGAAATTAGGAGCCGCTTTTTTAGAACGTTAAATTTTACGAATAATTTCTCTATTTAAGAATTTTTGATCATGAAAAAATATAAATTGGATCTTTTCTAAATTTTATTTAAGCAGTATTTTTTACGACTGCGTTTATAGGAATATTCCTCATAAAGTATCACTAAAAAGATTTGATCCCTGGAAGAAGTTAAATAAAATTTTGTTTACTTTAATAGAAGTACCGGTCAGTTGCCTCTCATAAAAAATAGAGAGGAAAAAATAAATGCGTTTGTAGGAATATGCATCAGTGTATTAAAGATAAATATAACATTAAAACGTCTTTTTTATTTTATTTATGTATTTATTTTTTGAAAGATCTCATCAAGGACTACAAAGCAGGAAAGCTAGCCCACTTTGCATCCCTTTAACTTCGCCCATGGAATCCTAATGGGTTACAGTTTACAAGTGTTATAATGTCACAGTCCTCTTCTATCATTTTGTTTAATATCATGCAGATCCATCTCGCCGTTCATAAATTACAGATTTATTTCCAAATAAAGCGATTCTGCCCCACTGTGTGGCAGTGGTAGATTCAATTAAATCACTATTTAACTCTCTATAGCATCATTATTCATGTCGAACTTTAAGAATCGCCTACAATTTCCTAAATCTGTGGTGAACATTTCATACTTCAAATATCACAAGTATCTGACTCATCGATTGTCATTGGAAATTCGATTTTATTTACATGATTTATTTCATTATTTTTATTTGTTGTTGTATTTGGAAATTTCGATAAATCTAGATCATGATTTATTATTATTTTTTTTGAAAGGATTAAAAGAGGATTAACAAATAAATCAGTTGTTTCTTATTTTAATTTGTTTTTATTTCCAAATTTGGAAGGTTTTTGGTAACAAAATTTTTAATTATAAAATCACGTTTAAAACGAGTTAATGTTATGATTGGACAAGGCCGACTATTTAATACCCAACACGATATTGTTGGTTATTTATGGTGGATGGAAAAAATGAATGAATGAATGACCCTCGTATAAATATATTTGTACTTAAAAGTGCAGTATATTATGGTACTAAATATTTATGAGGACCTTTTTTTAAAGGGGGGGGGGGGGTGTTAAAATGGGAACTAGAGGAAATTATGGTTCCAACCTCGTAAAATTTCATAAACCGATTTTTGCTTACATTTATCTTTATTTGAAGAAATCTTATCACAATACCAACTTATATATGAGATTTCAGCCCTTCAAAGTGTTATTTTTTATGGGGGGAAGGGGGTTTGTATGGAACCTAAAGAAATAATGGTTCGATCCTCGTATAATATGGCACATCACTTTAGAATATTATTAGACTTATTTGTGCCAAATTTCGTTAAAATCACTTTATATTAAGGACTTTTATGACCTTAAAATCCCATGCCGTAGGGAACATGGTGTCTAACTGAAATAAAGGACCCATCAATACCCATTTCAATTTCACCACTTTCACATTACCACGAAATTTGGATCTCAGTTCCAGAATGACCCGACCAAATATTGTCAATTCAATGACAGCTGAATCAATTGGAAGTTTTTTTCCCCCAGAAAGAACAACAAAATACAGCCGAATTGTTACAAAAACAAATTTCAATGGGCTAAATTGGCACAGAAAGGGATTCTGAGTCGAAGGGTTAACTTAAAATTGGTGATAACTTAATTTTTTCTACCCGTTACAAACTTCTACACAAACGCATAATACCACAACCACCTTTGATGGTATGGTGTAGGGTATACATCATCAAATCAAAATCATGATATTGACACACATAATTGTTGTTTTCTTGATTCGTTGGGTTTTGTAAATTAAAATTTATCAAAACATTTGTCAAAATCGAGAAAAAAACGAAAAAAGTGTATTAAATGAAATCAGAATGTGGGAGGTGAGTGATTGTTAAGAAAACAACTGAATTTCAATTTTTTTCTTCATTATTTAAATACAGGTGACAAATTATCAAGGTGTGTTCAATAATGTTTATAAACATTATTAATAATATTTATTTATTTATTTTTTTCGGGGTAAATTTTTCAAAAAAAAAAAAAACAAAAAAGCAACAGATGACTGTTTTCAGTTTTGTGAAAAGAATATTGAAAATAAACCTTTAAATGTCGGTTTGACTAAAATCGTGCCTTCTAATTAGCATGTCAATCTTTAGTTCATTGTGAGGCCTGAACAGCAACATTTAAACCCGCCAGTCTGATGGCTCATTTAAAAAGCACTTTAACCTAAGATTCCTAGAACTGTTTTTTTGGTTAAACACTTTTTTTGGTGGGTTAACGCCCCATTAAATTCAATTTTCACAATTTAAATGTTTGTCATAATTTCAATATTTTTGAATTGTCATGGTTTTTGGACAAACATTTTTTGAAGCATTTTTGAGGCAGATCTTTTGAAAGCGTCAGCTGAATAAAATCCCAAGAGATCCTTTTTTTCATGTTCATTCAAAAACTCTTTTTTTTTGGACACTCTACTTAAGTCATAATCAATGACTTGGCAATTTCAAAATTGTATCGTATTTGAAAAAAACATGTGTTTGAGTTCATTTTGGTTCCCATTTTTTTTTTGGGGTTTTGTGGTGCATCATGATTAGCAGAATTTTGAAATTTTGTTAGTTTTTATTATTTAATTTCTGAGGAATTCTTTAGCATTTTTTTAAATTTTTATTCAATATTTATTGGCCACTTGACTCAATTATTATTGAAAACAAAAATCGAAGATTTCAAAATAAAATATTTATTTTAGAATTAAAATAAAAAATTAAATAAAAAGCCAATTAAGGATTCAAATTCAAAGGAACTGAAATAAAACAAGAAATTAAAAATTGAGTCAATTAGTTTCAAAACAAAAATTTTGGAAATTTCAAAAAAAAATCAAAATTATTGTAATTTCTTTCAGTGTATCAAAATTATTTTTTGGAAATTATTCAATAACTTTTGAACCACTAGAGATTTCTCAATGAAGTTTAACTGGATTAAAGATGAGGTATTTTACAGTTGATCTGGAGAAGTTCAACTGTCTATGTGATCAGGGATATAATCGTTGGCCAGCCAAAATTAGCCACCTCGGGTATGTTGATTTTTTTTTTAATTCGATCATTAAAATGATCATAAAAATTTAAATTTTAAAATTTGATTTACACAGATTAAGATTTCAAGTATTTCCGTATTTTTTATTTACCTCCTTCATTGACCAGTTACTCATAATTTTTTAAATCAAGTCACATTCCATTTACATATAAAAATTTGTGAATCTTAATTAGGAACCGTTTCATAGATAACAAATTTGGCTAAAGGAAACCTAGTTAAGGTCTTATTTTCAGCCAAGATATAAACTTTTTATACCAGTATTTGATATCCCTGAAACATCTTGCAACCAACATATTGGGAAACATACTTTTCTCTGCGTGTATATATAAAATTTCTTCTGTCTCAATTCTTAAATGAATTCATAGCGAATTAAAAAAAAATAATAATAAAATTTGGAGGGTCATAGACTACTCCCCTGATTTCATAGGCATTTGATCTTCTCGAGAGCAACTCCAAGGTACCTCACCTCTTACCACATGAAATTTCAATTAGATATCTCTAACGATTCAAAAGTTATAGCATTATTTTAAAAACATTAATTTCGAGTGTAACAAACGATTCTCTTTTCAAACATTTTCTTCCTTGATCAGTCTTGGGAGCAGATGGCTTCCAAAAGCATCTCTATTTTATAGAATTTCCTGCATTTACTTTCCATGTAAGATTGCGTTGTACAAGATCTTGGAGTATCGAATATCTCCAGTTGTTTCTTGGACGCCCACGACTACTTCAACCTTAATTCCACTCAAATGACATTCTGATTGTGCTTTCAGTGTACTTGCTGATGGTAAGACTGATCTATCTCCTCGTAGGTTATAATCCAGAGATCTATTTAGTGTTGTTTATTAGACCAGAATAGTTTGTACTTATTGATAAAAAAACCTGTAGTTTTTCCGACGACAGTTTCTGTTCTATTATAATGCATTGAATGTTAACTTGGTCTACGCATCTCCTGCACTCAGAGAAAAAATATGTTGAGGGTAAACATAAACGGGAAGAACCGATTTTCTCGAAATAATCGCCCCACCTTTTTGTCTCAGAATCATTATTAGTTAGAAGTGCGCCACTGCAGTCGGATACACTTCATCATCCTATAGTTTAGCAAGTGTCCCTATTGGGAAGTGACTATGAGTTGCTATTATTGGGAAGAGTTTTTTCAACAAAACTCTGGCAAAATTCAGAATTCTTGAATGCCACAAAAATGCTTTGTGACCTTAAATACCCATTTCGGGTTAAATATTTGTATGGGGGCTTAGGTGAAATAATGGAACCATCATTTTCATTTCAATAGGCATTGTCCTTGGGCCAAAATAATGGCACATGCCAAATTTCATAAAGTATCTTTAAAACTGCGGCCTGAATTTTGTTTACAAAGTTTACATGGACAACCAGAATCCCAGGCAGCCGGCCAGACGGACGGACATTGTGAAATCGTCTCGGATTGTAATTCTAAGTCCAATGGTATACTTAAAGTAATATTTTTTCTGTGCGTTACAAACTTAAGCACAAACGCATTATAACCCAAACATCTATGGTGGTGTAGGGTGTAACAAGTAACAATGTTTTAGTCACTCTAGCCCGACTATGTAATACTCTACACCACAATGTTGCTTATAAATGTTAATTACGATGAGGTAATTTACCACCCTCGTATAAGGTAATTTTCTGATTTATTCCAGGTCTAAAGTAGATTATTGTGAAACTTTCATTTAGGTGAAATTTATGAATTTTAAAACGAGTATTTGAGAAGGTTTAAATTGGAGCTACAAGAAATTATAGACCGACTTTCGTTTAATTTTGTCCATTGATTTTTGTTTAAATTTATCTTCATTTGACTTTCAAAGTGATTTTGGAAGGATGATATCTCAGAAAAAATTGCGACCTGTAGAGTGTTCACAACGTTTACAGGCACAGCCAGCCTGACGGACAACGTTTAATTGGCTCAGAAAGAGATTTTGAGTCGAACAGTATATTTAAAAGTGGATGAATGAAGTAATGTTTTCTGTATGTTACAAACATCAGCACAAAAGCATAATATTCCAGCCCCCATGCGATGGTGTAGGGTATAATTAATTTTGAAATTCAACAAGAGTCTCATAATCCTAATTTTTTATTCCATCATGTTAATCGATTAATTTATTTCGAATAAAAACTCTTTTCCCTAAATACGTTTTATTAAAAAATAACAACAACAACAAATTTTATATTCAAATTAAATGGAAATTTAAATTAACAAAAAATTAACAAAAAAATCATATTCAATATTTCATTAATATATTTTCTTTTATTGTCAATAGTTAACTCAATATTGATTGAATTTGAAATTTAAAAAATCATCTGAAGCGTCAGTGTCAAAATGTTAAAGAATGACAACAACAACAACAATAACAAAATGCATATAAACATTTTGATTTATGAATTTTGTCAATACAAAGTGACATTTGTAATTATTCTTGTGTCATTTGTCGCTTTTTTTTTCTTCATTTCTCTGGTAAAAATTGTTTAACTGAAATTAAGAGAAAAAAGGGACAAAAACGCCAGAACTCGTTGTTAACTTCCAAATATGCAGGAGAGTGTTGTATGTGGAGTCTTGTGTGCTCCTTGTTTATAGTGTTATGTCTCGTCTCGTCCTACAATCATAATCAAAGATCAATCGATCAAAAAACACCTTTTTTCTCTAAGAATACAAAAATAAAGAGAAAAAATTTTAAATAAAATAATAATAATGATGATGATTATTGTTGTTGTTATTTTTATTGTTGTTGGTTTTGAAAGAAAATGAAGAAGAACTCCAAACAGTGGGACAAAATCGAAAAAAATATTACAGATTTTCTTAACAGCCTTAATTTGTTTTCCTAGATCCAACAATAAGGGATTTTTGTACATTTGGACAGGGACAAAAATGTAAAAAGTACCAAAACGGGTAAAATCTGTAACATTTTATATCTTCTAAACTAAAACTAGATGTGTTAGAAATTCGTCAGTTATCATTGTTCTTTTAGAAAATAAGCTGGCAGATGGCCCTTTTAGGAGGAAAGAGAAAAGGCTATAATTTGGTACTTTTTGTCAAATTATGATTTTGGTACTATTTTGGCATCACTAAAAGTACAAAGCAAATAAGAATCACATTCAAAACTTTATGAAATACTGCACATATTATTTTTTATATTCTGTCACAAAATTTGGGCTAAAACACGAACCTGTATTTGGTACTTTCTTTGAAAAATAGACTTTTGACTTATTAACAAAGTTATGGAATCCTTGTACATGTTTTAAAACCAAAAATAGTAATTTATCACTTATCGTTTTTTAGAAAATTAGCTAACAGATAGTTAGTACTTTTTTTGAAATTCTACCCTTTTAGTGGAAAAGGTAAAAAACAATGGTACTTTTTTTCTGTTCTAGAAAATATAGAAATAAAATTCTTATTACATTTGAAACTTTATTAAATATTTCAAATATAAATTTGGTACTTTTTGCATATTCTACCATTAAGAGGGTACAATATGTTCTTGCATTTGGTACTTTTTTTAGAAAATTGTTTTTTTCTAATTTATTGACAAAATTCTTCAAAAAAATTAAAACAGAATTTCGGTACAATTTTGAAACTAATTAAAAGTTATAAATTTAGTGGAATCAAAGGGCACAAAAAAAGTACCAAAATAGGGATAAAAACTGAAACCAAAATGATTGCATATGTTTGGAACTTTGTTTTTTTTTCCTGAAGGTATTATTTAAGAAAAAATTTGGGGCATGTGATCTTAATTGTGAAAAAGCCATATGGGATCTTTGGTACTTTTTGGATATTCTTAAAAGTACTATATTACATTTATTCAATAATAATTTTAAATGTAGGAAATTAAGAAAAGTTAAAAATTGATAAGAATCAACAAGAGGATAATTTATGGTACTTTTCTGCAATGGTACTTTTTATTATTTATGGTACTTTTTATAATTAAATCAATAAAAAATAATTTTAAATAATTATACTGTAATTTATGGATCTTTTGTTGGTACTTTTTGTTTTTTTTTAATAATATTTAATATAAAAGCACCAAATCTAGATCTTCTAGGTGCCAAGTGGATAAGAAATGTTGTTGTGGTTTTGGAGTTTCTAAGTGCTGGTTTGATTTCATTGTTAAAATTCATTTAAAATCAGCGAAATTAATGAAACATGCCGAGATTTAATAGTACTTTTTGAAATTGTCAATGGTACTTTTTTAATTTTCTTTCTAATTAACCTAAAAACATGAAATATTAAAATAATTTACTAATTTTTTTCTTGGATCTTATTGTAATTGGTTTTTCTGTAGATCCAAATAAAATTTCCTTAACGCCAAATTTAGTGAAACTATTTGTTTCACTACCCCACAGGTAGTTGAGGTATTATGCGTTTGTACTTTATAACCCAGGGAAAATAGTGTTACACTCACCTTTAAGTATATTGTTCGTCTGAGAAACTCTTTCTGAGTTGAATTAACGATGTCCGTTCGTCCGTCCTTCTGTCTCGCTGGCTCTCCGTACAATTCGCAATTTTTAAGATATCTTGATGAAATTTGGGAGATATTTTTATTTTGTCCAAGGACGAAGCCTATTGGTGATGTTCATTTTTTCAGGTACCTCCCATACAAATTTCCTGCCGGAATGAGAATTCAAGCTCATAAATGTCTGATTTTAACTGAATTTGACAAAAATAATCGTATGGTATTCTAAAATGATGTGCCAAATTTTGCGAGGGTTGGTTCATTGTTTCACATTGATCTTAATTTTGGACTATAAATAAATTCAAATTATACGAGGGTCTTTCATTACTCTTTCGCAACATTCTTGCTTGTTTTTTTTTTGTAATTGAGAATAACAATGAACGAAGTGCGATTGTTCTACATCAGAGGTACCTCACTTAGACCTCTTATAGCTATGCTCCTAGATAGATAATGTGGCCTCAGTTTTAAACCAGTTATTTACATAACAGTAACCTGTTATGTTAATAAAAATTTCAAAAAAAATCCAATTAGCCAATTAGAAGCCACAGATTTATGTCCCACTGTGCATCATATAAACAAGAATGAGTGATAAATAAAAGTGTGCTTTTTATAGATTTATCTGTAAAGTGAATTGATTTGATGTTTCATGCATTTATGAATGTTGTATTTATTCATTTATTGATATCCCACGGGAGCTGAAACAGAAACACCAACCATCAAACCATCATAAACATAACAATCATCATCATCATTATTATCATTTAAACATATACAGTTGCACTCAAAAGTAATAAACTAAATAACAGTGACAATAATTTTATCATTATATTTGTCATTTAATACTCCCTTTTAATCTTAAAATGAACTTAATTTAGGTTTATTCGTAATTATTGTGGTTTTTATTTTTATGGTGCCATAACTTTATGCTGCCACTGCTCTTAATTTAGGAATAACATATATAATATTTTTTTAATATTAAGATTCCTATTGAGTTTTAAATCAACGCTCTGTGTGGCGGCGTTAATGAGAATGTGGAAAAAGAAGTTTTTAAGACAAAATTGGTCTCGAAATATTTTATTTATTTGTTTTTAATTAATGTTTTTTCTCTCGATATAACATTGAAAATCAATGAACTTTAGTTATGGTTAAGAAGTTAATAAAGGTGTCAATCAATCTTAACACTTAATTGAGTGTAAACATTTTTTCTTGAGATAAATTAAAAAATTTAATAACGACTAAAATTGGAGTTTAATTTTGGTAAAAGGAATTTTAGCGGAAATCAATGAAATTAAAAATTAATTATAATTTTAATCTTATGAAATGTTATTTAAACTGGATTTGGATGCCAGAATTTCAATTTTTTAAATTCCAAATCCCGGCATTTGAGAAACCTGGCATCCTTTATTAAGTACCCAACAGTTTTAAATATTTTTCTTACATAATCTTAAATAACTTTTGAACCATTAGATATATTTTAATGAAATTTAACACATTTATTGTGAAGGTGTCTAGCAACTGATTTGGAGTAGTACAATATTTTAGCTAATCCCACGTCCTCTGCTACAACCTTAAAAGTTAGAGGACTCGATTTTTAATAATTTCTTGAGTTTGAGAACTTCTAATAATGTCCCAAGACCAGCTAGAAACTTGCACTTCTCCAAATTTATTTCACCACATCTTAGCTACAAATGTAGTAAATTTCATTGAAATACTTTTAACGGTTCAAGAGTTATTCACGATTTGAAGGAATCGTGTATCACAGAAATATTAAGAAAGCGGCCAAGTTTTGATGTGGACACCAAGTTTCAATTAATATGTAAATGATTGTGGTAACTATTTATACAAGTATTTAGTATTGTTGAAAAGCCAATTACTTGAAAAATAATTTTGTAATGATAATAAATAATTTAAGTTAAATTTCCTTGACGAATTTTAAGAAACCCTAATCTTGCTTTTGGGACTAATTTTGTAAAATGACATTTTTAATAATTGATCCTTAATGAAATCTAAACAAATAAATCCTTTCTTATGAACTTTAAGCACAAGATACAAAAAATTGTTCGTAATTTTGGACTATAAACAAATTCCCATTTTTTAATACCAAAATACCCAAAATTCCAATTAGGGCAAAAAGGGAAAATTTTGCTAGAGTTTAATAAGTTTGAGTTAAGTTTCAATCGATTGCATAAAGTATTTATAGAGATTTTTTTATATCGTTGGAGAGATAATTTTTTGAAAAATAGCAAAATTTACAAAATTAAATATTTAATTAAATTAATTTAATAAATTAAAAAAAAAAACGTAAAATTTTTGTTCAGATAAATTTTTGTTGATTTTTCTTAATATTTGATCTGAAATATAATCCAAAGAATTAGAGCCATTATCCTGAAATTTGAGCATTATATAGACAGAATTGTTGTTAATATGCGACTTTAAATAGATTCCCATTTTTTGATTCCCAAATACCCAAAATTCCAATTTGAGTAAGACTCACTTTAAATTTGAAAAAGTTTAGAAAATCAATTAGAATGATGTTATATAAGATATATCCTATTACAGATTTTTTGAATATATCGCTAATATATGTAGGTTTTAATAACGGAACTTTTCATTTGTTTTGTATTTTATTTTTTCTCTTCAAAAAAACTATAGAAAATTCTTTTAAAATTGACAAAATTCTGTTACCCCTGATGTCCTCAGATCAACTTAACGTAGTTTAAAGTTAAGAACGATTTCAGAATTAAAAAGGAAAACTATAAGTCAGTGGAAAATAGCGGATTTTAAAGGGAAAAAATTTAAAAAATCAAAATTTTTTCCTTCATTTCTGTTTCAAATAAATATAACTTTTCATTGGATCTTGGTTGGTTCTATGATTCTTATACAAACATTTTTTGAAATTTTGTTTAGAATCTCAACAATATTTTAAAACAATGTTTGGTTCCAAATTTAAAAGAATTTAAAAATCAGAACCGAAAATTTGTAAAAATTTCAATTTTGTCTACAAATATCTCTTAAACTATAAGAGATATCATACAATGGTAAACATATATTAAGTAAAGGATAATGGGAAATGACTTTTAAATAAATTCATAAATAAAATTATGGCGATTTTTTTAAAACCATAGAAGTGCTAAAATTTGGAGTTCCAACTTTCGTCCTCCAGACCCACTAGGAACGTGTGCTTCTCACAATAACCTGAAAAGCTTTTTTAAATATTTATGCAAATTTTAAGAATGTCTATGTAAAATTTCTTTAAAAAATATTGAGTCATTAAAAAGTTACAGAATTATTTTTGGAAAAAAATAAAAAAATTGTCATACCGGAAGTGACGGATCCACCTTTAACTTTCTTTGAATTTTTGTTGCCACAAATTAAATAGAATTTCCATGTAAATTTTTGTTTAAAACATCGAGTGGTTCCCAAATTACAGTGTTACAAAAAAAGCGTTTTGGCTGCACTGTTAAAACACTTAATGATTCAAATTTAAATTATCTAAAAGGAAACGGAAAGAGCTCGGAAATGCTTTAAGTTCCCTCAATGGAGAAGGAAAAAAAATGTTGCCAAAACCTTATGGTTTATTCAAATAAACATATGATTTCCCAACTTCCAGCATAAATATCGCACAATAAAACATTAAATCATTTTGCAAATACAACAACGACCCTCTTTTACAACTTAACTCTCCCAAAAAAAAGAGCAAAAAGAAAAAATGAAATCTTCCAAAAAAAATTAGACTCATAAATTATGTCTTTTTTAAAATGCAATCGCGAAATATGCGAAAATTAAAGAATACACACACATACACACTCTCAGAAAACAAAAACAAATGGACCATACATACATACATACATACATACATACATACATACATACATACATACATACATACATACATACAAACATATATGAAAAATCTCTGTTGTATTTATTTATTTATTTTCCAACAAAGATTTTCCACCAACAAAAAATATAAACTTTCTTTTTCTTCTTCATTTTCTTCTTGGGAAATTCTTTTCTTCCACGTCTTTGTTGAAGAATTTCCCTCTCTTCTTTGTATTGACTTTGTTCAGCACAAGAGTTTAAGGAAAATTTGTATCTTGTGGATGCCAGAGAAAGTAGTGGAAGAAGCCTTTCAAAGATAAGCAAAATATCATCTTCTTCTTACCCTGACTTTCAGCTCTTATAGGAGTTAAGAGCAAAAGCCAAAGAAGCAAAAAAAATGGCTGAGAATAAAAAAAGGAGGTAAATATGTGAAATTGTTGGCTGAATGGTTGGATGCATCCGTTTCTTGAGTTCTTAAAGATTTAATATTTGAAATAGAAACTTCTATTGACGTTTTGCTTAAAGACTACTACAAATGCATTTAAAGTCCCAAACACACAAACACATACATTTATAAGTAGGGAGTGAGATCGAAAAATTCTTAACACATGTTTTTCATTGAAACTTTTAACCCAAATAATTTTTTACATGTATTAAAAAATTTTTTTGCAATGGACATTTTCCCTAATGCCCCTGGCGCAGTCCGTTCTAAAATTTGCATTGCATGGGAGTTTCCCTTGATCCTAACCGTTGTACATTTTGTTCAGTAAAACTGTTTGTAACCAAATTTTAAAACTTTCACTTTTATATTTGTTTAGATATTCGATAATCATTATTTCCTTTAAATAGGGGGGGGAGGTATTTCTCCCCCTGGACCTATCGGTTCTACATTTTGTTCACTAAAATAGTTCTTTAAGAAAGTGATTAGGGCCAAATTTGAGAACTCTCACTGTTACAGATATTTTATTTATCATTATTTGCTTTGTATTGGGGGATTTATCCCCTGGTCCTATCCGTCCTACTAGAAAAACAGATCTTTGGGCAAGTAATGGGGAGCAATTTGAATAGTCCCGATTTAACAGTTCTTTAGATATTCGATTAATTAATATATGCTTTGTATGAGAGTGCCTTCCCCTTGATCCTTCCCGTAATATATTTTGATCCGTAAAACAAATTCTTCAGAAAGTGTTTGGGGTTGAATTTGAGAAGTTTTGCTCTAATAGTTCTTTATTCGATAAACAACATTTTCTTTGTATGGGGGTCCACCCTCTCCCCATGACCCTTTCCGTCCTTCATTCTGTCCAGTAAAACAGTAACAAGAAAAATTTATTGCGAACAAATTTTAAAACTTTAGGTGAAGTGGTTTTTTAGATAATCGATTATCAACATTTTCTTTGAATGGGGGTGTTTTCCCCTGGATCCTATTCGTCCTACATTTTGTCAAGTAAAACATTCCTTGAAGAAGCGATTGCAATTTGAAATTTGACAATTTTAGCTGTTTTATTTCTTTAAATATTCAATAATCAATGTGGGTACCTCTCTCCCCCTGGTCCAATCGAAATTTTTTGTAGCCTATGTTACTTTCGGCTTTATGTGAAAATTTCAGCAAAATTGGTCCAGTGGTAGCTGTCTATAAGTCAGGTAATGTAATTTAAATGTAGAGTTAGGATAAATGCAGGCTCAAAGTGTTCCCGACAGGAACGCTGAAACCAAAAACAGAGGAAATGTTGATGAAAAGTTTAGGAGCCCAAAGCAGTCAAAATTTTCCAAAATGTTCTTGTTATGGCAAGCAATATACAGTTGCGTCAAAAGGACCCAAAGATTTGCTACAACGGGCTCTATAAATATCAAATTTTACATCAAGGAATGTTTACAAAAAACACTGCATCCATTCGTACGATTTCATAATGTGTCCACTTATTTTTGGTCTTAGTTGGCATTCTGTTACTGAGGTAAACAAGCCCTTGAATGGTACAAGTACAATAATGTGGTATTTGCAGCAAGAGAGCCAAATCTATCAAACTGCTCGAAGCTAAGGCCAGTGGAGGAATATTGGGCTCTTCTTAAAAGAGAATTGAAGAGCACAAACAATTGTTTAAATGTAAAGTAGATTTTAAATGGAGATGAACTACCTGTTCGAGCAAAATTCGAGGAAGCACTACAAAAACGGAAAAATGGAAGGGTTTTTGAAAACTGTTCAAAATATTTCCATTAAAATAATAAATTAAAACTGTCAATTAAGTGGTTTTGTTTTTATAACATATATGTATGATAAGAATTTTTCGATCTCACTCTTTACTTGAAATGCATTTTAAGTCCTAGAGACACACACAAACACACATATAAATATTATATTTTTCATTCCATTTCTCTCTTGAGAGAAAATTTTCAAAAAAATTTAACTAAAAGAAAATTTTCAAAAAAAATTATTTTATTAGAAATTAAAAAAAAAAACGATTTTGGGAAGATTTTCAAAAAAATATCGATTTCACAAAAATTTTTGAAAATTTCGATTTTAGAGATAATTTTCAAAAAAATTCGATTGAAAAGTAAATTTAAAAGAAAATTGGATGTTAAAGAAAATTTTCAAAAAATTTAAAATAAAAAAATATATTTTTTTTAGAAAATTAAAAAATTTAAGAAAATTATCATACAAATTCGATTTTAGAAAAAAAATTAAAAAAAGTCGATTACAGGAAAATTTTTAAAAAATTTGTTTTTAGAGAAAATTTTAAGAAAAATTTTGTCTTAGAGAAAACGTTAAAAAAATTGATTTTTAAGAAAATTAAAAAAACAAGTTAAAAAAATTAAAAAAAAATCGATTTTAGAGAAATTTTTCAAAAAATGTATAAAAATATTTCTTTAAATTATGGATTTGATAGACATTTTTCCAAAAATTTCGATTTTATAAACATTTTTATTAGAAATTTTTTATAAAAAATTCGATTTAATAGAAATTTTCTAAAAATTTCTATTTTATGGAAAATTTTCTATAATTTTTTATTTTCTTATTGAAATTTTGCTTTAAATTTTATTTTTTAGAAAATTTTGTTAATTTTTTTTTATTGAAAAAAATCTTTAGATTTCCGTTTTATAGAAAATTTTCTTTAAATTCCTTATTTTTTAGAAAATTGTTTGTTAAAATTCTCTATTTCGTTTTATTTCCTTCACTAATCGTCATGTATTAAAGTCTTTTTTTGAAAACTTTATTTGTAGCTTGTTTATGGGAGTTCACGATGTTATAGAAATGTATGTGAATGTATCTTTCATTTTGTATCTGTGATATGGAATAAAATATCTAAATTCTTAATTTAGTATTTGATACTCTTTCATATGAGTTTTCCTATTTTGTTTCTACTCCCTCTTTTGGTTTCAGTTTAAATAAAAACTGAATAAAATAAAATAAATAAAATAAATAAAAATGAAAACAAAATGGTTGTGGGTAAGAAAAAATTTAACAAGAAACACAAAGCACAGTGTTACGTAATAAAGTAAATATTTGAATTCAAATAAATTTATTTAGATTTTCAAATTTTCTATTATTCAAAATTTCTAATGATTTAAAAATCACTTTAATTATGTTTCTTTTTTTCTAAAATCTTCCCAATTGAACCTTAAATTCCTGCTACTGTGCGCTCTACATTAAACAAAAATAACGCCATTTTTTTTTAAAAAACCCCCCCAACATCTACTAATTTTCCACTCACACACATACATTCACATATACACATCCCCAAATACATCCTTTTACCACATAACTCTCATGCAATATTTTCCCCCAAAATAATAAAAAAAAACAACAACGAAAATATATCTTCTTAGGATGTTTAATACATACAAACACATATATCAATCTATGTATGTATGTGTGTGTGTGTGTGTAAGGATATGTATGTGTATTTTTTGTATTTTTCAACGGAGAAAACTCGTTTATTATCATAAAACAAGGGATGCGCAAAAGTCGGGTCGTAAATCTTTCCGATAACATTTTTATACGAAACATTTTCTTTTCATGTTTATGTTTTATTTTTATTCTTATTTTGTTGTTGTTGTTGTTGTTGTTCTTGTTTTTTCTTTATATTTTATTTTATTATTATTTTTATTCTTATTTTTATTTTATATATTTTATTTTTGTATTCTCTGCTTTTTTTATTACAACTTATTTCTCTTGAATTTATTTCAGGGATTCAAAATTAAAGTTGTCCCCAATGATGGAGTGGGGGTTAACTTCTATTGAGGTGAGTTTTTGTCTTCTTTTTTAAATGATTAGAAATGAGCTTTAATTTGTTAACCAAAAAATAAAATTTATTAAAACCATAATTAACATTCAAATTTGTGGTTTAAATTTTTTATCACGACCATCGAGGATTTTTTCTTCTAATTTCATGATTCAAAGAATTTTATCATCTGAATCTCATCTCGTTTTCCCCCTTTTTTTGCTCTTAAATCATTTTTAAATTATGAAAATTAACACAGATTTTTACCACCAGTTTGAATCAAAGAAATTTAAAAACTTTCAAAAAGGGAAACTTTTTTTAAGGAATGAGAACTTTTGCTGAAACACAGAAAAAGTAAAAGAAAAAATTCTGAAAATTCAGAAAAAATAATAAAAAAATTAAAGAAGATTTTCTCTAAAACAGAAATTTAAAGCAAATTTTCTATAAAATAAAATTTTTTTACAAATCATAAATTAAAGGTGTGAGATCGAAAAATTCTTAACACACATTTATGCTAATAAAAACGAAGACGCTTTCTATCACTTTTACATTTTTGACACATTTTTGTACTCTTCAAATTCTTTTTTTAAAAAGACCCCAATATCTCTTCACTGGCCTTAGTTCCGCTCAAGGTATTGTTTACCATAGTGACAGGATGTCAAGTCAGGCCAAAAATAATATGATTGGATCTTGTTTGGATTTTGTCAAAAAATTTTTGAGAAATTTTGACAGCTTTTGTATCCGAAAGTGTGACCCGGACAGCTTTCCCACCGTATTGGGTGCTCTTTTGGAAATGTTTTTTTGGCTTTAGAAGCATCATATGGACCATTAATTCTACCTAAACCAGATTTACTATCAAGGAACAAGTTCGAAATTAAAAAAAATATTAAAATTGTTTCTTAATTTATTCTAAAATTAAATTTTAAAGAAAAACTTCCGAACTTTGTGGAACATTTTCTTAAAACCGAAATTTTTCGAAAATTTTCTCTTAAACCGAAATTTTTCGAAAATTTTCTCTTAAACCGAAATTTTTCGAAAATTTTCTCTTAAACCGAAATTTTTCGAAAATTTTCTCTTAAACCGAAATTTTTCGAAAATTTTCTCTTAAACCAAAATTTTTCGAAAATTTTCTCTAAATCCGAAATTTTTCGAAAATTTTCTCTTAAACCGAAATTTGTCGAAAATTTTCTCTTAAACCGAAATTTGTCGAAAATTTTCTATTAAACCACAATTTGTCGAAAATTTTCCTTAAACCAAAATTTTTCGAAAATTTTCTCTAAATCCGAAATTTTTCGAAAATTTTCTCTAAAGCCGAAAATTTTTTTTCATAACAGAAACTGTTGGTTAATTTTCTACAAGATCGAAATTTTTCGAACATTTTCTACAACATCGAAATTTTTCAAAAATTTTCTCTAAAAATAAAAAATTTTCTCTAAAATCAAAAATTTTATCCAAAAACCAAATTTTTGGAAAATTTTCTCTAAAACAAAAATTTTTCCACAATCTTTTCTATAAATGAAATTTTTCGAAACTTTTTCTGTTAAATCGAAATTTATAAAATTTCATATTGAATCGAAATTTGAAAAAAATTCTTTAAAATACAAAATTTTCAATAAAATTGAAATTAATAAAAAAAATCGAAATTTTTCTCTAAAACCAAAATTTTTTCAAACATTTTTTTCTAAGACTGAACATTTTCGAAAACTTTCTCTGAAACCGAAATTTGTTCAAAAATTTTTTCTAAAACTATTGAATCAAAATTTATAGAATTTCTATATTGAATCGAAATTTGAAAAAAAAATTCTTTGAAATACAAAATGTATTATAAAATTAAAATTTATAGAAAAATCGAAATTTTTTCGAAATTTATGATTGAACAATTTTCTACAAAATCAAAATTTATGGAAAAATTTATTCCTTTGAGTCTCTGTTCCATTTGACTTCAGTATAAATTGTTGTGTCTTCTTGAATTCAAATGTGTGTTGTTTTGTTTAATTTAAAGAAAATACAAATACAATACAACCCGCCGCTTAAGACACCCTTGATTGTGACAAATCCCTCGTATTAAAGGGGGTTTATTACCCAGAAGCTTACATGCACACACACACACACTCACACATATATTAAGTTAATTCTTGCCTTTTCCACCTCTGCAACAACTGATTTTTATTTTTATATTTTTTTTATTTTGGCTTTTTGACGTCTGACAACGTTCTATTAAATTATAGCTTATTCCTTTGAGAGGGGTTGTGAGGAAGGGGGGGGGCAGTTTAGAAAAAAAAATACAATGAAATCGTAAACTAATGTCCAGTGTGTGGGTGTACAAACACCACAAACACACACTTGTTTCGTGTTGAGAAAAAGAAATATCATCAAGTTTATAAACGTACACACATATAAATGTAAATGAAATTGTTTGAGTATGAGTGAGTGGTTGTATGGTATGTGTGTGAAATGGAAAAATAAATAAAAAAGGAAATAGGCAATGAAAAGTAAAGTTTGTTGCCAAACTTGTATTTCGTTGTCGTGTTGAGAAAAAAGAAATATCATCAAGTTTATAAACGTACACACATATAAATGTAAATGAAATTGTTTGAGTATGAGTGAGTGTGTGTGTATGTGTATGTGTGTGAAATGGAAAAAATAAAAATAAAAAAGGAAGATGAGGCAAATGAAATAGTAAAGTTTGTTGCCAAAGTTGTATTTCGTTGTCAGGAATAATCACATAAATGAAAGTTAAACTAAACAATTGAGATAAGATTGAAACTCACAGATATGCGATGAAAATACTCACACAGATACATGCACACACTCGTTAAATAGAAGTAATAAAGGAGAAAAATAAAATTAAACACATATGAAGAACGAAAAGAATAAAATCAAATCAAATATCTAATTCAACAAAGAAAGATCTAATCTTATGGATATTAAACAATATTTAACTAAAACAAACACACATATACATATATACATATAAATATATGTTAACACAGATACAGTAAAGTTTAAAATTTTAGCAAAAAAGTGAAAATTATTTCAAAATTATAAATTTTTATATTGTGGTTTAACGATTTTTGACTATAATTCTGTAAGTTTTGAACCTTTGGAGATATCAGTACAAAATTTATATTTTTTCAGTTAAGATGTTTTCGATTTAATTTCGAAGTCTATTGTCCCCAAGCTGTTCAAGTTTGTAGTTGTTGATCTTCTCAAGTATGCCATATCGTGTATACCAGTGGCTGCAAAACGTTTTTTTGAAAATAATTCTGTAACTTTTAAACCGCTAAAGATATCGCAATAAAATTTAATATATTTATAGCAGATGTGTTTTCCAGATGATTTAAAGGTTTAGAGAGCCCCCAACTGATCAGGTGGCTAGTGACAAGGCTTCCAAAATTGACCATCTCGAATATCTTGACCTTTTTGAAAATTCGCTAAAAATGCATTTATGAGTTTAGTAAAAAATATATTGTTTGTGTGTTGAAAGTCCTTCTTAATATCTACCAAAAAATGACGCTTAAAGTCTTAGGTTACCTTTTGTAGTTGCAGGGATTTTTAGGCTGAAATAAATTTTTAATCCATTTTTTGCCTCGTTTTTTCTTTGCTTCTTCAAAATTACAGGTTTTAAACGCATCCGTGATATTTTCTAAAATATGTTCCACATTCCTTATAAAATTATAAATAATATGACTTTTAGATTGATGTAAATATATAAGACCGTTAAAAAGTTATATCAATCTGAAGTTGAAACTATAAAAAATGTTTAATACATTTTTAACCCATTTTTAGCTTTGTTTTTTAATTTTGAGGGATAAATAAGGCCCCAAATTTTTTTTAAATTTTATTCCAGATTCCTTATAAAAAATCTCAATAAACATGACTTTAAGAATAAACAAATACATAAATCGGTTAAAAAGTTATATTAATCTTAAGTTGGAATTATCAAAAAGTTTATTCCCAAAAGGTGGCAACATTTCTGGTTCTAAATCTTTTAATTTTAAGAAATTTGTTTAAATTATATAACCAAAGAAAATGCGGTTGAGTTTGGGTCAAAAATTTTCCCTCTAAAGTCTGTTAAAAATTTGAATTAAAAAAAAAAAAAAAACTTAATTTTTTGTAAAATTCTTAAATTACAAAAAGTGGATTCAAATTTTATTATCTTAATTATATCGCTACATATATAGTGTAAACAACCCAAAAAGTATTTTCTTCCAGACGCCTCTTAAAAAGGCAGAGTAATTTTTTAAATGGAAAAAGTCAAATTTTGAAAGCTGTTTTCTACATATGGGGATTTTGGGTATTTTCATATGATAAAGTGGGGATTTTTTTTAATTCTCTGATTTAAGTAAATATTTATAAATAATATTGTAAAATTTCAAATAAATATCTTTATTTTTTTTATTCTTTATTTTTACTTAAAAAAGGCAAAAAAAGTTCTCTTCACGAAATTTTGTCATTAAATAACTTTAAACTAAATTTCTTTTTACAAATTGTTAATCTCCATGATTTTGCCTTTTTTTAGATACCAAATACTATTTTAAATTGTTTCCAACTTTCCTTAAAATCTAACCTAAACTAGGGCTCCTCATTTTTTCCCATACATTCCCCCTCCTCCCCAAAAAAACAGTTAGAAACCACTGTGCCTTCTCCACAATCAACATCTTCGGTATCTCCATCTAACATTAATTGGTTTCTAGCCGATAATTTCACACAAGTTCAAATTCTAACCTCTAAATTAATTATTTTAAAAAAAGAGCGAAAATTCAAGATCAAAATTTAAGATAAAACCAAAAAAACAATTTAAGTTTTAACAGCAATTCTGGCACCTTAATTATAACAACTTAAGAGGAAAAAACATAAATCTCTAAAATTAAACATACAAAATCACCAAAAACGCACAAAAAAATGGAAGAAAACATTTTATAATTGTTTTTCTAGACCCAACAATTATTTTAGTTGTTTAATCGTTTAGATAAATTATTTCATCTCAAAATCTTTTCATAACAAACAAAAAAAAAACAACTATTTATCCATTTAAACATTTAATCAGTCAGTCAATCATTCACTCATTCATGCCTTTCTTGCAGTGTATTTGTTGGTAAAGAAGATAAAAATCTCCACAACTTGAAATTTAAAAATGACTTTATTTTGGGATTAAAAAAATTATTTGACGAGAGAAACTGAAAATGTATCAACTGCTTCTTTAATAATTTAGTAAATTTTTTCTACAATATTTTTTGAAATTTGTAAAAAAAGGCGCAATTGTTTGAAATGAAAGTTTGATTTTTTGAAAAGGAAGAAAATTATTAAAAAATGACTTTTTGTTTGATTTTGTTTTGTTAAATTGAATAATATTGTAAAATTGTTGTAACAATAACATTAACACTTGTCATTATTTAAAGATACAACATGGGTTTCTTTAAAACTTAAATTTTCACACAATAACGCCACTCTTTGCTTCCAAAACACTTTTTTTTGGGAAATAATTCTGTAACATTGAAACAACTGAATATTTTCAGATGAGATTTCCTATCAGCATTTTTGAGGTATTTTCTAATTGATCTAGAGCAGCACAAGTTCTTCAAGAGCATTGGGAATGAAGGGTGGAACTCCAAAGTTGGTCACCTCAAGTAGTGAAATTTAAAACAGAAAAATATTTTAAGTGAAATTTTCTGAAAAATGTTTTTAATATTTGACCGTAAATAAAATCTGTATTAAATAAAGCTTTAAGTATAATATGAACAAAAATATCCTTATTACAGGACTATAAAAAAATTCCCATTGTTTAATTCCTAAATACCCAAAAATCCCAACCCGGGAAAGTTATCTGCAAAAGTGAACTTATTTCAGTAAATGGGTCCCTCTGTCGTTATAAAAGATTTAATCGATTCCAGATTTTTGGAGTATATAGTCAACATATGTAGTTATATAATCAAGGTACTTCTTCTTTTATTTAAGCTTTAACATTTATTTTCTTTTCTTAAAAAAACTAAAGAAAAAAATTTTTAAATTAACAATGTTCTGATGGAGCTGACGGGTATAGTATTTCCCCTATTGCCCTCGCACTTACTTCAAATGCTTCTGTATTAAAATACTTTCAGAATTATAAAGATAATATTATAGTCCAAGGGAAAGTACACACAGAGAAAAATTTTTTCACAATATGTTTGTGACAACAGAAAAATTGTAACGCCAAACATTTTTTGTTACCCACTAGGACTCATATATAACTTGTACATTGCTGGTGAAGTTGTTTCGCCATTTCTAAAGCATATTGCGTTTCACAGTTCTATCGCATGATGGATACAGTTTATCATATATAGCGTGCCAGGGTTTGTCAGAGATTCTTTCTCTCGCAAGACATCATTATGGCTTCATTTTTTTTAATAATTTCATAACTTTTGAAAAGTTAGATATGTCGTCTTGATCTGAATGAGTTAAGAATCTATGAAGTCATGGGCGTAGTCATTGATTTTCTAATATTGGTTACCTCTGGTCCATAGATTTTTGAAAAATCGGTCAAAAGTTCATTCAAGAATTGAGATAAGAAAATTTTGTATATTGTTAGTCCTTAAAAGCCTTATATCTGTACGTTATCTCTTAAAGTTTTAGAGATATTCAAGTCGAAATAAATCTATCCTTTTAGTCCTTCTACGTTAGCGGACTTAATAGAGATTCGAAAATTTACTTTAAAACAAGCAAAATTGTCATGGTCGGTCAAGACCATAACATTTTTAATATAGAAATTACGAAAAAATAATAAACCACCCTCGCATAATTTTATTTTCTGATTTATTTTTAAGTGTGCAGTACATTATGGTGAAACTAACATTTATGTGAAATTAAAGAGTTTTAAAATCAATTTTTCTGAGAGAATTACATGGAACCTAGAAGAAATTAAAGACCGAACCTCGTATAATTTTGCACATCGATTTATTTTTATTTATTTTAATTCGATGTGTTAATATTGCAATACCAAAGTAAATGTGAGATTTATGCCCTTCAAAATGATATTTGAAAGGGAGCGCATATGGGACTTTTGAGAAATAATGGACCGATCCTCGCATAATTTGGCACATCGTTTTAAAATATTATAACACTTATTTTTGCCAAAATTCTTTAAAATCGCTTTATATTAAGGACTTTTATGAGCTTAAAATCTCATTCCTGGAGAACATTTTTATAGGAGGTACCCGAAATATCGGACCAATCATGGCCAATTTGAACAGGCTTTGTCAAAATTTATAATTGAGCTAAAATAAAAATATATTTGAAATTTCATCGATACAGCTCAAAAATAACCACCTGTAGAGTGTTCACATCGTTTACATGGAAAACCAACCGCGTAGACAGACAGACGGACGAACATCGTTGAACGGACATCGTTGAATCAACTCAGAAACTGCCTCTGTGTCGAATGGTATACTTAAAGGTGGATATAACACCATTTTCTCTTTATGTTACAAACATCGGCATGAACGCATAATACCCCAATCATCTACGGTGGTGTAGGGTATAAATATGTGCCAGATTTCTTATTAAATTCTAGAAAATTTTGCTGCAACCATTTTTTTTGTTCTGAAATTTATAGTTTTTTATTGTTTTATAAAGAAATCTTGACACTTATGCGAACATAGCAAATTTGGTTGAACTTGGGGCAAAGATCTGGCCACAAGCCTTAAAAAAATTTGATGTATTCACAATGCTTATGTAGGGTAAGCAGCCTAAAAGTATTTTCTGCCGGACAACTCTTACAATGTGCGACAGCCCTTTAAGTACAAAAAAAAACAGATTTTTAAACATGATTTACACGGATTGGGATTTTGGGTATTTTCATATTGAAAATTGTGAAACTTTTTTATTTCGCTATTCGTGAACAAATTCGTATTTACCTCCGTTTCTTTGGCCATATTATATTATATTATATTATATTATATTATATTATATTATATTATATTATATTATATTATATTATATTATATTATATTATATTATATTATATTATATTATATTATATTATATTATATTATATTTATTATATTATATTATATTATATTATATTATATTATATTATATTATATTATATTATATTATATTATATTATATTATATTATATTATATTATATTATATTATATTATATTATATTATATTATATTATATTATATTATATTATATTATATTATATTATATTATATTATATTATATTATATTATATTATATTATATTATATTATATTATATTATATTATATTATATTATATTATATTATATTATATTATATTATATTATATTATATTATATTATATTATATTATATTATATTATATTATATTATATTATATTATATTATATTATATTATATTATATTATATTATATATATTATATTATATTATATTATATTATATTATATTATATTATATTATATTATATTATATTATATTATATTATATTATATTATATTATATTATATTATATTATATTATATTATATTATATTATATTATATTATATTATATTATATTATATTATATTATATTATATTATATTATATTATATTATATTATATTATATTATATTATATTATATTATATTATATTATATTATATTATATTATATTATATTATATTATATTATATTATATTATATTATATTATATTATATTATATTATATTATATTATATTATATTATATTATATTATATTATATTATATTATATTATATTATATTATATTATATTATATTATATTCTTCATTTAAGATCTTCTGACCTCCAGTAACTACTAGGAGATGACATAGCACTAGCCGATATATTTCGAGTCTTCAAAGGATCAGTAAGGAACCATCTTGTAAAGAAAGTATGACACAATTTTCAGTATCTCCTACTTGATCGATTATTTTGTATTGTTTTCAATTGGTCTCAAAATTTCGTTTATTTTTTTTCTCTGTACGATCAGGTGACATTCAATTATTAAGATTTCAAAACAAATTTCACCTGATTTCAATTTCAAACATTGAAAACAAAATCCCTTCTTCTCAGAATGATGTCATCATTATTAAATATCAAAAGAAAACACGCAAAATTGATTACAATGACAGATGACACTTGAAACTTTGGCCCAATTTTCAAAGGACCTTTAAACGCAATTCAGTATACAAAGATCTAAAGAAAATAAATAATTTTTATGAAAAAGAAAAAAACTTCTATTTGTTTATTAAAGAAAAAAAGAATAATTTTCAAACAAAATATTTTCAATAACACAACAATAACATTGTCAGAAAAATTATGTAATACGAAACACTTGTTTTGCCAATAAAACACTTGAAAGGGAAAATTTTCAAAACTGGAAAATTTTCAAAAAGAAAAGAAAAAAATTCTAAACAAAAGAAAAACAAGAAATAATGAAACATCAAAGAGGCGCTTTAAAATAATGGAAATGAAGATGAAATAAAGAGGGAATAAAATAAAGAAGAGGGTGTGTAAACATGAGATATTTGTTTTGAATACAAATAATTCGAATAGTAAAGAACCTCAAATGAATATGATGGATGTGTCCCCCTAAAGATGACATCGCGAAGTGACAGTTTTGTATTCTTTATAAATAAAAAGTTTTTCAAAAAGGAGTTAAAGGAGAAAAATGAATTTCTATGCTGAAAAAAATTCACTTTAAATTGAATAAAATTTTTAGATTTTGAAATGGTTTTAAAAAATTATTTTTGCCCTTAACTAATAATTTAAATAATTATAAAAAAATCCTCTTAATATTTTCATAAATTTCAGAATATTAAAATTTCTTTCTTTTGTTAAATTGAATTTCCAAAATAAAATATTTTCCTTAAATTTAATTGAAAAATATTTAAGGGATCAAAAATTATAAAAAATATTCAGAAAAGAACTTTAATTTATTATTGAAATCAAGTTTATGTTATTTTTTATAGGTTATGTTTAATTTTTATACTTGGAAAATGTTTATACTTGGAAAATTGTAATAAGTCCACAGTTAATAAATTTTTAAAAAATTTTAAATTGTCATTTTTGTGAAATTTTTGTGCAACAACATATTTAGTACACAGAAAAAAATAAATATGATGTTAACTAAAATATGAATAATTTCAATATAAACTAAATGAAAAAGAAATTATTCAATCTTAAATCAACTTTGTTCAACGTTAATTTTGCTTCATATTGTTTTTATTCCCGTATATCTGTGTGAAATTTCATTAAAAATTCATTCATTTCCACCAAAGTTCTAGAATTATTTCCCAAAAAACTTTATGTTACCTAATTAATAATTTCTTTCCCACATTTAGTCAGAAATTCCATTTTAAATTAAAATTAAAAAGAAAAAATCTTCCCAAATAATTAAAAACTCATTGGAGTTTGTAATTTATTGACAGGGAATCCGTTCACTCACTCACTCAATCATAAAAATTGCAATAAAAATTTTATGCTCAATTTTTGCATAACAACATAAAATCATAATTTCCTTCTTTTTCTCTGGATCAGGAAACGCAAAAATTTACCATAACGCAATTAAAGCTAAATTCAAGCAACTTCCCACCATTAAAACTGTCACAACAAATCAAAACATTAACGATGACACCGATTTGCTGCCAAAAGGACAAACTAATTAAATACAACAACAATAACAACAACAATAAAACAAAACAACAATTTAATTTATATTTATAGAAAATTTAGTAAACCAAAGACAAAGTTCTCACTCACGTGCCACAAAATGTTGCTAGTTGTAATGCACACATTCGTTCGCACTTAAAAAAAAAACAGAAAATTGTTGTTTTTGTTGTTAATAAAACAACAATCAAAAATCGATTTGTTCCGCAACGAATGTGGCAAAGAAAATCACTATAACGCATCACTTCTGTCTCTCTCTCTCTCTAACCACCAAATATCTACCAAAAACATATCACTGAGATTCAAAAGGAAAAAAACTCATCTCTAAATAGTTAAATGAAACTTCCACCCCATTGTGCGGGTAATTGTTGTTTTGTTGTTTTAAACAAAATTATTGTTTTTCACATTAAACCGTGTAAATATTTAAGAGTTTTGTAAAAGAAATATAAAATTATGATTATGTTGTTGTTGTTTGTTGTGGTTGTTGTTATTCTATTCATTCATCGTGAGACACGTTGAAACCTGTCTTATCATTTTCATCAAATTATGGTTTTCTTATCATTATTTTATATGAGATTTCGATTTTTTTCTTAAAATCCCAAAATACCATACAATTTGCTTTGATTCATAATTATTTGTTGAAATTATAAGAAAAATAATTTTATTGAAAGCAAAAATGCTGCTTTAAGAGCATAAAGCAACTTCGTACTCTTTCTTTAATGGCAGAAATAAATGAATGCAAAACAATATGGAGTGTTTTAATCGCTTAAGACTGACGTTATTATAGCCTGTGCCATGACACAAATTTCGCTTTTCCGGGAAGGGGTCTTATATGAGAGCTACAGCAAAATATGGACCAAGATTGTTCATATTTATAATATACTTTGATTATAGTTAGAAAAATCATTGTGCTAAATTTGAATGGAATTGAACTTTATTTAAATGTTTTAAAAACTCAAACCCATTTTCCGGGAAATTCCGTTATAAGGGAGCTATAGGAAAATATGGACCGATATAGGACAAATTAATATAAAACCTTTAGAACAGTTAGTAAAATAATTGTCTCGAATTTTAATCGAATTGGTCTTTATTTACTGTTTTCGGTGAGGGGCCTGATATGGGAGCTACATCAAAATATGGAACAAGATTGTTCAAATTTAAATTATACATTAAAAATAGTTAAAAAAAGTTCATTGTACTGAGTTCCAATGGAATTAGTCTTTATTTAATTGTTTTATAAGCTCAAACCCCTTTTCCGGGAAGGGGCGTTATATGGGAGCTATAGAAAATTATATGGACCCATGTTAATAAAATTTATAACATATATTTTGAATAGTTAACAAATAAATTGTGAGAAATTTCAATTTGAATTGGTTCAAATTTAAGAGTTTTATAAGCTATAAATCATATTCCGGGAAAGGCCCTAATATAGGAACTGGATCAGCTAATGATTCCGGAACAATATGACATCTTTGGATTTATTATTGTATCAAAATAAGTATATTTGACAAATTTCAGTAAATTATCTTAAAATTGCGGCCGATATGACACACAGAGTTTGGGGTGTATCAAAATTTTCATATTATAGCCTAGAACTTTTTTCCTGTTATTCAGATTTTGATGATCTTTTGCACAATGGTGAGCACGTAATGTATGCTAAAATAATTTTTTGTTTCAGTCCAATTACATTTTTAGAAGAAATTGGAAGACTTCTTTTTCGGAGTTTTGAGGTTGTTTCAGATATCGATCTATAACTTCCTTGCTGATTTTATATAGCAAACTGCTTAGAACAATAACAAATGATGTGGCCAAGTTTCATTGAATTCGCTTGTGGTGGTGGAGGGTATAATAAACAGATTTTTATTCTAATTAACAGAATTTTTCTTCAAATTGAAGAAATTTCTTCAAATATACGAAAAAAAATTAATCAAAACGATTTTTTTAAAAAAGATGTTAAATTGATAAAAATTGCATGATAAAATTAACGAAAAATATATTATATCAACAGATTAAATATATTTTTCGATTGGAAATGCTTTCGAGAATTTTGCTATTGAAATCCAGGGAAATTAATTCATAAATGGCTCAGCAAAAAATCGAAGGTACCTCAAACCAGGCAACCAGATAATGAAGGTTGTGACTGTTCTGATATGAGTCCGTTTCTTGACGTGGATTAGTGATGATGAAGACCAGAGATTTGTATTTACTGTTCACAACAAAGACTGATATTTCAAGTTTTCGATTACCGCAGTAATCGTAAAAGGTTACTGCGAAAGCTCATTTTTAAAGTTGTTTGGAACGAGTTGGGGACATCGATTATGTAACTCCATATATGAACTTTGATAGATCTTCAAAGTTCAAATATCCTCCAGAGTAACCAGATCGGGGACTATAACACTTGGATATACATTGATAGCTTCAGCTATAATATTGGGGCTGACGTATATTTGGATGATCTTAAAGTTTGCACTTTCTATCGGCTTCTTGATAAATGCAGTGTATTTCAGTATGAAGTATTTTCCATCTACACAGGAACATTTCAGAAAGTATCGGAATATTTGTCAACAGTATCAACGAAAGCCCAAAATAAATCCCTTTTAGTCGGTCGAAGGAAAGAATACTTGATAAGGCTATCACGGACATATGAAGTACCATTAGTTTGGTTCTCCAGCGCATAGAGATCACTTCGGTTATTAACAGACTGAAGTGCTAGCCGGGGAAAGTTCTGCATCTAACATATCTGACGAGGGGTCAATAGCAATTCCGCCTGGTCATATTAGTAATAGTATTCTCAAATACTTGTTCAAATAGTCTGAAAAAGAATGTTCTGAACTAGATACAGACTGAGTCGTCAAGAAGATGTAACTTGCTTATAACCTGGGATGTAGGAGGCAACTCCTGAATCATAGTCGCAGGACATATCTGGGCTGTAATCACGGTCACTGCGTATTACGAAAGCATGTAACTTGAATAGATATGGATTAGAAGGTGTTTTTTATGTTCTGAGGAAATGTTCGGCTTTTGACATGACCAAGTATATGCTGTGCTCTCTTTGTGAAGTATCGCAACTACTTAAATATCCCACATAGACGGGTTGGATCTAGCACTTTGAAGTAACAAGCGTACACTAAGTGCTTATGGTCATGTCAAGACCTTCAGACTCTACTTGACAGTTCATGAGCCTTGAAACACCATTGAAACATAATCTAAACTATTTTATAGAAACTTTTTTTGCAAATTTCTGTATAAATTTTTATTTAATAGAAAATTTTTATTAAATTTAAATTTAATAAAAAAATTTGGTCAAAAACGTTATTATTTTATTGAATCACAGTCAAATCAATTTAATCCACCTAAAAAATCTAAATTTCAAATGTCAACATTAAACCCACCAGCAACAGAAGAAATCTGCGAAAAAAGACTTCATTCAAAGATTTATTACCGTCAATTTCAATTTAATTTAAAATTGATTTTCTCATTAAAACTAAATTATTTAATCGAATAAAAACATGTTGTTGCATGTCAACTAACTCGTTAGTTTATGTCATCACATCATCAACAACTTTTACAATTGAACAACCAACAACTTCTTTCCAGACACACACACACACACATCAACACACATCCACACTCATATTCAGTAGATTAAGTTAAACTTGTGGTTAAAGGTGGGTTTGGTTTAAGTCACTTTGGATGCAAAAGTTGGCATGAATAGAAGCTGTTTTGGTTATCAACAAGTTTTTTTCTTCATCTTATTATTCTTTGTTGTAATTCTATCTCTTTGTTGGCAACATGCTACAATAAGCAGCAGCAGCAACAAACATAAATTAATTTGAATGAAAAATGTGATTGAATTTTAATAAATTTTAATGAAAATTGTGAAAAAAACAATAAAATTGATTTTTAATTTGAGTGATTGGATCCCCCTTTTTAAATTTTTAATCTATTTGAATGATTCCTTTTTGCCTTTTGAGCGCTTGGTTTTTTGTCATAATTGTGATTATTGTCATCATTTCTATAATCCGCTTGAAAGGAGTCATCGTCATCATCATCATCATCATCTCTGTTGTTGAGTCAATACAATTAAAACAAAAAATAAAACAAATAGAAATATAGTCTGTCAAGCCTGACTATCTAATACCCTATACTAATTAATGAACGACCCTCGTATAGAATGATTTTCTGATTAACTCTAAAGTGCGTTACATTATTGTGACACTAAAATATATTTATGCGTTTTAAATTTAATTTTTTTTGGAGGGAGGGGTGTGTATATGAGGACACCAAGAAATTATACCGACCCTCGTGTAATTTTGCACATCGTTTTTTGTTTATATTTATCTTAATTTCATCAATTATTATCACAATTCCAACGTATATGTGAGTTTTTTGCCCTTAAAAGTTATATTTGGAAGAGGGTTTATATGGGACCTATAAGAAATATTTGGCACATCGTTTAAGAATATTATAAGGCTTACATGTGCCAAATTTCATTGAAATCGCTTTGTATTAAGGACTTTTATGACCTTAAAACTCCATTTCGGGGAGAACATTTGTATGGGAGGTGTCTGAAATATTGGACCGAACATGACAAATATCAATAGGCTTTGTACTTAGGCCAAAATAATAATCTGTACAAAATTTCAGCGAGATATTTCAAAAATTGCGACCTGTAGACTGTTCACAACGATTACATAGGCAGACAGACAGACGGACAGGCGTACGAACATCGTTAAATCGACTCAGAAAATGATTCTGAGTCGAATGGTATACTTTGTTCTGTATGTTACAAACATCAGCACAAACTCATAATACCCCAAACGCTTTCGATGGTGTAGGGTATTAAAAAAAATCAGGTTGCTGGTTTCGTTGATAAAAATTCCAAAAGCTTCTTCTCATCACCGTCATCATCATCATCATGGAAATTGTTAACGATTGAACGAACGATTGTTTTATTTGTTTATTGCTTGTGTTGTTGTTGTTATTATTATTTGCTGATGATATTGTTGCCTTTTGTAATTGTTGCTATTGCTGCTGCAATTGTTGTTGTTGTCAATATGATTTTTTTTTCGATTTTTTTTTAAGTTTAAAAACAAATCGAACCAAAATCCAATTATCGCCATGAAACATAAAACACCAATAACAGCATCACATCACAACAACAACAGCAAAAGCAAAAAAAGGATATAATAAAAAAAACTGTGATACCAAAACAGGACAATTGCAAAATTGTACATCAATTCATAATTGAATGCAAAAATAAATGAATGCAAACAAGTAAGAATGTTACAATCGGCTATGACGAATCTTTAATACCCTCCAACACAAATGCGTTTGAAGTTAAAACGTTATGTTTCGTACAAACACACTCATAATCGTATAAACGTTTTTCTAAAGACAAAAAAGTAAAACTTAATGAGTCATAAAATTAGTTATATTTTGGACTATAACTTGTTTTTCTACTGAACCGATTTTGAAGTGCATATAACTTCATATTATGCACTTCATTACCAATCTAATTTGACGACTTATAATTGAAAATTTTATGAACTTAGGGTTTACCTCAGAAATAGGTCTATATCTTTTCATATACTCAACCGATTTTGCTGGTTTTAAATAGGAAACCGCTCAGGACTATAATAAATACTCAGATCAAATTTCATTGAGCTCTGACAATCATTGTGGAGTTGAGCGTGCCAACAACAAACAGGCAGACGAGCATGGCTAAATCGACTCAGATTTTAATTTGATGCAAGAATATATATACATTATGGTTTGTGAGTCTTAGCGTTACACACGGAATGACAAAGTTAATATACCCTCTTCAACACTTGTGGTAGTGGTGGGTATAAAAAGGAGTGAAGTGACAGAGAACAATTATAATTAAAAAAAAGGTTTCCAATTTTGATGTGATTGTGTGCAATTGAAACAGGAGATAGAAAATATTTTATTTTCAAAAACCATTCAAATGTAACGGAAACTGAAATATTTAAAATAATATTTAATACAACGTTTAAATCCTTTTAACATGGGCCGACAGGATTACCTTTGAAACAACTCGATACAGATAACTTTTACCAGTGAAAACAATCACAAGTTCACAATCTTTTGTTATGTGTTGGCCGGGAGTCCTTCCCTTTTGTTCTCTGCCAGGGGAAATTTTTTTCCAAATCTTAATTTTTGACTTGATTACTCCCGATTTTTATCCTCCAAAGAAAGCACGAGTGACATACACAATTCTAGGACTCGCATTTTAGTACCCCTGCAATCTTTGCGGATTTTATGGGAATCCATTTAAAGGATGTTGTGACAAGAAAAACTTTTCCTAAAACTTTTCTCACTCAGCAAGTTGGGATAATTGACCATTCATAAAGGGTTGTGGTATGTTTGCCTTCAGTTTGAGTTCCCGTTCAGCTTCTAGAAAAAATTTTATATCAAATAGAAATTTAATTTTTTTATTAAAAAGAAATTTTAAGACATTTTTTTGTTAAAACAAAAATTTCAAGAATAATTTTTTTAACAGAAATTTTATAAAAATTTTCTTCAAAAATTTTTTATCAAAAAGAAATTTTGCAGAAAAAAATTTAAAAAACAGAAATTTAAAAAAAATTGTGAAAAAAATAAGAAAAAATTCTATAAAACGGAAATTCAACAAAAAATTTTCTATAAGTTTGAAGTTTAAAAAAATCAGAGCTTTTTTTACAAAACAGAAATTTAAAGAAAAATTTCTGTAAAATAGAAATTTAAAGATTTAAAAAAAATTAAAATCTTTTCTCTAAAATAGAAATTTAAAGAATAATTTCTATAAAATATAAAATTTTATAAAATATAAAGAAAATTTTATATAAAAAATTTTAACAAAAAATTTCTATGAAATAGAAATTTTTAATAAAATTAAAATTTGACATAAAAAATTTCTTCAATACCGAATTTTAAAGATTTTTTTATAAAATAAAAATTTAAAGAAAAATTTCTTTAAAATAGAAAAAATTCCATAAAATAAAAATTAAAAAAAAATATTTTTTTATAAAATAAAAATCTAAAAAACAAATATAAAATCGAAATTTGAAAAAAAAATTCTATAAAAGCGAAATTTTAAGAAATCAAGTAAGAATTTTAAAGTAGTTCAAGCCCGACTACGCCACAATATTGGCTAAAAATGTTTGTTGTGAAAAAATAATAAACGACCATCGTATAATTTCATTTACTGATTCATTATTAAGTGTGCATTTTTGTGCCTCTAACATCTATGGGAAATTTATGCATTTCAAAAGCATGTTTTTCTGTTTAGAATAAAATATGGACCGACCCTCGTATAATTTCATTCATCAAATTTTGTTTATTTATACTTTAATTTAACCAACTTTTATTGCAATACCAACGTATATGTGAGATTTATGTCCTTCAAAGTCATATTTTGAAGGAAGTTTGTATGACACCTATGAGAAATAATGAACTGATCCTCGTATTATTTGGCACATTGTTTAAAAATGGTAAGAATTTCTCTTACCAAATCACTTTATATTTAGGATTTTTATGAGCTTTAAACTTTATTCCTACAGGACATTTATAACGGGGAGGTACCTGAAATATTGGTCCGAATACAGTCAATTTTAATAGACTTCGTTCTTATGTGGTAAATTTCATCAAGATATTTCAAAAATTGTCCACAACATTTTCATTGTACAGCCAGTCGGACGGACGGACTCAGCAAGTGATATTCGTATCAGCACTAACGCATACGCTTACCACCACACCGCGGTGGTGTAGGGTATACAAATTCTATTAAGATTTATAAAATTAAATATTTGGTTTTAGCTTAAATTGAAACAGGTGACTTTTTATACCCTACACAACAATTGGTGGTGTGTTGATGTTTGTAACACGTAGAACAATTTCCTCCTTTCTGTCTGGCTGACTGTCCATGTTAACGTCGTGATCTACAGATCGCGAACAGCTTGAGACGATTAAGATATTAAAGGAAAACCATTTTCTTACCAAATGAAGCTTTAGATTCTTGCAACATGTTGCAAAAAAATTATTTCTTATTTAATTATAAATCATTTGAATTTATTCTTCAGAAATGAGATGTTTTGTCTGAAACTGCTCCTCCCATTTCGTTATCACATGAATTTAATGATTTACTGCACATCAGCCTCAACCGTTACTTTTAAGTTTTAACTACATTTAATCATTCTTACTAAAAACAAACACAAACACATATACATCACATGATATCCCTACAGTTTTTAAGGTGACAATAAAACCTGAGTAGACAATAAAGTTCCCTAAGAATAAGGTCACATGACATAACTTAATGCTTTCAATTCCATTTTATCGTCACTAGATCTCCTACAACAGGCCTCCTACCACATCATATGTAAAGTGACACGGAAGTCCGTGCATTTAAGTTATTCCCCCAATTCCCTCCAATCTATCTATGCCTTTAGGCTAAGACATATTTGGTAAGATATTCCACGAGATATTTTGGAATCTGAGCAGTGACATAGGTAATGTTCCACCATTTCGGTCTCTTCCATTTATGCACTGCTTTTGGTGTCATTGTTGAAACCCATTCAATTATCCTACTGAGTTCAAGTTTAATTGTCCATGCTTCTTCTCTTATTTGGGCCGATTTATAATTTACTTATAATTTTATCAATTCCACAGTGTTTTGAGGGATTCTATCGCTTGCTAAATTATTCAAGCCCACATTCGAGAAAAAAGCTTGCTTTATTTGTAACCTCGTTTGCCGTCCAGGCGATGTATATCAATCCACTTGTGAAGAAGTCGTTATTAGTCTCCTGCAGTAAAAAAATGGTCTGTGAAATCGGGCATTGTATTATCCAAATTACATTCGTCGAAATCCTTGCTTTATTGGCTTCATATTCGACCACTCCCTCATGACCAGGTACCCAGGTGATGTGTATCATTCCATTTGTGGAGAAGTCGTTTATGGTGTCCTTGCAACTTAAAATGGTCTGTGAAATCGTATCCCTGGGTCCAGCGCCATTATTGAATTTTGGCAGACGTTGGCTAAGAAGTCAGGGTCCGAAAACCTTCAAAATAATTTGACAGTTTTAATATTCATCAGTATGTAACGCACTTAATTGCCATTTAGTTGCGGGTCACTATGTACCAAGTTTACCAAGTTGTCTCTGCCATGTCTATAGCACCCTGATCAAACGTACACCTCCGCTTGCAGGATCATCTTAGATATTTGTTTTTGGTTTCTTGTTTTTCTACTTTGAGTCCCAGTACCTGGGTGTTGGGATAATGTCCAGTCGGGATCCTTAGTAAAGTTAGCAGAGTAGACGTTTGTTATTCAATGGGATACCGACTAAGTCGAAATGGCCACCAAAGACTGCAGGGATGGAATATCATATAAATGTGCAGGCTTAAAGTTTTTTTGTTGTTGTAGATTTCTGCCTGTCACAAATTTGTCTCATCAGAGCAAAACCAACGACATCAAAGACCACAAACATTCTATTATTTGTCTTTCAAACCAAAAATAGAAAAAAAGAAAACTTTTGAATCAAAAGCCAAAATCAACAACAACAACAACAACAAAAACCCAACATGAGATATTCCATCTCATCTTTGGAAGATAAAAATTAATTTTGTAATGAATACTTTTGTGTGATTTCAAATTTATATTATTTTGCTGGTTTGTTTGTTGCTTTTGTTGTTGTAGTTGTTGTTGCTTCATACCAAATGTTTGTTGTTGTTTTGATTTGCAACACTTTTTGTTTCCAGATTTCAAATGAAATTTTGAGATTTTTCCGCTTTCTTTGTGAAGGGAAAAATCTAAAAAAGAAAATTGAGAAAATTTTGTTAAGAGGCTGGGGAAAATTCTCTTTTCATATAAAAGGAAAACTCCCTCTCTCTCTCTTTCTCTCTTTCTCTTTGTAACTTTCATGTAATAAACAAAATTTCTTTTTCAATATCTCTCTCCCTTTTTCTAAGAGTTCTTTAGTTTGGAGTGTTAGAGTGAAATGTCTATATGTTGTGTCATATTTGCCGTGGCGAATTCATTTCTAGTTTCCTTACTCTTGTTTCTTACACTCGCCATTTTTTAAGGGTGGAGTTAAATTTTCCGTTAACACTCTCTTTCTCTCTGATTGGTTTACAGAGTTTGCGCATTTAAGCCAACACTTCGCATCAAAAACAGCAGGTGTTTGTGTTTGTTGGTAATTTCAAGTTGTGTAGTTGTGTTCTGATTGCCAACAAGCGTATATTTATTTATTGTTGTTGTTTCTGTTGTTGTTATTGTTGTTCTGGTTGTTATTGTTGTTCTGTTGCTGCTAGTTGTTTTTGGGAGCATCTATTACAACATCTACATAAAAATGGAGCATGTTTGGTTAAATGTTTTTGTTTTGTTTTTTTTGTATTAAACAAGAAAATCTCTTTTTTTGTTATTGTTGTTTTGTTTTTGTAAATAGCGTGTGTATAATTTGATGTTTGTTGTGCTGCTGCTTAAATGTTATATTTGTTGTTCACAGCAACATATGTGTAAGTGTGTGTGACAGTGGCATTTATATCTGTATCTGTCTCTCTAGTATCAGTGTGTTTTATTTTTTTGTTGTTGTTGTTTCGCTGTTATCAGTATCTGTTGTATGTATCATGTCCTTCATGGCTGTTTGTCTTCTCTTCTGTGGGCTGTATGAAGTTTTTATACACAACAACAACAACCACAACAACAACAACAAACAAGCTGTATATTTTGCTGTAACTCAAAGCCTTTTCTTTCCTCCATCCTGTTGTAACTCCCTGTTTATGGTAAATAAAATATTCCGAAACTAAAAAAAATCTGTAGAAAATCTTTTTTGACTGTAAAATTTTGTTGTAAATTTCTCAATTCTTCTTCTTTTTTCTTAATATTTTGTCACAGCTGTCACAAGGACAAAAAAAAAAAAACAGCAGCTAAACATTTTATTCCAACAAAATCTTTTGTTGTTAAGCTTCAGTTTCATACTCTTTGCTGGATCTGAAGTGATGTTTGCTTGATGTTTTCGTTGGCTGTTTGACGTTTAAAATATTTTTAATTTTATTCTGTTCACTTTTTTTCATTTTCAAAAACTTTTCGAGTTCACTGAACGTCAATAGCAAAACAAAATATATAAAGTTATTAGAGAACAAGATACAACATCTCCATGCACATATTTACATTCACCCCTTTCTCTTTCTCTCTCTTGCTTGTTGCAAATTGTTGTTATCATCGCACCAATTTATTTAAATTTCTAACAAAAACAAATTTTGCTTATAATATTTCGTACCTTTTTCAAGTTAAGGTACAATTTTCTAACAAAAAGTACTTTTTCATTAGAAAATTTAAAATAATTTTTATTTTACAAGAAAATGTTTATCAAAATTTTTCTTTATCAGAAATTTTTGATAAATTCCTATTTTTCTGGAAAATTTCCGAAATTTATCGATAATTTTCTTTACAGAAATTTTTTGATAAATTTATTATTTTAAATTGTTAATAAATTTGTAAAAAAAATAATTATAAAAATAATTATTATTTAAAAAAATATGAATTAAAAAAAATAAAAAAAATCAATTTAAAAAAAATTTAATAATTTTTAAAAAAATGTTGAATAAATTAAAAAAAAATTAATAAATTTGTAGAAAAATTATAAAAAAATTGATAATTTATTTACAAATAGTTTTGGTAAATTTTCCTCGTATAAATTATTTAAATTTTAATAATTTTATTTTTATAAAAATTTTTTATAAATCTCCTTTTATAAAAAATATATATAAATTTTCTTTATAAAAAATTGATAAACTTTTAATAATTACAAATAATTAATAATTACAAAAAATATTATTAAATAATAAAAAAATTTAATTATTAAATAAAAAAATTAAATTTTTAAAAAATTAAAAAAATAAAAATTTTTTAAAAATGTTAAATAATTTTTTAAAAATATTTAATTTTTTTAAATGTTTAATAAATTTAAAAATTAATCAGTTTGTACAAAAAAATTTATAATTTATTTACAAATAATTTTGGTAAATTTTCTTTTTATAAAAAATTTTAATAATTTTATTTTTATAAAAAATTTTTATAAATCTCCTTTAATAAAAAGAATATAAATTTTCTTTATAAAAATTTATAAACTTTTAATAATTACAAATAAATAATTATTACAATAAAAAATAATTATTATTAAAAAAATTATAAATTAAAAAAAAAAAAAAAACAAAAAAATGTTTAATTTTTTTTTTTAATTTTTAATAATTTTTTAAAATTTTCCTTTTATAAAAAATTTTAATAATTTTATTTTTATAAAAAATTTTATGAATCTCCTTTTAATTTCTTTATAAAAAAATTTATAAACTTTTGTTAAATTTTCGTTGTATAGAAATTTTTTTCAAATTTTAGTTTTTTGGATAATTTTCTTTAAGTTATTGTTGTATTAATTTTTTTTCATTAAATTTTTGAATAAAAAAATTCATTACATTTTTGTTTCAAAGAAAATTTTCTTTAATTTTTTTTTTTTTTTAATCTATAAGTTACATACATACATACATACATACATACATACATACATACATACATACATACATACGTACATACATAATATATACACATCCTATTTTATATATAGATAGATGTACTATATAATTTCATCCCCAAACTTAAAATCGTTTAATTTTAACTGAAACAAAAAATAACATTGTCTAAAATCAACTATGTTCAATGTTGATTTTACCTTTCTGCTGTTAATTTCTAAAAAATTACTAAAAAATATTTATGATTTGACTTTAAAAGGGTTTTTCTTCCTTCCTTTTAGTATTTTTCACTTTGTACTCTTTTTTTCCCTCTTAACACGTCCCTAATCACTCCATATGTATGTAATTTTCATAAACACATGAACTAAATATTTTCATCTTTTTTAACAAAATAAAAAAATTTTTCAAAATTTCAATCTTGATAACGCACAACAACAAAAGAAAAAAAATCTGAAAAAAAGGAGAACATAAAAATAAAAACTTCCATTCTTTCATTCTGTCATTCGTACAATTCTTGCTTTTTCTTTCTTTCTGTGTGACACTTATTTTGTGTGTTAAAATCACAAAAGTATGAAGATGAAATGTAATTGTCATACAAAAGCGTATAAAAATGTATTAAATACATTATTTACATCTGCATGTTAACATGTGTGTGTAAGAGAAGAGTGAATTTGAATTTGTCATAAATAAATATGCGGGATCATCTTTTTGTTATTGTCGTTGTTGTTGTTGTTGTTGTTCTATGAACCCAACAACCTCTTTTTTTTGAGATTGTTTGATCTCATTTTTGGGAGGGTTATTTTTTTAAAAGCGATACTGCTGAGTTATTGTTATGATATTTTTGACAACTTATTATATGGAATGGACTCATTTGCTATTAAACATCTGATTATATATATTTTTTCAGATTTGATCAGTTAAAGCAGTTTGTGATTCTGGTTTTTAAAAATAATTTTGGTTTTTTTTGGCAGCTGTTTTTTTTTTGTTTTAAATTGACATAAATTGGTTTTAAATTTTATTTATATTTAATAAAAAAGCCTAAATTTTTTATCAAAAATTAATTTTATTATATTTTTTTATGAAAATTAAAAAATTTTGTAATATAAAAAAATATATATAAAGACATGACGTATATTAAGACATGTGTAGTTTTCCTGAAAATTTAAATAATTTCATGTAGGACATAATTCCTAATTTCATGTAGACATATTTTTAAGTAAAAATTCGAATATTTTGCAAAAAAGTAGACTTTCGATAAAAAAAAAATTCATAACGGAATTAAAAATAATAATAAAAATAATAATAATAATAATAATAATAATAATAATAATAATAATAATAATAATAATAATAATAATAATAATAATAATAAATAATAATAACAAAATTTTTAATAAAAATATGTTTTTCTGAACTTTTGGTCTTTCTGTGTGATTCTGAAGGATCTATAAAATTACCTCCCTTGCGCCATTAAAAGTTCCTACATGAAATTATTATTTTTTTTTTTTTTTTTTTTTAAATCAAATGAAATTTTTACAAAAAATTAATTTTTTTTCAAAGCTCTAATTCCTGTTAAATTTTCGCTTTACACTTGTTAAATATCGATTTTGTGAAAAAAAATTTGTAGAAGATTTTAATTAAATTTAAATCTTTCCGGACATTTTCGTTAAATTTTTACTTAACCAACTTTTTTTTTTGTTAAATTTTTAAGTTTAATTTTTTATGGCAAATGATCGATAAATTTCCACGTCAAATAAAAAATTCTCATCAGTTTTCTGTATGAAAATGTTCATAAATTTTTATAGGATATTTTATAGGATGTTTACGTTATATTTCTTTTTTATAGAAAATTTTAAATAAATTTTAAGTAAATTTTTTTAAAAGATTTCTTTTTATAGAAAATATGCGTTAAATTTTTCTTTTATAGAAAATTGTCGGTTAATTTTGTTTTTATAGAAAATTTTCGTTAAATTTTATTTTTTTTTTTCAATAACGAATCTTCGTTAAAAATTATTTCTATAGAAAATTTTCCTTTATTTTTTATATAGAAAAAATATATAAAGAAGTTTTTCCTTAAATATTCTTTCCAAAGAAATAGTTCTTTAATTTCTTTATATAGAATAGAATTTTCATTAAATATTCTTGTAATAGATTTTTTAATTTCCTTTTTATATTAATTAAATTTCGTAAAATTTCTTTTTGATGAAAAAAATTAATATTTTTTTGTAAGAAATTTTCGATAAATTTTCTTTTAATTGAAAATTTTCCACATTTTTATAGAAATTTTTAGTTAAAATTATTTTCTATATAAATTTTCGTTTACAAAAAAAATGATGTTAAAATTCTTATTAAATTTCCATTTTATATTAAAACTTCGTTAAATTTTCTTTTTATAGAAAATTATTGTTAATTTCTTTTTCTTAAAATTTTTTTATTTTCATCTCATAAATTTAAATTTCTTTTCTGTATTTTAAAATTTTTTATTTAAATTAATTTTTTTAAAAAAGAAATCGGTTAATTTTGTTTTTAATTATAAATTTTTGTTAAATTTTTATTGAAAAAAATTGTTTAATTTTTATTTCATAAAAGTTTTCGTAAATTTTTATTTTATAGAAAATTTTTGTAAAAATTTTCTTTAAACATTTTTTGTTAAATTTTCGTTTTTTAGAAAAATTTCGTTGAAATTTTCTTTTATAGAAAATTTCCGTTTAGTTCTCATTTAATAAAAAAATTATTGAATTTTTTTTTTCTATAAAAAATGTTATTTTATGTTTTTTTAATTTTAATTTTATATAAAATTTTTAAAAATTTTCATTTTATAGAAAAAATTTTTTAAATTTCTATTTTTTGAAAATTTGCAATTATTTTTGATAAAAAATATTCGTTAAATTTTCTCTTAAAAGTCATTTCATTGATTTAGTTTTTATTTTTCGTTAAATTTTTCTTTTATACAAAATTTTCGTTTAATTTACTTTTATAGAAAATTTCCGTTTAATTTTTGTTTTATGGAAATTTTCGTTAAATTTTTCTTCTAAAGAAAATTTTCCTTTAATAGAAAAATTCTTTAAATTTCTATTTATTTCAATTTTTTTAGTAAAAATTTTTCCTTAAATTTTTTTATATGAAATTTTGTGATAGAATTTCCTTGCATTGGAATTTCCTTTCTCATCTTAAATTTTTTCCATTGAAGCTGTCAAAATATTATTGAATTTAATACTGTCAAAATTAAAGCAAAACGTTTTGTATTAATGACGTTTTCACATATAAATTCCCCAAAACAAAATAACAAACATTTTGAAACAATTTTCCCATAAAACATCCTAATTACGGGTAATTTAATCGTTAGTACTTTCAAAATAAACAGTTTTTGTATTCAATCACATAAACAAACTCAAACACACACACACACTCACTCACATACACAGAGTTTTATAACTGATGACAGTTAAAAAAGAGTCAAAAAAGAGTTTAATGATTCCATTTTAAACATCAATTACAATTTAAATGACATTTTTCAGTAGAAAATGTTTTAACAACTAAAAACAACAACAACAACAACAAAATCGAATCAAATCACATATTCATCAAATCATCAACAACAAACAACAACAAAATATAAAACTGTGAGACTGAATTGAGGTTTTTTTTTTGGCTTAAAAAAAGATATTAAAGTTAAAGTTTAAACATGAAAAAAAAATCGACTCATCAAAATCAATTGTTAACTGTCAACACATTTACGTTTTAATGTTCGCATGAGAATAGATTTTTTAGATTTGGTCAATAAATAACTCAAAATTCAGACATAAACGTTTAAATGACCATTATGAGGGACGAACTACTAAAATGAAACTAAATGTCTTCGATGAGTAATGAAGTTAATAGATTGTGAATCTATAAAACACTCAAATGGATACAGTTATATTATGAGAAAAAATGTATTTAGATACAAATGTATCTGTTAGATGGAATGTTAAAATAGTGGAATGTTTTCGAAAAAGAAAACAGATTTACACTTAGCAAAATGATTTCTTGAAAATGGAAACAAAACACTTTAGTTTGAGAAGGAGAAATTCTACTTCCAACTATGGAAGATATACATCATCCAGGAATAACTCTGCTAAATGTCATGTTCTGGTAATCATCATGCAGGAAAGACTTCAAAGAAAAAGGTTTCTTCAAAGGAAGTGCTTAAAACAAGCTAAAATTCTACTCATTAAAGAACTTTTAAATGTCATGCTTCCCTGACCACTTTTCTTCAAAAAAAAAGCTTCTCAGTTCAGTTCTTCAAAACGGAGGCGCTAAACCAAATGTTCACTAAAACGCTAATTAAAAACAAGGACAAGTTGTGCAGCCTTTAGATCTCATTTGAACGTCTACTCCACATTCACATTGGTTAGTAAATGTCGGGCATCTCTCAACGTGTATGCGAGACATTCAAATCTTAAGTTAATCTGGGTCAGCGGTCATTCTGGTGATGATATTGTTGCGGAAGAAATGACTATAATATTTTCAACACTGGGTTTTTAGGTGTTGGAGCATTTGATCAGCGATATGCTCAGATCTTTGCAGAACTGATATTCTTCAGATTCTGTTGTAAGGACAAGGAAAATGTTGAAATAATTTAACTGCTCGACATTGTTTATTCTGCCCCTTTGAAGAGTGAAATTTTCTACTCTAATCTCAGTGATCTCCAATTATTATGAATCTCAGAAGATTTAATCTCCTTTTAAAGACTACTAAAGGAGGAACATTTTTTCTCTGGCTTCTAGTCTTCGTCTTGAGAAGCTCTCTGTTTGGGAATCTCGTTTTGTAACATTTGAAACACTGAGCTCGTTATTGCATCTGGATCAAGATCAATAATTAAGTTTTAAAACCGAATGAAGATAACATATATAATTGAGGATTAAGATATATTTTGACCAATTTTTAGATGCGATTTATACTGTGTTTTTAAATCAGTGGACTCAGTTCAAAAAAAGGGCCTTAATATAGCTCAGACTCTAAACAATTTCTATGCAAAATGGATAACTAACTTCCAATTCACTCCCTAAGTTGGTTTATGTCTGCTAAGGTGTCGTCCATAAAATTTCGGGATCTTGGGGTCATGAAGTTCCATCGTTTCAATGTCCTCTCGATATGCTATGCAGTCACTGTCATCGTCAGCTCCAATGCGTTTTAAGTGTGCCTACTCAGCTCACTCCTCCTAAACTTATATTAATAGTCGAGATCGCGGTTAGAATCTAACACTATCACTTGGAAGCTACAGATATTCATCATGAAATGCTGCTTAATAATAAGCAGGATATTCTGACCTAATATGGATCTATGGAATTTTAGTAGCTTGAAAATCATAAGAACACAAAAAAAGAAACAAGGTTGGCTCTAGAATGAAATTCTCAAGGCTCGAGGAAACGGAGCTGCTGAAAACAAACTATATTCTATTATCTAGTTCAGTCGGGACAAAACGTTAAAATAACAGCAGGAAACCATTTTTAAGACCTCTGGTCTACTTGTTGAAGCAGAGAGATACAGATGGGGTGTACCAAGACCTAGAAAGTCTGCTACCAAACCTGGAGGATTAAAAACGTTGAAGTTTGAACAAAGACTACTGTCTAGTAGTATGGGTGGCAGTAGCTTCTGATATGACAAACTTTTGGAGATGACTTTCGAGAAGTCTTGTGCTTCTGTAGTTTGAACTCTACTGATATGTTCTGGCATTGCAAAATAAGCAACGTGGAATTCAAAATAACACAAATTGGACTCAGAAATCCTCCGGATGGTGTAACAAGTTTGGCACTAGAATGAAATTCTCGAGGCTCAAGGAACACGCTGGAGATCAATAACAATATTCTTATATCTACTACAGTGCACATTATAATGGGAAAATCTCCAAAATAGCAGCACCACATCATATTGGATGGGTATTTCTTATGGAAGCCATATGCTCCCAGTAGTATAACCTCTCTTTATGGAAAACAAAAAAAATTTGCTTCCATTTTAGTCGTTTATTACAATTTCTTTATTAAATGATCTTTAATTATCTTAAGATTTAATTTTGTAACTGATTTCATAATTTAAATATTTAAAATTAAAATTTGTATTAAAAAAGCAAAAACAAAAACAAAAAATATCTTCAGACATCAAAAACACCAACACTTTTTATTTGTTTATGTTTTCCTTTTATGTTTTCTTCTCAAAGGATCTAAAGAATGTCAAAGTAGCTCCTAATTAATCATAGATATTTCAGAATAATAAAATTAAACCAGATACATTTTATAAGATACAAACAATTTAGCAAGAAAACAAAAAAAAAACAAAGACAACAACATAAGGAAGAAGAAGCGAATAAATAGCAAAAATCAGCAACTTAAACTACAAAAAAGCATCAAAAGATTAAGTAAAATAATCTTTTATTTCTGCAAAAAAAAAAAAAAATCGTATCTCAAAGTTGTAGTTGAGCGAAATGTATGAAGATGAAGAAGATGAAACAAAACAAAAAAAAACTGTGAAATTAAGTAGATTTTACAACTGAGATAAAACGAAACAAAAATACTTGTTAAAAAATCTCTGTAGTTTCTTAACTTTAGATGGGAAGAGATGAGATGAGATGAGAAGACTTAAATGCTGATGCCGCCGCTGCTGCGGCTGCTGACTGGACGACTAAATGTTTTAACGGCCACAAACAAATAAACAGCCATACTGTCTTCTGGCAAAATACAAAAACAATACAAACAAGTTATGATTTTAATATTTAAATTCCAAAAGAAAAAAAACAAAAAAATAATGAGATACAAAACCAAAAAAATAACGTTTAAAGAATTTGAAAAATATTTGAAAGTGACGGCGAAGACGGTAGCGGGATGCTACAGGAATCATATAAGAAGCATTTAGGGTTCAACCAAAACAGATACAGAGAAAAGAAAATTAAATAAAAATAATTAAAAAAAGAATTGAAAAGAATGATTCATTTAGGACCTCATAATCATGGACCAAGCCAATGCGTGTCCCATAAATGTTAAGAATTTTATTGGTTTTCTGAAACCAGCAAAATTAAAAAATATGAACCGACGTCAGAGAAGAGCAGAAATTTTTTAAAGTTCCTGATCTTTTTAAACTTGAAATTCCTGGCTACCGCCACCTATATGTGATATGTGTCTTCGGTCCAACTGTTGAATCAGAGAGATACACATAGGGTGAACCAAGACCAAGGCAGTCTGTTGGTGTTGACTCTTAAAAATTTACGTGTTGACTCTGATTTAAACTAAAATCCCTTGGAAAATGTTACCCTCCCGATAAGCTATTGCATTGCAACAGAAGAAGAAGGAACTAGAACCATTAAATGACGGCAATTGCTTCAAAAGATTTGGGAATGAACTGAAACCTGTCCTAGTTTCTGATGTTGAATATTGTTGAAAACTCTCTGATTCTTTTCATAACATTGGTGCGATTTTGAAGGCCATTTTTCTATCGCGCCTTTTATTGTCCTTTATTAAGAATTGACGGCAAAACTCATCAGCGAGTGATCAACCTGAAATCTTTTCTGAAGCTTCTGGTTTCCACACCTTCATCAAATTTAGAAGTTTTTATTTTCCATTTTTAACTTCCGGTTCTCTGAATTCATCTGAAATTTTGTATTTCCCTATTTTGTGCTAACGAAGGAGGTCTTTTCCATCTCCAGGAATGACAATCTGCTGGAGGAATGTTGGAACGTAACAGACAGATTTAACGTGCAGATCTTCATGCCGGCTTAATTTCACGTTGCTCTTCACACTGACTAAGTACAATGCACCGATGAACACCTCGATTGTGCTCTCTTTCAAGCTTCAAGTGAATTCTGTTCCCATGCAAACCTCTCAATAGTTTTGGTTTAAATCGCAAACATCATGTGGATTCACGATCAACTCTTTGCCCAATATGACAAAGTCGAGCAGACTTTGTCTCTGGTCGAACATCAAAGATTTTTGTCTTCCAATTTTGACACTAAAACGTCTATTGCTTCAACAGCTTGATCAGGAGTAAGAAGTTTCGCTATCATCTTGGAGATCCACTGCTAGACTTTTTAATCTTTCACGTAAAGCTGTAGTCCAAGTAAAGATATTAATCTCCTAGGGAAAAACTTCAACGACAGATAAATTGAAGATTAACTCCTTGAAGGGCTTCACCAAAACCAGTCCAATATGACAAGACTATCAAATCAGGAACTACCGTGCTACCAGTCTCTTGTAAAACTTTGAAGGTTGTTATATTCCAGTTTCGAAACCAGAATCTTTGGGGGTTGGTTTACAATAACAAGGAAGTCCTGCCATATCAGAGACTACTGGTTCCCATGCTACTTAAGACTTAAGTCTCCACTGAAAATTCGAATTTTAAGATTGACCAGAATCTTGAGATCTTGGTTCATCTTATCTCTTATCTCTAACTCTCTTATATCAACAATTAGACCATAAAAGATTCCGCATAATAACAATTGTCCAATCAGAAGTGTCAATATCCAAGAACGTCAAGCTCTATGGCGGAAACATCACCAATTGACCACGAAATGAAAGTCTACAGTTTTTTTTTTTTTTTCAAATTTTTATTCTGATCTTCCAACAATTTAGAACCTAAACTGAATCAAATGTCGTAGGTAATATTAACGACAAATTTTCGTAGAACTTTTAACGAAAAAAAGATGATAAATTAACAGTTTTTTATTCAAATTAACAAAATTTTTCTTCAAATTGAAGAAATTTCTTCAAATATACGAAAATAATTTATTAAAGAAAAATTGATATTAAATTAAATTTCGTCGAAAATAACGAAAAATATCAACAGATATTTGATAAACGTCAGTAATGCATCGTAAGTAAACGAACACTAAAACTAAAATGAATAAAATTTTTGTTAATTTAATATTTTTTCGTCAACTAATTTCGTTATTTCTTTGTCATTGCACTATTTTTAGTAGTCACTATTTAATTTTGTATAAAACTAGCTTTTAACCGGTGAGCTTTACTTGCACAAAAAATCTCCTCAGTCCTAGATCTCGTAAGAAATTCACAAAATCCACAATTCGACAGTATTAAAATTGTAAGATTTTCGCTGCAGTATAGATCCAAAGATATTTAATAATCAAATTTGCTCTTCTCCCCTTAATGCTATCCGTTTTACATTTTGTCCAGTAAACCGATTCTGAGAAAGTCATGAGATCAAATTGAAAATTCTCAGCTGTTACAGTTCTTTCATGAGAGTACTCCTTACCCCTGCGTCCTATCGGAATTTTATACACTTATGTATTCATTTTATTAAAACAATTTAAAATTCAACTAAAATTTCGTAAATTGATTTCAGTACATTACGTAAATTTTAATGAATTTAAATTGATTAATATTTAATCAATATAAAGAATTTATTTTTGTCAATTTGAATAATGTATCATTGAAACTTTGAATAATAATTATTCAAATGAACTGCCATTTATATTAACAAATTCAAAATAGCATATTGAAAATTTTCATCAATTGAAGAATTTACGAAAAGTTAACAAACTATTTCGTTGTGATGAATAAAAGTTTCGTTGGCTGATATATAAACTACTTTTCTTCAATTCTTCTTTTTACTACCATTTATGGTTCCGTGTAAAATGTCACAACCTTGTGGACTTAATCAATACACCTTCTCAAAATTAGGCACAGTGAAGATATCAAGCGACAAAACTAAAATAAAAAAAAAAATTGTTATTATTGTGTTTTATGATAAATTCCGCCAAAAAACCAAGATGAGGAAGAGGATGGACAATCATGTTGATGATTTTATTGATGATTTAAATAGTTGACTGTTGGTTCTACGAAATAAGTTCAATGGTGGCAGAAGGAAAACATCTCGGTGACTAATTTTTCCTTAAAATATATAAAAGTCATATTTTGTCACTACAACCGTGGTTGGCTGGCAGCCATGTTAACCTTGTGAACAAAATGCGTGTGTCAATCTTTCGGCCCAAGGACGATGTCTATTGAAATTACTTATCTAATATTTCATATCCCTCCCGGAATGGGAAATTAAGGTCACAGCCCTAAATAAAAAGCGATTTTAATGAAATTATTTCTCGTAGGCCCCATACAATCCACCTTCCAAATATCAATGTGGTCTTGTAATAAGAACTGGTCAAATTATGATCAATATTAGCAAAAATTTCTTAGGTCCCATACACCTCCCTTAGAAATATCCTTTTAGAACACATTAAGTCCACATGGCTGTTAGCACCAGTAGAATGTACTGTACTCTAAAGCATAAGTCTAAAAATACCTTTATACGAAGGTGGTTCATTAATTTTAGGTAGCTACCACTTCTAATATATTGTAGGGTACTAATAAACGGGCCAAAAGGACGATAACTTCTTACTTGTTGGCCTTAAAAACTAATTTTTATTGAAAACATTAATTTTATGTTTTCAGCAGTTAAAATTTTAACATTAAAGTTTCATTTCAGCAAAAGTAGTGTTTTTCGGTGAAGAAGAGGGTGTTTAGGGATCTTAAGGAAATTTGTAAATAGTTGTTGTTGTTGTATAATGTTCATTGAGCCCAGCGGCATGTTTGTGTCATCATTGACATAATTTTAGTCTTAACTAAAAATGTGCCTTCTTCCTTTATTGTGTCATTGTCATCGTCGTCATCATCATCATCATCATGATTTTTCCTTTGTCTGTGCGTTTGAGTGTGTATTTCAATATTTTCAAATGGACTTTGTCTATAAAGATGATTCTGTTGTTGTTGTTTTTACTGATTACCTGAGTTTTTTGTTTTTATTATTATAATTGTTGTTCTTGTCGTTTAGTTTGCTACTAATTTGTTGTCATCTCTGTATTGTGATGTTTTGGACCATATAAATTTTGTCTTCCTTGTCTTGTTATTGTTACTATATTTTTGGTTGCACAGTGGGTTGAAAATGATTCCAGAATTTTTGATAGTTTCACAAGAGACTATTTAAGAGAAATAATTCTGTAACTTTGAAACTGCTCAATGATAAAAGAAAATCATACAGACATTTGGGGTTTGGGGGGGAGTACTGTCAAAATTGATCATGTCAGACCAAAGTATGTACCCTCCATCATCACAAGTGTTGAAGAGTGTATATTAACTTTGTCATTCCGTATGTAACGCTGAGAAGTAATCATCTCAGGTCCCATAATGTATATATTTTTGCATCAAATCAAAATCTGAGTCGATTTAGCTATGTCTACTCGTCTGTCTGTCTGTCTGTTGGGAGCGTGCCAATCCCATCCACAAAAATTGGCAAAGCTTAATGAAATTTGGCTTAAAGAAGTTTCCCATTTAAAAGCAGCATATTAAAGTTATAGACCGATATCTGAGGCAACTTCTAAGTTCAAGCCCAAAACTTTCATAAAATTTTCAATTGTAAATCAATAAATTAATATGAAATTAATTTTATGACTCATTAAGTGCTCCGAGTTATATTTTAGAACAACTTTTATATATTGTATTCGTCTGTAAGTGTATGTGTGAGTGTGTATGTATTCAAAAAATAACGTATTTACTTTTTATGCGTTTGTGGTGGAGGGTATTGAAGATTTCGCATAACCGAATATTTCTTCTTTTTATCTAATGAGGGCTCAAAATAGGTCTGAACAAATCGAAAATATTGTATTAAATTTTGAACAATTTGTTTCAAGAATCAGAGATCTGTTTGGAACTGCTAAAAATTTGTTTTTGTAATAGAAAATAAGATTATTTGTATTTTTTCTTTTTTTCAAAAAAGTTTTCAAAATCACTTCAATATTTATATTTTTTCTTAACAATTAAAAAAAATACTGCAAATCCAAATCCAAGTGCATTAAGTTCCTGTCCGCTAATCCTAACAAAATTTCGAAAAATGAAAATTTTTTGAATCAAATTTTGTACGAATTGGAATTTTGGGTATTTTGGCTTAAAAAAGTGGGAATCTGTTTATAGTGCTTTATTAAGGATGACTTTATTTATATGATACCCCAATTTCATAATCAAAGCTTTATTTATATAGATTTTGTTTAAGGTCAAATATTAAGATCTTTTTCACAAAATTTCATCAAAAATTATAATTTTATAGTTTTTTTGAAAATTTTATTAAAGAAATTAAATTTTTAGACTTTATTGTGTTCACATAATTATTGCCCAAGTAATTTGCTTTTAAACGATATCAAATAAATATATTAATACTTTTCGGAATCCTTTAAAATTTAATTAAAACTTGGTTCCTCTCCCGCAAAATTTGCATATTTTTTAAACATTTTAAAATTTTTTCCTTAGTTTTTTGGAAAGAAACCTTTTTAAAAGCTTTAGTTTAAAAGAAAAAGTAGCTTGTTGGAATAACTATATATGTTTGCTTTATATATAACAAATCTGAAATCGGTCATATCTTTTATAACGTCAGAGTAGCAAATTTACTAAAAAAGTAATTTTTTGAAAGAAGTTTTTCCTAAAATTGGAATTTTGGGTATTTCTGAATAAATATGTGGGAATTTCTTTATGACACTGTATTAAAGACACTTTCGTCGATATTATACTAAAATTTATAATAACAGCTTGACTTTTTTAGATTTTACTAAGAGTCAATTATAAAAATTATTTTCACAAAATTTTAGTGGAAATGAACATTTTAGAATTTTTAAAAAATTTATTAAAGAAAATTAAATTTAATAGTCTTTTATGTACATGCTGTTATACTTCATGTAATTGCCTTTTCAACGGTACCCTACACTTATATAAATAACTTACACAGTCATTTAAAAGTGGACTTAAACTTGGTCCCCTCCAGCAATATTTTATCATTTTTGAAAAATCTGCAACTGATTTGAAGTAGAACGAGTTATAAACAGGTATCAATACGGTGGTAGAACTTTTAAAGTTGTGGGTCTCGAATGCTAATAATTTGCTAGCTCTTTGTCTGTCTCTATGTAGGCTCTTCCGTCTCAAGAATGGGCATTTAAAATTGCTTTAAATAAAATTTTGTAGAGACAAAGTTACAGAATTTTTTTAAAATAAACGTTTGTGGCCAATGAGGACCAGTGAAAAGCTTCTTGTAACTTAGTAGATGTAAGCTTTGGACTCACTTGCTCTAGAGTACGTAAGTTGTGCTTTTCTAAGCAAGAAATATGATCACACTTTTCGATCAATTCAGAACGCTCTTGGTAGAAAATGTTTCTGTTCAGAATGGAGTATTCATTTTTATTATTTGCCTTTCTTTTTCTATCACCGTCCCACTGTGCAGATACTCATTCTTATAATCCTCTAAATTTTAGTATCTTTTTTCTTTAAAGTAAAGAAAAACAAATTGAACAAAACATCGGTGTGAGAGTTTATGTTTGTTTTATGTTGTTTTTGTTATTGTTTTTTCTTCTTATCTCACATCACATAATTTCTAATACCGTTATCTTAGATGTCGGTTGGAAATAGTTGTAGTTGTAGTTATTTTATGTTCATTTACAATTTTTCTTTCTTTAATTTTACTTTTATTTTTCCTGCCGTCTAAATTTCTCAATTTTACAATTTTCGTTTTTTTCCTCCGATTTGTAGGCGTAAACGAAGACGCAATGTCGTCTAAATGTTATTGTTGATTTTTTTTATGCAACTTCTTCTTTATATAGTTGTTGTTGTTGTTATTTTTCTTAATCACAATCAGTGTCTTAACCATCTTTAAAACTCGTCGTATTTATGTCATTACGTGTTTTTAACCCCTCTATGGCCGGGCGTGTTTTTTATTGTCTTTATTTCGGTATCATTAACAGAAATTTATCATTTTGCAAATATCTCCATTTTTTTTTCTAGTTGTGAAATAATTTTCTATTTAAAATATTTCGTTCATTATTTTGTTACTTTTTTTCTTAGAGATAAAAGATCTACCGATATTTTACGTTCCTAATAATGTGATTGAAGAACTGTCATGAAGATCATGTTTGATCTTGATGATCTAGTGTCATGAGTATTTTGCTTTAAGAACGTAAATAGTGTTAAATATCTCTAAAATAGATTCAGCTCTGTGACAGATAATTAAAACTGTTTTCCAATATTTCCCCAAACTTTAAGCTTTCACTTCTTTACCACAAACAGAGTGATCTTAAAACGCATTTTTCTATGACTTTAAAACTAACTATACAGCCGATATTTAAGAAATATCGGCTGTATATTTTTAGGCATTTTTCAAATGATTTGAAGAAGCGCAAAATCTTAGAGGGTCAAGGAGACAAAAGATGGACTTCGCACTTAGAAAAATTCGGCCATTCTATACCCTTCAACTGCAAAAAATTATAAATTTTTCTGCATCAAATTTTGGTTCATATATTCCATAGCGGGTTCAAAATATCGGAAAATGTGTTTTTGTCTTCCGGTCCGGAACTAATTGTCCAAATCATTTTATGTATTCAGTGCATAAATCCGTTAAATTAATTGAAATCTATTGTTTTCCATAAGTTATAGACAATAACAACCACATGGGACTAAACTTTTAAAGCACAGTGGTTCATGAACCGATTTTAAAAAATAAAAAAAAAAAAAAATTGAAAAAAAATTGAAAAAAATTGTAATCAATCAGTGCCATAACCAAGTCCATAAGTCTCATAGAGGGTTCAAAATAGAGAAAAATATGTTTTGACCTATGACTCAAGAACTAATGGTCCGATTCATTTTATGTTTTCAGCGCATTAATCCGCTAAATTAATTGGAATTAAAGTCGGCTTGATAAACATGATTTGTTGAAATTTTTGGGGATTTAAACACATTAATAATCGTGGTGACTTTGTACTTTAGCGGACTCACTTAGAATATATGCCTCTTCGAAAGCCTCGAAAATATCCTTGTAAAATTCCCTTAAAAATATTTAGTAGTTTCAAAGTAACAGAATTATTTCCCAAAAAAAGTTTTAAAATCTCTTTGGATCGTTTTAAATATTCCCCTCTCTCCTATTCAGGGTTTAATTGTCCATTTTCACCGAAAATTTAACTTTATCATCAAATATTTTTCAGACATTTTCAAAGTACTTTTTTAGCCATTTTGAAAGGACTTCTTCTAGGAATATAATACAGGAACTAGATGAAATTATGTACCGACCCTCGGTTTTACATTTTGTTTTGTTTTTATTTGAGAACTCTCGCTGTTATAGTTCTTTAGATATTTGCTAATCATTATTTGCTTTGTATGGAGGAAAGTCCTTCCCCTGGTCCGTCCTACATTTTGGTCAGTTAAAAATATCCTTGGGAAAGTAATTATAACCAATTTGAATACTTCCGCTTTTACAGTTCTTTAGATATTCCATAATTAATATTTGCTTTGTAGGGGGAAGTACTCCATCTCCTGGTCCTTCCCATCCTCTATTTTTATCACTAAAACAAACTGTTGAGAAAGTTTTTTGGGGGTCGAATTTGAGAATTTTTGCTGTTATAGTTCTTTAGATATTTGATTATCAAGATTTTCTTTGTTTGGGGGAAATCTCTCTTTCTATGATCCTATCCGCCCCTTCATTTTGTCCAGTAATTTTCCAGTTCCAGTTAATTTTAAAAAATTATTGGAAACAAATTTGTAAACTCTGAGTGTAGTGGTTTTCTAGATATTCGATTTTCAATATTTTCTTTGTTTGGGGGAACCTCTCCCCCTGGTCCTATCCGTTCTTTATTTTGTCTAGTAAAACAGTTCCTTGATGAAGTGATTGGGACCAAATTTGAAAATTTGTTAAGTTTTACTTTTGTACAAATTTTTGAATAAATTTTTTTAGCCACCGTTTTAGCCACTTTTTTATAAGATTTTAGGGACTAATGTTTCTCAAGAATTGGCATCACTGTTTTCCGCCTCTTCTGTGTAATAGAAAAAAGTAAAACTGAAAACTCTTACACGATCGCATCCAACTGATTGATGACCATTTAAGGTTTTATTTCTCTTCAGGTATTTTATTTTCGCTTCCTCTTTCTTCTTTAGAGTTTTTTTACAAAAAAATAAAATTTTTGCTCAAACAAAAATTTCCGATTCCATAAAAACGTTGTAATTTGAAAAGAAGATTAATTTTGTTTGATTTTTATTAATTTTTTTTTGTAATTTTTATAGTTTTCTATTCGAAATTGCTTTTTTTTTTGTAGGATTTTTTTGTTGTAAACATTTCTTGATTTCTTGTTGTTGTTGTTCGTTGCTGTTTTTAGACATTTTTTTTACTTTTTGCCGCTTTTTAATTTTTTTTTTTTTTTGTTATTTTAATTCGAGTTGAACATAAATATTTTGGACAGTCAAGCACGCGTCCACATTGATGTTGATAATCATGATGATGTTGATGATGACAACAGCGATGACGATGACAACAAACAACCATGTTGATGCAAAGATTGTTGTTAACTTAAGTATAAATAATAACAACAGCAACAACAACAATAACAATAAGAAGATGAAATTAACAATTTTTGTTAGCGATTACGTGGTAAATAGTGAATATTTCTTGCGTTTGGCTCATCTGGTGAAATAAAGTTTTTTTTCGCATACGAAGTGTTAAAAAGGAAGAATATTAGACGACTTAATCATAACAAAAATACTGACGGCATATATATCGTCCGTAGTCAATTGGAGAATGAACAAACCGGGCATACAAATCATATCAACAGAATATAATGCGGACGCCGGATGAGCAGTTCCTGAGTGTCGAAAATTACGACATGATACCTGGAAGAGGGTTGACGGTAACAGTGATACATTGATTCCAGATCGTTACTTCTATAAGAAAGGAACCAGGACATGTATGCTTGTGGGGACCTCAAAACATGCAGATAGGACGGGACTGGGTCTTTATATAGACTGTGCTTCAAGCGGAGGTACGTGCTATAAGGGAGACCTTAATCTGGGTCCAGGAGAATCAGGCAAACCTGCGATATAATAGGGAGGACAATGAAACGATGGAACTTTTCCTTTATCATTGCCCAGCTTAAATGACTCTGATGTCTCAAAAGTTTATGGATGACACCTGAACAATATAAAGGAGTGGACTGAAGGGTATTGAAAAAGTACCTAGATGATCTGGTATTCCATTGAACGCTTTTCCAGAATGGGAGCACACAATAAGGATTAATTACGATTCCGCTCTTGAATCAAATAAATTCCCATCAGTCGTTTTCAAAAAGCAAACATTTATTGGGTCCAATCACAAGTTAAGATTCTCGGGTCGTTTTTAATTTTTATCCATAACAATGTTTTCGATGAAAAGGGAGAACCTGCACAGTTTTTTTTCATTTCTTTGGCGAAGACCATTGTAGAGTCTAATGGACTCAGAAAGATAGGTTTAAGCCTGAGAGTTAAATAGATGTTGAGTGACTTGAAGTACTTGACTATAAACAGGACATTGGTTTGGAACTTTACGTTATGGAACGATCTATTGATCTCTTTAATCCATCTTGATATCAGTTATATCAGACCAATATTTTGTTGAAGAATGTTCATTGGAGTAGCATTTCTCAACCGGATGTATGACCTAAGGATCGGTTGAAGTTTAGAAAGGCTCCGATCGTAACCAAGGGGAAGGTAATGTACATCGAAATTCTATCAAAATTTCTTTAAAATGGCGACAATAATTTTATTAAAAAGGTTTATACAAGCAGCTCTCAGATCGGTGGACATCGGAATCTGTTGCTTACTTACCAGTGTTGGTAGCTGAATTTTTTGTGACCATTATTAACATTCGGCATTATTTGGCATTATTTTTGATGGCTGCTGACTGTAGGGCTTCTATTCCAATCGTTAGTCCACGATTCGGAAATATTGAAATAATTTTATTTTTTTAATTTTTTTTAACGAAAAATTCCTTTACTTTTTTAAATTCAAATTACAAAAAAAAATGTTTGATATGTAGAGCAGAATAATCTGTCTGTCCGTCTGTCCATCTTTGTTTATTATAATTATGCGATTTTCTGAATGTTATTTTAGTGAAACAGATCATTTTGAAAACCTTTTTATTTTTATTTATTTTTTATTTTCGTTTATTTCATTTATTAAAGACCCGTAATTGCGGCAAATTTACTTTGTATTTCTGCTCGTGTTTTTAATGGAATTACGTTTTTACGACTTGTACTTTTCTGACTTTAACGATTCACTTTTGTTACCGTTGTGAATACAAATTATTTTGATTTTGATTTGAGTTCAGTTTTGTTCGAAATTGTTTCTTTTTTTTCTTGTATTTTATTTTCAATTCAGTTCAGAAAACTCTGAACTTTGATAATTTAAAAAAGAAAAGAAATACTAAACAGTGGTTACAACATGACTTTTTTTGGGAAATAATTCTTTAATTTTTTATGATTAAAACTGAAGTGTTTTTGAATTGATTTAGAAGGAGGAAAGACTCTTAACTGGTCAAATGCCCTCAAGTTTTGTCATGTCATTTGTTTTATGCTAACGAAGCTTAGATGGGATTTTCATACTGTTACACAAGTATCTTTGAAAACGCTGGAACTTGTTGATTCAAAATTTTTAAAGAAATATTTGATGACAAACTCGTTGAATCAGAGAATCTAAAAAAGCCTCACTTTTCCATTTTAAAATACCGAAAATTCCAATTTGTAGTTTTTCCATTAAAAATATCACCCTGTGATTATTCACGGCCATCGAGATAGGATTTGTGGTGAGATTTTCGCCCCAAACTCATCCGAATTTAGGTTAGGAGATTAACTCTATTAGAATGTCTCATGGGCATTGATATACGCCTAAGCCCATATTTCGGCTTAGAACGGGATACCAAGAAACACCTAAGCTGCTATTTCGACTTGTTGTGAACTGCCAGTGTGGAACAGTAATCCTACCATAATTTCGGTATAATTTCCTCTGTTGTGCAAACTTCCCCAATTTTATCCAGTCCACTCCCATTATTTGAATTATGTCCGTTAAAGCGTCATCCATTAAATTTTCATATCTCAGAGTCGTGAATGACAGAGGAAATGCTACATCTTCGCAATGTCCGTCCTCCCCGCATGCCCTACATTCATTGTCATCGGCTGCTCCATACGCCTTAAATATGCCAGAGGAGAGTTGCCTGTCACTCACTCATCTTCTTACAAAGTTCACCTTCACGTAATTCTTAGATACTTTATAGCCTTCCCAAATGCTGTCAACTATTCCGTTGTACCACAGTGACCTATATTCTGTCCTCGCCCACATTATTTGCCTTGTACCTAATACATTAAAAGGATTTGGATTCCACAGGTTTATACTTTAGAGACCTCTAGCAATTGTTTGCCTCCTCATTTCCATTAACTCATTGGTATGCAGGTACCAATATTATGTGTTCTATTCCAATCTTGGAGTATTCGATGATGGCAACTCTGCACTCCTGACTAGTCCTAAGCTTACTAACCTTTGAAAAATTTATGAAAAATTAACGAAAATTTTCGTTACGAAGAATAAAGGTTTCGTTGACCTATTTTTCTTCAATTCAACAACCTTTTCGTAATATTAACTACTTTTTTCTGGTTCAGTGCGGTATCGTGTAAAAACCACTGTGTACTGGAAGCACAAAAAAGACACAAAGAAACACTTAAAGAAAATTTCAATATTTTTGTTAAAAAAAACTCTTAAATTGTAACAAAATCTTAACAAGAAGAAGAAATAAAATGAAATAAAATTAAAAAAATAAGTTTAAATTAAGTTCTTTTTTTGTTTTAAATGTTTATTGAAGATTTGTGTTTGATTAAATGACTGGATTTTCTTTGTTTAATTTCTTGGTTAATTTTAATGTGTTTTTGTTGTTGTTGTTGCTTCTTCTTCAGCCTAAATTAAATTAGTGTTCACTCTTCATTTTTTGTCTTTGTTGTTGTTGTTTTTTATTTATTTGATGGTTTTTTCCTAGAATCTTTACCAAAAAAAATTCCTTAACACAATTTAACATCTTAAAATCAATTTTTAGTCTGGTTTTTAAGTTTTTAATTTTTGTTGTTGTTGTTTTTGTTCGTTTTGTTTTAATGATGCGCAATTAAATGCGTGTTTTAATCGAAATTTTATTATTTTATTATATTTTTTATTTATAACAAAAAACCAACAATAACAACTACAACGAGGTTTTAATGTTTTTTTTTTAATTTTGTGTGATTTACAAGACAAAAATTACATGTAAAATCACATAAAAACTAAATAAATAAATAAAATAAAATAAATTTGTTCAGTTGGCACTTTAAAGTCCAAATACCAGTTAAACAGAAAAAATCACATAATTTGGTCAGTTTGTAATTAAAATCATAAAATTCTTGTAAAATAAATCAAATCGTTTTTTTTTATAACCTCCACCATCACAAGTGGTGAAGGAGGTATATTAACTTTGTCATACCGTGAGTAACGTTAAGACCCATTATTGTATATATTCTTGCATCAAATCAAAATGGAAGTCGATTTAGTTATGTCCGTCTGTCTGTTTTTAGCACTCTCACATCTACAAAATACTTAACAATCGACACTTGATCTTCTCCAAGTATATAAGGAAGTATCTTCCAGAAGTTGTTTAGAAGATGGAAGATTGCTAATTGATCTCGGATAAATAAGGAAGTTTCTTCCAGAAATTGTTTAGAAGATATTACAGAAATTACAAAAACCAAATACATTACAACTGTCACTTGATCTTCTCGGAGTATATAAGGAAGTGTCTTCCAGAAGTTTCTTAGAAGATAGAAGATAATTTACAAATACAAAATACAATGTTGTTGCTAATTGATCTTCTCGGTGAATAAAAGGATGCCTCTTCCAGAAGTTGTTTAGAAGATAGTTGATGAATTACAATAACAAAATATATTGCCATTGTCATGGGATCTTCAAGAAGCGACTTCCAGAAGTTTTTTTTACCAGATAATTTAGGAATTAAAAAAGTAATATTCATTACTATTGCCACTATATCTTCTTGTTGTTTATAGGGAAGTGTCATCTGGAAGTTCTTTAGAAGATTTTAAAGGAATTGCAAAGACAAGATGTTTTTTTTTAATTTCTGCATTAAAGAAAACAACAATAACCGTTACCTGCTCCAGTTTTATAACTTTGAATTTTGATAGTTCAGTAATTTCAGATGTAACAAATAAACCTAGAAGTGTCCTAGAAGGCACTTCTGAAAGTGTCTGTGTAGTAACTTCTAAAAGTTTCTTTGAAGCGTCTTCTGAATCTTCTCACTTACAGAAATATTGTAATAAATCACTCCTCCAAGTGACTTCTAAGGCACTTCCAAAAGTGGCTTCTTAGAGTCGTCTAGATGCGATACTTCGAAGATAACTTCCGCGATTCCCTAACAAAAAATGTTTGCAGGGATATAACGTATTTACTTCACATGCAGTTGTCGTGGAGGGTATTAAAGATTCGGCATAGCCGATCATAACATTTTTAATTGTTTTAACTTTTATTTGGGATTTCTTTTTTCGTCTTAAAATTTATCAGAGTGATTTTTTGTTTAATCATTAAAAAATTATCTCAGTTTTAGTTTAAGAATTTAATGAGATTAAAATCATTTAGAGCTTCTGGAGAAAGTTGGAGCGTTAAATTCTAAATGTCAGAAAATTCTATTTTCAATTAATGAACTTTAGTTTTTATGGAAATTAAAGGATAAAAATATTTAAACAACTTTAATTGGAAAAGAATTTCATGTTTTACTCTCCGCTAATGCAAGACCAATGAGAGAATGTTAACTTCTTAGATTCTTCTTGTCTGACTAAATCGATTGTTTTTTTGGGAATTTTTGGAACTGAAGTGCTTTCGAGTGATATGGGGTACAGCATATCTAGTCAGAGGAGTAGTCGGACACCTCGTGTATATAATTTAAAAATTCCCCAAAAATACATTTATGAATTGAGAAAACAGACATTTTTGCATATCGATAGGCCTTCTAAATCTCTTTCAAAAATGAAACATACAAGTTTTGGTCACATCTTATAGTTTCAAAAATATTCCCGAAATTTATTTTTTACCGGTTGGTCCTTTTAATGACAGGGTGATAATTTTAGTGAAATAAATCAATGTTTTCAAACATGATTTATACGGATTTCGATTTTAAGCATTTCACATAGAAAATTGGTCATATTTTTATATCTCCAATTCATGGACTAATTCATTCCGAATTAATATCGTTATTTGTTTCAATTTTATTAACGTTTTTACAAAAAAAAAAAAAAAAAAAAAAAAAAAAAAACTCAAATTTTCAGTTTTTTTCTTAATTTTAAACACCTAAAAGTCTCTGTTGCAATTAAGCTCGAAAATACTACAACTCTAATATCACTAACGGTTCAAAAGTTCCGACATCACTCAACTCACTATCTCAATCTGTCTGTCCGTCAATCCATCCGTCTTTTGCTATAAAAAGCAAATTTGTCACAACAACTTGATTTTTTCTCAAAAACTGAAAATTTCAACAGAAACGAAATTTTTGACGAGAATAATTTTTTTTTGCCAAAATCTGCAGATTTCACAGAGCTCTCATTTTCACCATAAAATATATTTTCGCCGAAAACAAAAATTTTTGTCGGAAAAGAAATTTTTTCAAGAAAAACTAAATTTTTAATCTAAAATTGTTATTTTAAAAATGCATTTTTTCTCCTAAAATCTAAATTTTTTCTTAAATCTAAAATTCAAAATTTTTTCCTCAAAACTTTTATTTTCACCAAAAATAAAAATTTGAATTTTCATCAAAAACTTTTTTTGGCTTAAAAAAATTCAATTTTCCCAAAAAGTTAAATTTTAATCAAAAATCGCTAAAAATACTGTTTTTTACTGAAAATCACCTTTTGACCAGAACTCGAATTTGTGAACAAAAATCGTATTTAAAAAACTGTTCTTTACAAAAATAAAATTTTTCCAAAAATCTATTTTTTTCATAAAAAATCTAATTTTTTAACCAAAAATACTAAAAATTTTTATTAAAAAATCACTTTTTATACGGAAAAATCAATTTTTTTTCAAAACCTTATTTTTTCTCAACTTTTCATCATGTTTTTTTATCGTTATTTATTAAAAATCATTTTTTTAATAAGATTTGGAAACACCTCTTCATTAAAACCGGACCACTGTTCGGAAATCTATTTCCATTATATTTTTCCTACACTGAACTAAATGTCGTAGGAAATATTAACAAACATTTTCGTTAAACTTAACGAAAAGTGTGTTAAACAAACAAATGTTTATTCTTATTATTAAAATATTTCTTCAAATTGAGGAATTTTCTTCAAATAAATCAAAAAATTTAATCAAAAAATTTTTTATTAAAAAATGTTAAATTGAATAAAATTTCATTGGAAAAATTAACGCAAAATATGTTATATCATCAAGATATTTGGTAAAAACGGCAGTTGCGCATCGTAAGTGAAATAACACACAAATTTAATCAATTCTACGTACTAAAATGATGTTAATTTGAATAAATCAAATAATTTTAATATTTTGCATAAATTCATGAAAATGCAAATGGAGGATCAGCTGCTCAACAAAAATGTAAGAACTCTTCATCAGAAATCGAAATACAATAAATGTTAAGTATTAATTTATTACAACAGTTTAACGTAATTTTTTCTCAATTCAACTAAAATTTATTTGAATTATGTATTATTCAAATTGAATGATAATTATTCGAATTAACTGCATTTTTACTAACGAATTCAAATAGTCATATTGACAATTTTTCATCAAATTGAAGAATTAAATTACGAAAATTTTCGTTATGATGAATAAAGATTTCGTTGGTTGATATATAACCTGCTTTTCTTTAATTCTGCAACCTTTTTCATTGTATTTACTATCGTTTTTGGTTCAGTGTAATATTTTGAAAGGGAAAAACATGTTTCGGTTATCATAATCGCGGGACAACATATTTAAGTTAACTAATTCTCACTCAATAAAATTATGTTGAAATGAATCATCACAATCATATTTGTGTCATTTCGTTATATTGAATTGCTGACAATATTATGGTTATCAAAAAATACATTTTGATCCAATAAAAATTGTTTTGTTTGGTTTTCAAGAAATTGAAATAATACACGCAGAGAAAAATATGTTAGCGGTAACCATAAAAACAGGAAGCATCATGCTATTGTTATTAAATATTGTTACCGTAACTAAAACATTTGTTTATTCGCTTTGTTTTTGCATCGATAAAAATAGTTATTGTTATGATCACAAAAAATATTATTATTCTGATAAAAAATATTGTTGTTGCATTGTGATTTCGCATTAATAAAAATAGTTATTGTTATCATAAATAATACATAGTTACAACATAAACATATTATTATTCTAATAAAAATATTGTTAGCTAATAAAAAATATGTTTATTCGCATTCTAAAAATATTTTCGTATGAAATATTTTAAATATTTATTTCTAATTAAGAGGAATATTTGTTCATCTTAAGTTGTCAGTAAACAGAAAATATTATTTTGTCTTAATAACAATAGTTTTTTTTATGACGAATTGTTTAATAACAATAAAATTATGATCAGTCAAATATATTTCGATCACAATATCTTTTTTTATTCATTAAAAATAATTTTATTACAGTAAAAAAATTGTTATCAATATAAAATAAATTCAACAATTCACATGTTGGTGATAATAATAGATGTTTGCCGTGAATATATAAGTGTTTGTGATGAACATATTACAAAATAAAGTTTCTTTGAGTGTATGATTGTTTTATGACAATAATATTATTGTATCATATTCATATTGCGATAACCATATTATTGTTAATTTATTATAACAATTCCCAACTTAATATCAAGTTCTTTATTAAAACTGTTTAATTTTTGTCTTTCACTTTGAAGTCTTTTGACAAATTTTTGAACTTCAAACGGAAATTTATGTTAAAACTGTTAAATAATAAAATAAAACACATATTAAATGTATAATTTATTTGAATTTCAAACTAAAGGACAACTGGCAGTTAAACTTCAGTGTGACTGATTGATAATGTCCTGACACATTTCTATCGAATAGATAATGAAATTCAAATACAAATACAAACACAAACACACACATTTTGGTGTAAATTTAATAATATTTTAATGAAATTAAAACTATAAAATAACGGATTTTATGGCTGCTACTAAAACAGCAGTGGGTCCTTGTTAGTGAAAAAGAAAAACTATTAAAATATTAATTTGTCACTAAAAAAAGTCAACACCTTTATTAGATGATACCCTTCAGAAGGTACATATGACAATATAAAAGAGAAGTTGGAAATACGAATGGAGGAAAAAATTATTGTTCTTAGTGGAGCCAAAAAATCCTAGAGGGACAGAAAACCCTGTGGAAGTTTTTGTATTTGCAGGACTGTACATGTTATATGTTCATGGTTATCGAATTTTGAAGGAATTTCAAAATCCTTCCTCTTCATTATTATTATCATTTTTATGTCAATGTTTTAATTAATCAAAATTATTATTATCATATTAAAAATTCGGTTATAATTTTATGGCGTTACCCGTAATAAAACCATACAAATAAGGATTATTTTATATTTAAAAATTTTTAGTTTAATGTTCATATTTAGTTCATATTTATTTTCTAAAATTTTAGGTTGGGTTAAAGGATCTACAAACACATGCATAACAATGAGTAGATGTATATGTGTATGTATGTGTAAATTTTATTTAACAATAAGAGTTGACTGTTACAAATTGTGTTGGCCTAAAACCGCGCTTTTAGAATAAATTTGAGAGCACAAAAGTGAATAAATAGAAATATGAAAATGCACATACACATTTGCAAACAAATACACACACTCATGTGTATACACAGTCACAAATATTTTTATATATACAAATTTATATGACCACAAGAGAAGGAAAATCCATTAAAATTTTCTGTTATATTTATAATAATACATATACGAGGATCTTTGAAGGCATTTGAAAAATAAGAAAAAATATTATATTAAATACCAGTTTATCCCCGGTGTACTTCGCCACCCCTAAAACGAATTTATTAAAAAGAACCAAAAAAAAGTTTTAAATTATGTTTAGAGAGGACCTTTTCTCCAGGTCACTTTAAAGTCCTTGGAGATATCTCACTGAAATCTTACATGATTTTTTTTTGTCAGGGGCATACATGTTGACCCTCCAAATTTTACCACCTCATTTAGTCCAATAGATTTTTCTGTACCAGATTTCTATAAGATATTGTTGCAATAACCATATAATTATAAAGATCCTTCAAAGGATTAAAATAATCTGCACTTCATCAAACGTTTTTTTTCCATATAAGAAAAAGTTTTTACACTTTCCTTTAACCCTCTGCAACAGACGTGGTGTCTGCTGTTCTACAACGTCTGTTACAGAGGGTTAAAACATATTTCTAAGACTTAAGACTCCACGAAGATCTATTTGTTGAAAATGATTTGGCCTATATTGGACTGGGCGGAATTTCCTGAGAGTATACCTACAGAATATGATGGCTCCGATATCGGGACAAAATGAGATATTTTTTCAATCAAAATTTTGAAGGGACCTTCGTTTTCGTCTTTTTGCAAAGGTTCAAATATCATGTGGCGTCTCTTTGACATAGACTGATATATATTCTACTGCTATTCAAGTTCTTCTTACTATCAATCTCTCTCTCTTTATGTACCCTTCACCAGCACCAAGTGGTTAATAAACCCTTTCTATGCCATTACGTTTCTAACGTTAGAAAGGATTTTTCGGAAACCCCAAAGGGTTTATAACTGTTTGGTAATGTCTTTTTCCAGTCCTCCTGAAATGTGGATCCTAAAGGCCAAATAGAAAACCGACATTTTGTGATTTTTCCTCACATTCCTTTTAATAAGAAATTTCAAAAAATTCCGATGCAGCTCCACTGTAAATTATGGGCTTACTATTCTTCTGAATCGACTATTCCACTCTTATTTCCAATATCAATTACTTACTTTTTGTCACTAAATTCGATCAAAATCCCAACATATCACTTTTGTAACAACGAAATTTTTAAAACATATAAAATAAATTCTTCTCCAACCCTCGTATATATATAAAATTGTATATGCAAAATTCTCTATGTATAAATTTTTGTAAGTGTATGTCAAAGTTTTATAGTCATTTTATAATTTAGAGTCTAAAGTTTAAACTGTAAAGTTTAGAGTTGAGTTTATTATGGAATTAGGACATGAATACTCACACAAATGTTGTAAACACATAAACAAACTCACACACATACACACGTGCACACATAAAAGCTTATGTATTAAAGTAAACAGCAACTTAAACGGAGTATTTGAAAACCATAATATTATCCTCATTGTTATTCTTGTTGTTGTAGTTGTTATTCTTGTTGTTGTTGTTGCTATTTCAAGTAATTTTTTGCCATTGGAGCCCGTTTATTTATGACGCCAAATAAAAAGCTACAAAACATGTAAACTTTACTTTGCACTTACTACAACAACAACAATAACAACTACAGCAACTAATATTCATGATTGTTGTTGCAATAATAATAACAACAAAAACAGCCATTTTTAACTTAAATAACAATTTTCTTTTTGTATTTATGTGCGAACATGAAAATTAAGATTTTTTTTGTGATTTTTATTAAATTGCAACAACAAAAACAACAGCAACAACAAATGTACAACTTGCAAATGTGTTTCATTTTCACTCCTTTTGATCTCCTCCTCCAGTTCCTTCTACTTAATGGCTTTTATTTGTTGTTTTGTTGTTGTTTTTGTTGTGTAGCCTGTGTAAATGTAAATTTTAATATTGCAAGTGTATTTATGTTTATGTGTGTGTGTCTGTGTGTGAGTATTGACTAGTTTACCATTTCATTTAATTCTGTCCGTCCGTCTGTCCGTGCAATGCAGTTATTAAGTGTTGAATTGTTTTATTATCAAAAATGATTGTGCACCGAGAGGCCGTTTATGGGGCTACAACATGTGGACAGAGCTTTAAAAGGATTCAGAAATTATATAAAGAGTAAAACTAAAAATATAATTGTTTAATTTAAAATTAAGTCAAATTGTTGTTTCTCACTAAATGAACTCATTTGGGGGAATTTACTTCCTTGAAATTTCTTACTAAAAAGTTATTTTAAAAATTGTGGTTGATCATTTTATAGAAAGATTCTAATACTTATAATTAACATTGTCAAAAATCAACTATGTTCAACATTGATTTTATTTTAAGTTTTTTTCTGTGTGTATGTTTATATGATTATTGCAGCAATATTTTTAAGGAGTTTTTAGAAAAGCTTCTACATATTTTTGATCCAAACGATTTTATCCAACACAATGAATAGAAAGGCACAGCCTACAATCAGGCACCCATCTTCCACATCATTTCCGAAACTTTTTCAAAAGTCGTTGCATTAATTTTGAATTCGTATTATCAAAAAGAGAGTCAATCGCATATAGAACTCCACTGTGTTCTCTACAAAGAGAGTATCTACAATCGATTAACCTCAATAAAATAAATGAGAAGCGCACGCAAAAAGTGACAGAATAAATCCCATCAGTTGCTTTGCAGGACTAATTTTGTTTAAAGTTATTTGTCCTGCCAGAATAAAAAGCCATTTATTATGCTCTTTATGATCAGACCAATAGGCCGAAGGAAGGACGCACAGACGTATTGCTGAACATATTTAAAACTTCTCAAATTTTGATTTGATCCAGGATTAAATATATTTAAAGATCCTTTATTGATTAAGCCACTTATAAAGGAGTACAATGGTTTCAAAACAACGTTTTGAAACCATTCATTAAATCATATTTAAAGTTAAGGCGCTTTCGAGCCGATTGGGATGATAACAAGCTCGCTGTTAGTCGGATAGATGTTTGGTGTCCTTCCAAAGTTGACCAATGCGGGTAAGTTAATTTTATGTAATTTTAATCCATTTTAAACTTTGCTTTTTATACCCTCCACCACCACAAGTGATGATGAAGGTATATTAACTTTGCCATTCCGTGTGTAGCGCCAAAATCTGAGTCTGATGTCCAAAATTGTCCGAATTATATGAAATTTGGCCTGAACTTTTTCGAATTAACTCTAACACATCTCAGTACTAATCTAATGGTTTAAAAGTTACCGAATTATTTCCAAAAAAAATCTGTTTCAGTAAGAAATTAATTAACTTCGAGATTTCAAATTTTATTTATTTTAACTTCGAAAATTTTATCTCAAAAATTCTAGACCCAAAATTGTCTGCTTTCAAAACTCTGCATTCTAAAACGGTCTGTCTGATAAATTTTGTTGCAACTATTTTTAGTATTTAAAAAAATTGTTGTATGAACTTAACATGTTTACATATAAATCTATATATATATATATATGATTGTATATAGTCTATATATATATATTTCCTCGTCTGTATAAATATGAATTTGTATAGTAAATAAGTATTTGTTGTTGTTGTTAGTGTTGTGGTTGGTGTTGCATTTATTATGTGTTTGAAACTTAACCAGAAGTATTTTATTTAACATTACATGTCTATAAGCCTATATATATGTGTATGTGTGTGTTTGCATAAATATACATTTGTATGTGTGTTAAAATTTTTTTAGTTGTAATCCATTCAAAATGTGTATGTTTGATCACGAGCATTCATTGTTTTATTATTATTTCAAGTTATTAAATTAAAAAGTTATCAAAAAGTAATATGGCTGCCAAATGGTTATTGTTATTTGGGAATTTCTATATATGAAGTCCTTTTTATAACCTCCACAACCACAAGGGGTGAGTTGGGTATATCATTTTTGTCAATCCGTATTTAACGCTGAGAAAAAATCATTTCAGACCCCGTAGTGTATATATATTTTTACTTTAAAGGAAAATCTGAATCGATGTAGCTATATCAGTCTGTTGTGGGCACACTCACATTCAAAATAATTGGCAAAGCTCAATGAAACTTGACTTGCAAAATCAGCAAAATCGGTTTAGTATATCAAAAGATATAGACCAATATCTGAGGCATTTTCTAAATTCCAGTGCAGAATTTTTGTAAAACTCTCAATTGGAAATCGACAAATTAGAATAAGAATATAAAGTTATATATACTTCATTATCATTCATTCGGTTCAGTAGAAAAAAGTTATAGAAAAAAAATGCCACTAATTTTATGACTCATTAAGTGTTCTTGTATTGTATTTCAGAAAGACGTTTATATAATGTTTACGTTTGTTAAAGTATGTATGAGTGTGTATGTATGAAACATAAAGTATTTACTTCACACGCATTTGTGTTGAAGGGTATTAAAGATTCGGCATGGCCGAATATTCATTTTCATTTTTATTATGACTATTTTTTTTATTATTTTTGTAGTTTTATTCCTCCATTGAGGAAATAGTGGCAAAACTATATTATTAGTGGAGCAATATTTAGGCGTAAAAACATGTGTGTATTTTCACAATTTTAGTTTTCTGAGTCAATTAAAATCATTTTTATTTGGCAGGACCTTTTTTTGTTTTTGCTTTTGCTTTTTTTTCTTTTTGCATTGATAAAGTATTTATATTTCTATCAAAAATTCTCGGAAATGTCATGGGATTTGTGGGTTTATTTTTTAAAAAAATAAAAATTGAAAAACAGTAATTTGAATTTGTTATAAAAAAGAAAGAAATTTTCAACTAATTTAAGTGAAATAATGGTAAAATGAATTTTGTTTATATAAATTTTTAAAAATATGTTTTAAGAAAATTTTCATATGAAATTTAGAATTCTTTTGCAAAATATTAATTTTCAATTATGAAATTAATTTTACAAAAAAATGAAGCAAAAATTGTAGAGTTTTAATAAGGGAGTAAGGTCGAAAAGTTCTTAACACACGTTTTTCATTATAATTTTAAACCCAAGTATTATTTGATGTACTTTTTGCAATTAAAAGTCTACTGTTTCCCATGTTATTAAACAGTATCGGGAAAACTTGTTCATTTTTAGAAAAATCAGGTTCAGTTGGAAGGCATAGTCAACATGATGTTTCTAAAGGCAAAAGAAAAAAGAAAACATTTTTAAAAAAGAACTCCCAAACCATCAAGTCGTGTTAGCTCAGAGCTTGAACTAATTCGTAGAGAAAATTATAGTCGGTCAAGCCCCACCATTATTATTTGATTGTTAATGGTAGCTACCAAAAATTAATGAACGACCCTCGTATAAAAATATTTTCTAATTTGTGATTTGGTATTAATATTTATGTAGGATTTGTGCCCTTCAAAAAGACTTTTTCTGGGGATGATAAAAAGGGAGCTGAAGGAAATTATAGACCGACCCTCGTAAAAATTCGTTCATGTTGATATTTGCTTAAAATTATCTTTATTTGTGCAATTCTTATCACTTTACCAAGGTATATTTAAAATGTATGCTCTTCAAAGTGATATCTGAAGGCGATTGTGTGGGACCCATGAGAAATAATGAATCGATCCTAGAATAATTTAATGCATCATTTGAAAATTTTTGTGAGACTTTACTTGTGTTTAGCCTTGGTAAAATCGCTTTATATTCAAAATTATAACGACCTTAAAACACTATTCTGGGAGGAATATTTGTATGGGGGTTAAGTGAAATAATGAAACCATCATCACCAATTTAATAAGGCATCATTCTTGGAACTAAATAATGACACGTGGCAAGTTTCATCTAGATATCTCTAAAATTGCGACCTTTATTTTGTTCAAAATATTAACATGGGCAGCCAGACGGACGGACATGGCCAAAACGACTCAGAAAACTTCATAAATTGCTTGTTGCTGATGCTCGAGGGAGTGTTGAAGGAAAGTTTAGAACCTGAAGGCAGTCAAAAATTTCCCAAAAAAAAATTCTTAGTATGACAAGTGATATGCAGTTACGGCAAAAGAAGACAAGTCTTATGAATGGAAGCAGCCTTTTTTGAAAACATTCCTTGATGTAAATTTCGGTATTTATAGAGCCGAATTTGGTTTGATTTGGCATCCCGTTACTGAGGTAAATAAGCTCTTGAGTGGTACAAGAACAAAAAATGTGGTATTTGCAGCAAGAGAGGCAAAAACTCCAAACTGCCCGAAGCAAAGCCAATTGAGAGATATTTGGGCTTTTGTTAAAAGAGAATTGAAAAGCACAAAAAAGGTGGCCAAATGTATGATAGATTGTGATTGTGAATGGAAGAGTTTCCTTAAAAGCTTCAAAATTTCATCACTTGTGATTAAAAATATATAAAAATGAAATGAAATTGAAATAAGTATTAAAATTAAACTGTAAGTTTAGCGGTTTTATTTTTATTAACATATATATGTATGTTAAGAACTTTTCGATCTCATTTGTTATCTAAATATTTATTAATTATTTAATTTATTTACTTCATTAAAACAAAAATTGAATTTCTCTTAAAAATTTTCAGAAAAGAATATTTTTTTTCAACAGATTTTTTTTTTTAAATTTCAATATGTAACGGTTTTTTTCCATAATTTTATTCAGTGTTTTTTTTCTAATTTTTTTTCGGATTTTAATTTCTATTTTATTGTCATAAAACGCACGTTGCGTGTAATTTCTATTCAAATATTAATCTGAAACAAAAAAATAATAATAAAATTTAGAGTTATTTAAAGTTTATTTTAAATAATTTTTTACAACAATTAAAACAAAAACATATAAATGAAATCTTTCAGATACAAAAAATATATTTATGAACTACAACTACAGTACTGGGTTTGATATCAAACCAGATACAAAGAAAAAAAAGTATTTTTTATACCCTCCACCACCGCAAGAGGTGAAGAGGGTTTATTAACATTGTCATGCCGTGTGTAATGCTCGGAGGGAAACATCTCAGACTTCATAATGAATATATATTCTTGGATCAGTTCAAAAACTGAGTCTGAGACATGGTTATGTCCGTATGTCTGTTGAGAACTCATTGAAATTTGACCTGAATATTTGTTATAATTCTGAGAAGTTTTCTATTAATTACCCGTAAATTCAGTTAAGTATATTAACAGATATAGACCGATATCTGAGGCGACCTCTTTATATATTGCATACGTTTGTAAGTGCATGTATGAGTGTGTATGTATGCTCGCTTCACACGCAATTGTGGTAGAGGGTATTGAAGATTCGGTGTAACCAGAAAAAACATTCTTAATTATTTAAATAAAGTTCTTTTATTAAAATGAAAACACTTTAAAAACATACATGTGCACTTGTTAAACAAACAGATACAAACATAATAAGTTAAAATTTTACAGTTGGTGAGGCCCGACTATATGATACCCTACTACACAATGTAACTTATAAAATAGCAGTTATGAAAAATTAATAAACGACCCTCGTATAATAATGTTGGTGAAGCCCGACTATATGATACCCTACAACACAATGTAACTTATAAAATAGCAGTTACGAAAAATTAATAAACGACCCTCGTATAATTTAATAATGTTTAGTACAATATTGTGACACTAAGATTTATGTGAAATTTATGCGTTTTAACATTTATTTTGCTTAAAGGTTTTGTGAGAGCTAAATAATTTATGGACCGATCCTCGTATAATTTTTTAAATAGATTTTTGCTTAAATTTTTATTTATTTGACCAGTTATTATTACAATACCAATGTAAATGTGAGATTTATGCCCTTAAAAGTTATATTTGAAAGAAAATTTGTTTGGGACCATTGAGAAATAATGGACCGATCCTTGCATACTTTGGCACATCGTTTTAGAATATGATAAGACTTAATTGTGCCAAAATTTTGTTTAACTCGCTTTATATTTAAAACTTTTGTGATCTTAAAATTGCATTTCGGGAGGAATATTTGTATGGGAGGTACCTTAAATATTGAACCAAATATAGTAAATTTCGATAGGCTACGTTCAGAGGTCAAAATAATAATAATATGTACCAAATTTCATGGAGATATCTCTAAAATTGCGACCTGAAGACTATTCACAACCTTTACATGGACAGACAGCCGGACAGACCGGCAAACGGACGAAAATGGTTAATTTGATTCAGAAAATGGTTCTGAATCAAACGGTATGCTTAATGTACGTACGTTATCTGTATGTTACAAACATCAGCACAAACGTATAATACCCCAACCACCTACGTTGGTGTAGGGTGTAAATAACTCTACAATTTAATTTTGTCAAAAAAAAGAAAAACTTAAAAAAAAACATTACAAACATTTTGTAACAAAAATACAGACAAAATCTAAATACAACAATTAAAATTAAAAGATCATACATGAACATTTATTTATTTAAATATTTTTATATGTTTTAGTATGTATGTGTACATCTTGTTTTTGTTTTTGTTTTTTTTTTTTGGTACTACAGATACAGATACTTATTTAAATATCTACACATACAAGACAAAAGTTATAAATGTTACACTTTTATTCACTCAGTTTATTTACAACGATTTTTGATAGATTAAAATCAAAAAAACAACGAAAAAGTTTAGTTCTTTTGTTGCTGTTGTTGTTGTGTATTTTTACAGTATTTAAACAAAAAAACACAAAAAAACTATAATTAACATGCGTTCATTATTGTTTATTTTATTATTTTATTTTTGTTATTTTTAACATAAATTTTGTATTCGATTTAAAAATATTCGTAAATATTCAGAACAACAACTCTTAGTATCGAGTATCTAGTAGCGAAAGAACATTAATGTTAGGGGAAGGTTAGCTGAGGTTGTTATAAAAACGATCAATAAATTTTTGAAATTAAAACTTAAATTTAATGAAAAATTTGAAAATTTAAAGAAAAAAATCTAAAAATTCGAAAATTTTTTTCGAACGTTTTTTTTTTTTTCAAAAAATTACACAGAAAAAAATATTCGATAAAATTTTAAAATGCATATTAATTATTTGTATTATTGATTTAATCAAATTTGTAATAATTATATATAATAATTTATGGAGATTCCGTTGAAGATTAAAAAAGATTTTTTAAGAAGAATCCTTGGGATTCAAGCTATTTCAGCTGGTTTGACGAATTGGAATGATGGTTTGAAGGTAGTGACCACTTGGCTGTCATTGGGAATTAACTGACAGATTGTATTCATTTCTACAAGGCAAAATCAGGTCAACTTTGCTCGTAAGCTCTTCTTTTGGGATCCTTTCAAAATCTCTTATTAGGCTGTTAGAGGAATTATTCCAACCAAGAGATGTCAAGCCGCTTTGGCTTTATTATGTTTTCACACCCAACTAAAATTGTAATCTTGAATATGAGATCTGACAGGAAATACTGCTAGAACCGCTTGTCTAACAAAGTCTGTTGGAATCACTGTGATGATGTCAGAAGTTGGGAATACAAATTTAAGGCAAAATCGCAAGACACTTTGGAATACAACCGGCTTAGAAACAAGTTATGTAAAACAATCAAAAGAAATTTTTCAGATTACATACATAAATCTTGTTGGCAAAAGGGCCCAAAGATTAAGATAAGATTTTGATAATGTTCGCTACATGATATCATCTGATTTATATTCTTTTGGAAGTTTTAAAGGTTTTTTATTTGTTGTTGTTTATAAAATTCATTAATTCTTTAGTGTAGTGAAATTTTGCAATAAAAAAATAATTCTTTAATATTTTTCTAACTTTTTCGGAAAATGTCAATAGCAAGCGATATTGAACTGATTGGGAGAAATAATAAAAACAATTAAAACCAGTAATTCAAATCATCATGAAATTTAATTGAAATAATTATATAAATTAATTGAAACAATTATGAAAATTATTACAAATTTAATTAATATTATCATTTTGTTGATAAAAGCATAATCAAATAAAAAATTAATTAATATAACAAATTTTGTAATTGAACTTGATTTGTGTTTTTTCTAGGTTTCTTTACTTATTTTCCTACTTTTCCATTTATTCAATTTATTTATTTTTGAAAGGTTTCATTGCACAGAATTTTCTAGTTTGAATTACGACCTAACTAACTCCAGACCCTCTCGAATTTGACCCATTTATTAAAACCAAAATTTAAATTTAACTCCTTTAAAATCCCAAAGCCTGATTTTAAAAGGAAATGTAGTTTAAGAAACCTCAAAGTATTTCTAATTCTCGGTAATGGCTTTACAGATATGTGGTCTCTATAGGTTAATAACCAAAAATACCATTTCTTAGGGATTTTTCCTCATACTTTTGAGGACACAAAGAAATCAATAATTATTTGTAGTAAAAATTTTAGTTAAAATTTCCATGTCCACATTTCCTGAAAATTTCAGATATCTTTCTTAATAAATATGTTGATTTATTCCTAATTCTGGACTAAGAGTTGTAAGATCGACTTGACAGCGAAAATGCTGGACATACGTTTGGGACGGTACGGTAAGATGACCAATTAAGACTACAGCATTGTTACTATTGCTGCATCCCGATCTTGGTTATGCTAGAACTACTCTAGTAAAACTCGGCACATTATGATCAACGTATGCGATGGAGGAAGAGCAACCTGCAAGTACGACATTTGTACAGTAACTTGAAACATTGGAATATGTGACATCTCTCAAAATGCCCCGAGAGAAACTACAATTGTGTTATATTAAAGTTGAAGAGTGATGAAATCCAAGAAGAAACCGTGTAGTTCATTGTTTTCCTTAACCGGTCAGGTCGCCTTCTTATGTAGATTCAAAAACTAACATTTTCATTGTTATTGGGATGGTTCCCCAATTATCACTTTCATCGGAGATCAGAGCACGACAATATAAAATTTCATTCTCTAATGGTTTAAAAGTTACAGAATTCTTTCCGATAAAAGCGATATGAAACGCTGTGCTTCGTTCCTAATTTGTTGTTAATGTTGTTACCTACAACGGAGACATTGTATCAATTGCAGTTACAATATTTGATTATACCCTACACCACCATGTGGGGTATTATGCGTTTGTACAGATCATATCACTTTTAACTATACCGCTCGACTTAGAATCACTTCCTGAGTCGATTGAAGCATTTTCCGTCCCCGTCCGGCAGGGAAAGTACAGGTTACAGTTTTTATGTGTTAATGAAATTTGACACGTTTTGTTTGCCCAAGGAAGATGGCTATTGAAATTGATTATGATCGATCCACTATTTCATTTAGGCTCCATACAAATGTCCCCCTAGAATGGAGATTTAAGTCTAGAAAATTCCTAATTATTAATCGATTTTAACAAAATTTTGCGAAAATAAGTCTTAATTTATACTTAAACGATGTGTCAAATTATACGAGATTCGGCTCATTTTTTCTTATAGGTTCCATACAATGACCCTTCCAAATATCACATTGAAGAGCTTAAATGTCACATAAACGTTGGTATTTCCAACTCCAAGTACCATATAACGTTCAGAGAAAAAACGCAATAATCCCTCATGAATGTTAGTACCTGCAGTACTAACTTGTACGTGCTGTACTTAATCATAATTTAAAAAATACCCTTATACGAGGCTGGTTCATTGATTTTCGATAGATACCACTTATAACCAACAATGTGGTGTAGAGTATTAAATAGTCGGGCTTGATCGACTATAATTTCTTACTTATTTTTAACTGACATCTATGACATTAACAACAACAATAAACATCTATTTGGTTCAGATACAATTTTGTAGTTTTGTTGTTAAATGTTCTTCAAAATAACATCTCAATTATATGCTGTTTTATTCAAATAATTACTGCTGCTGCTGCTATTTTAGCTTTAATTCTTTTTTTTTACTAAATTATAAATTTTTATATAAAACAAAAATTAAAAATACAAGATTTTAGCATTTATTACACACATGTTGCCTACGACCATCTATCGGTTGGCATGTCGTGTCATGTTCAAGCCCCCCCCGATTAAAAGAGAATTATTGTACAATTTTGTTGTTAATTATTTTTTATTATTTTATAAATGTTTTAGTGCTTTTCAGCTTGTTTCACTTAAAGTTTATTTAAACTTTTTGTTAGTTTAAAAATGTATTTATTCATACATAAATATTTATTCGATTCAGTTAATTATTTCATGTTTTTATTCGTTCAAACTATTATTATCATAACTAAATTGTGTTTGATTCTTAACGATTAAAAAGATACAGTTACCCCATCGTTGGGAAGGGCATTGTAGCAAAAACAAAGAAGAAATTATAAGTTATAATCATTATAAAGGAAATTTTGAAATCCCAAATCCCGTTCACATTGATCTTATTACACCAAATGTACGTTTAACAGCGACGTTAATGTAAGATTTCTCGAAGTTGTAATAAATAATGACCCTCGTAATATTTATTGCCCTGTTTATGAATCTTTTTTTTTTTTTGTAAATTTTTCTTATTTAGGACTTTTGTGAGCTAAAAATCCCATATCAGGAGAACTATTTGATGGTGCTTATATGAATTGTAGAAGACTTAATTCGTTTAAACTAGCGCTATTCTTTCTGTCCGTTATAAATATTGAAAAGGTAACTACTTTAAAAGAAAAGTAATTTAAACAAAAAGGAATCTTAAAATTAAATTTCTGTAACATGATTTTCGAAAAAAATCAAAAAAATTTTGTTGAATTTTGTGAAAACAATTTTAATATTTGAACTTAAATAATATCTATACAATAAGAGTTATTATCTAATAAATTTAAGTATCATATGACTAAAATTGTCCTTGATACCGGACTTTAAATATATTCCTCATTTTATAGTATGAAATACCCAAAAATTTCCAAATTGGAGGAAAGTTGTTAATAAAATTGACTTTTTCCAGTCAAATAGTCATTTCGTGGTTATAAAAGATTTTACTTATTTCAGATTTTTTGACTATATAGTTGACATATTTAGGTATATAAACGAAGTAGCTTTTTTCTCTAAATTAAGCTTCCGCATTTTTTTCCTGCTTAAAAATCTAAAGAAAAAATTTTAATTTATCGGGATTTTTTTTTGTTTTCAATTTCTTTAAAACTATAAGAGATATTTAGCAAATGTTAGCATATTTTTTTGGAGAAATATAGGGATTATATTCTGAATATAATATAATTTTGCCATCAAATCATAAATAAAACTTTGTCAATTTTTTTTTAATTTATACCAAAGATGACCAAAATTGGAGAACTTTCCCTCGTCTCTACGATCGTCTAGGAATATTTGATTCTCCACATCAATTTTAGAAACATCTTCACAATGTTCTTGTAAAAATTTATAGAAATATATTAAGTCGTTCCAGAGTTATAGTTACAAAATTTTTAAAAAGTACGTTTTGGGTCTATTGTGTAGCCAAGGTGACCAACTTTGAAGATTTACTTTTATTCATTACTACAAATTAGTGAAATTTCTTTGAAATATATTCAGTAGTTTTGAAGTTATAGAATTATTACCAAAAAAAGGCTTTAACGCCACTGGTACACACAGAAAATAAACTTGAAGTTAAATCAACGTTGAAAATAGTTGATTTTAGAAAATAATAAATTTTTTCATAAATTTTAAATTAAATATTTTTTAATTTTAATATCGAATATGATCAAATTTGGAGGTCCACTTTCAGTCCCGATAATTGACTATGAATACGTGCTTCTCTAAATCAATTTAAAAAATACCTCAAGAATATCATTGTTAAATTTTATATAAAAATATTCAGTGGTTCCAAAGTTACGGCATTATTTCCAACAAAATTGTTTTGAAAACACTGTATAACCGGGGTAGCCAACTTTGGAGGTTTACCCTAGATCCTACTATCTAGTGTTCTTTGAAATTATTGAAAAACACCTCAAGAGTACCTTTGATAAATTCACTGATTCCGAAGTTACAAAGTTATTTCCCAAAAAAAAACGATTTTAAAACTGTACAGTAGAATTACTGACCCGATATATTAAGATCGGTTAGGGTATATAAATATGAAAATATCTGTCTTTTGTTAGTGTGAGTAAAACAATGTTCTGAAAACGTAAAATACTTTTGAATTAATTTCTCCAACAAAAAAAAATGTATTCGTTTTTATAAAAAACACATTTTTTGACAATTTTGATCGGAAATTTCTGATAACCAAAATATCTCTCTTTCTATATATTTATGCATGTGTGCGTGTGTATGTGTATTTAAACAGAAAGAGCTAAAAGGCACGAACAAGCGAACATCTTTAAATTGTTCACAAGAATTTTTACATACTCACACATACACTCATACAGATCCATGGAAACACATACATTTACATTTCTTTTGTAATATCAAATCAGCCCATAGATTTGTATTTGCTGTTTGTATTGTTGTTTTTTAAGGGCAACCACCAAAAATCTAATCAAGATTGTAAATTTCTATATACAACAACAACAAACAACAACAATTGTATATATATCTATATCATATTAAACATATTAACAATTACCTATGAATATATGTATGTAAGTACATACATTCATATATTCATTCATTTGTATTCACTCAATTTTAGTACTTTTTACTTTTATTCAAAAGAGTACTTTTTTTTATAGGATGATTTAAATCTTGATTGTCCTGATACGCGTTAAGTTTTGTTGTTTTATGCATGTACTTATGTATATGGAGAGATGGAAGGATGAATGGATGGATGTTTTAAGTGTATGTCCTTGTATCCTTATATTGTTGTCATTATGTGTGTGTGTATGTGTGTGAATGACTGTTTTATATATTCATCCTGCAAATACACTCTTTTTGCTGAACATCTGCTTTTGTCAACATTTTATTTTGATGCTAAAAATTTTATTCTTTGTTTTCAAAAGACAAGAACAACAACATTTTTTGATGGAACTAAAAATTCATCTTTGAATAAAAAGTGTTTGTCCAAATAAAAACAAACAATGTCCGGAGGCAAAATCTCTTTTCAGTTCCTTTTTTTTCATTTGTAGGCATTTTGAAAAATTTGTCACGAGTGTCATGATTCATATTTGATTTTGTCAGCTCTTTCATTTCTTCTTCTTCTTCTTCTGTTTTACAACATTTTTATTTTATTCTCTCTTTCATTCAAATATCCTGTTTATTTTTCCAATTGGATTTTTTCTATATAAAAAATTAAGTTTTCCAAAATGTTGAGTTATTTATTTCTGTAGTCTGATTTGTTTAAAGGGAAGTGGGAAATTGTGTCACGTTTATTTTGTGAAAAAAGCCAGAAAGTTGGTTAAACAAGGTCATACAAGGAAAAGGCATGAAATTCCATATTTTTGTACCCTACATTAACAAAGGTTAGGATTGTGCTTAAGTTTTTAAAGTACAGAAAAAATATTGTCATCACCGCTCTTAAGTAAACCGTTCGACTCAGAATCACTAACTGAGTCGATTTAACGATGTCCGTCCGTCTGTCTGGCTGTCCATGTAAAACTTGTGAACAAAATGCAGGTTGTAATTTTTGTGAGCGAAATTTGACCCAAATAAATCTAATAATATTCTAAAATGATGTGCCAAATTATACGAAAATTGGTCCATTATTTCTCATAGGTCCCATACTACTCCCCTTAAAAATAACACTTGGAAGGGCTTAAATATACGCAAGTAATGTGATAAGAATTTATCAAATTAGGATAAATATAAGCAAAATCTGATGTATTAAATTTTACGAGGGTCGCTATAAAATTTCCTCTAGCTCCCGTATTATCCCCCTAAAAGAAGTCCTTTAAAAGAGCTAAAATCATATATTAGTGTCATAATATACGGCAATTTTAAGCACAAATTAGAAAATATATTTATACGAGGGTCGATCATTAATTTTTGATAACTACCATTTATAACCAACAATGTGGTGTAGAGTATTAAATAGTCAAGATTGACTGTCTATAAAGGAAAAATTGTAAGAGAACGTAAATCAAAGAAGAAAAAAAGGTTGGAAAAATATTAAAAAATTTCTCATTCCATACAGACAGACACTTTTCCATATAACTCCACACAGAAAAAACCTTAATCAAAATCATAGTTGAAAAACGTTGTTGATTTAACATTGAGTAAAATTTTTTCATTCAGCTAAATTTAAACGTTTTTAATTTTTTAAATTTACTTTTTTAATAGTAAAATTTCAAGGAAGATAAAAACAGTATTAATTGTAAAACAATGTTGAATTAACAATTTTTATGTGTAAAGTAAAATCATAACTCCCTAAATCTTAAATTAACCTTCATAGATAAAAACTGTTAATTCAACCTCAATTGACATTAATACAAAAATATTATCCAAAACTTCCGCTTTAAAAAAAATCCTCAAATATTTTGTTTTATTTTTTATTATAAATTTTATTTTATAAATTTAAAAAAATATATATTTTATTTTAAGTGTTTAATTATGTTATTTTTTTTTTTTCTCAAATTCATTTAATATGCAATTTTCGTAATTTTTTTATTTTTCCATCAATAATTTATTTACTTATTTAGTTAATTTTTTATTTCTTTATTTTATTGCATTTTATAAAAATTAAAAATTTTAAATTTTCATATACATTTTTTATTAAAAAATAAGAAATAATAAAATTATTTTTTTTATTATAAATGAAATATTAATCAATTTTTAAGAAAAAATATTTTTGTTCTTCATCAAAATTTAAAAAAAATTTAAGAAATATTAGTTATTTAAACTTTTTTATAAAAATTTAATTTGATTTATTTAAACTTTTTTATGAAAAATTTAATTTGATTTATATTTTTTAATTAATGGTTTTATGTCTTACACAAAATTTTTTATCGTAAAATTATTTATTATACAAAAAATTATTTTGTTAAATTTTTTTCAATTGTTTATCAAAGTTAAAAGTTTATTAAATATTTTAAAAATTTCAAATTTTATCAGAAAAAAGTCATATTTTTCAGAAACTTTACATATTTTTCTTTTTTAAATTATTATTATTATTTTTTTTTTTTTTTGTTTTATAAAAAATATTTGAAAAACGATTTTTGTAAAAAATATATTTTTTATTAATTTTATGACACATTCTTAATTATTATATAAAATTCCCCTCAAAATTATTTTTTTGACTATAATTTCATATTTTTTTCAAAATGTTTTAAAAGCTTTAAATTTTTTACCAAATAACGTGAGCTACCCGCACTCAAAGCAAATATTGGTTATTGAATATCTAAAGAACCACAGCTCGAGTTTCCAAAGTTGGTGCAAACAACTTTTTCAAGTAACTGGATCAGTGTCTTTACAAAGAAAATATTGATAATCGAATATCTAAAGACTTACAACAGCGAGAGCTCTCAAATTTGGTTCCAACAAGTTTTACTGTACAAAACGTTGGCGGGTAGGACCAGAGGGAGGGCTACAGCTACTATGAAAAGCCATTACTAGGAAAAATATTACTTATAGAATCATGAGGAGAAGTACCCCCCATACAAAGCAATTTTCAATTACTTCTAATTTATTTAAAACGCATGATAATACAACACGAATGTTGCCTTAGGACCAGAAAACGCCTTAAAAATTTTCTTTGGCAAAACGAAGCTTGCCGGGTCTGCTAGTTTTATATAAAAAAGTCATTTCCATCAAACATTTATTTTTTGCAAAAAAAAAAAAAAAAAAAAAAAATTATTAAACATTTAAAAAAATAATTATTTTACTTTAATTTTATATATATTTTTTTGATAAAAAATTATTATATTATTTTTAAAATGATTTTGAATAAATAAGGCGATATATTCATTTTCTAGAAGTCTGTAATCTGATGTCATTAAAAATCTTATTTTATAATCTCAGATTATAATTCAAGTGCTATAGATTTACATCAATTTCCAAAACCATATTTTAAACTGATCTCTTAAGATATAAATATTTTTATTCTGATTTCAAAAATAAAACAACAAATTCCCCACAAAAATCTGTTATTTACTTTTGTTTTGTTTTTTAAAACCACAAAAACAGTGATTTCCTTAAAACGATTGTCATTGGAGACGACAAAGTAAATAAAATAGTTCTGAATAATAAATAAGAAAAAAAAACATATTTTTTGCTATTTTGAATAACTCAACTGAAAAAAGGCTCCTTTTTCAAGATGTCCACAATAAAAACTAAATGAGATAATAACAAATACAACAACAACATACAAAGACACTCAACTCAAAAACCATGACAAAAACAGGAGAGACATGAGCACAAACCAACAAAAAAAAACTGCAAATAAAAAGGAAAGAAAAAATCCTTTACAAAAAAAAATTATGAATAAAAGTGTCAACACAAAAACAACAAATAAAACAAAAGGACAAAATAACTACAACAAGAACAAGAACAAGAATGAAATATTTAACAAATGGTCGTTGCCACTCACAAAAAGCAACAACAACTACAACAGCGACTGTTTAGCTTGAAAATGACATCAATAGAACAGTAAAAGCAACAAACAACAACAAAACATTTAAAATGAAATTCGCCAAAAAATAAAAATTTATTTCGAAAAAAAGTGAAGAAAAAAAACGTTTTAACGGAAGAATTGCCTGAAACCGTACAGCCGGACGAACGGACGGACGGAAGGAAGGAAGAAATGTTTCACACATACAAAACTGTTTTGAAACCAGAAAAAACGAAACGAAAATAAAAACTTGTGGAATGAAAAATTGGGAAAAAAAGTGAATGAAAAACGAATAAATAACAAAACTTTGAAAAAAAGTTTTGTTCAACAAGGATGCGCCAAAAACAAATAAACAAAAACGAACAAGAAACGCATGTTGTGTGGGGGTCCTTAATTTTTTTAGCAGATATTTTTTCTAGGAGGATCAAGTGATTAAACTTTTTATACAGAAAAGTTTTGCGAATTTGATTTCACTCTTTAAGTGGGTCTTTAATGAACGATTTTTTTTGATTATTTGGTGATGAGGTTATTTGTCCATTAATTCCTAAATATAAACGCACAATTAACAAATTTGGCAACAATAAGTCATTAATTTTAGAACGATGATCTTAATTATACGAGATCGGTCCATTATAATTTAGAGGTCCCTACAACCAGCCTTCCCAATACCACTTTTAAATAATAAATAATACTTTACTTGGGTTTTGTATAAATATTTAGTCAAAATAAGAGATACGGGGTCGGTATATAATTTTTCTAATTCCCATAAAACTTTACAGAAAAAAATTCCCTTTAAACGCATAAATTTCACATATAAGAAATTAAGAAAAGCAAATTATACGAGGGTCGTTCATAATTATTTCCTAGCAGACAATGTGGTGTAGGATATAAATAGTGGGCTTGACCGACTAAAACATTTTTACTTCTTTGATCTGCGAGTTTTTTTATCCGGGAGAAGATTTGTATAGGGGCTATCTGAAGTAATGGACCAAACTTTATTCTTGTCCCAAAATGAAACGTACAAAATTTCAAATTGCGATCTGTACAGGATTCACAACGCCTATTAAAGGTAGGACGGATGAACATCTTTAAATCGACTCAGAGTGTGATTCTGAGTCGATCGGTATACTTTAAAGTGATGTCTGTTACAAACGCCAACCATCTTTACTGCTGTATGATATAAATATCGCAAACCGATATTTAGTTAAAAAATACATGCAAAAGAAAATGATGTTTGTTTTAAGCGATATAAATATTATCAAAGTCCATTAATTTTGTTTCCGTGAAAAACGAAGCATTATCGAACAGGTGAATGGAATAACTTTTGAGAAAGTTTGGTATAAGGGCCTAATGTATCCATAGACCAATGGAATCTCTTTTATCTAACTATTAATTTCAAGTTTAATATTACAATTTTAATACCATTAAATTTAGGTCAAGTGCCTCCCACAGGGATGAACCCTCTGCCTAATATATACAGCTAATTTATCAATATCTTTCAAATCTGACTATATCAACGTCAGCAGATAACACTCAGCAATACACAGCTCCCTTAGCGATCCCCACAAAGCCTCCTGACAAATGCATATCTTTGATGTATAGAAACATTTCTGAAGAACTGAACTTCACATTAATAATAGAAAATTGTTCCAGTGTTACACTGAATGGTACACCATTCGGGCCATGTTACGTACTATTGCATTCATTTGAATAGGCAACATACTTGATGCCGTCATATCCGAGACTTCACACAAAGTTTAAATCCTCTAGTGTTCAATATAATCTTTGCCCCGATATTAAATTCATTCTAGTTGTACTTCTTGCATTAAGCCATAGGCAATGGCCAGTAACTCGAGTTTCGATCTTTTACAGAGGTGTTTAAAAATCCCCAAAAATTAAAAATACTTCGGCTGCTATTGACTGCAAAAACCCCCGACTCTAAATAATACTAAAGATATATCAGTTTAATATCGTTTAGATTCTTTGTAACAAGGATTAAATCCCATAAAAAGGACATTATGGCATAATGGAATGCAATTATTTCTATATGTTGATTATAAGAAAGTTAATGCTCTTAATATCTTTTAATTGCTTTAAATAACAAAAAAAAAAACAAGCTCGTGAAAATATCGGTAAGAAATTAACCAAAATATAAAATATGAAGAATGAAAACGGTAAGAAATTAACCAAAATATAAAATATGACGTCATAACTCAAAATATGTACATTTCGACTTAAATGTGTGTAATAATTAAAACTTTTAATTAACTGGCAAATTTTTATGAATGAATCCTCTCCATGTATCAGATAGGATTTCGACGAAAATATATTATGGCATTATGACAGTTATCCATCGGTTACTGTGTAGTTTACACCGATATATACAGTGAGTAGTGTCACGAAAGAATCTCTTTCCCACACAATTAGTCACAAGTAGTGTATTAAAAAAAAACAAACCAACACTTTCATATTCACAAAAACCGGTTCAAAAACGGTTAACCGGTTTTTGTTTGATAATTATAAATCTATAGAAAATATTTTTATTTAATAGAAATTTAGAGTTTTACGAAAAAAAACCTGTACGACCTTTATATGAAATAAAGATGAAATAATGGATCCATCTTAATCAAAATGTGTATTTGTAACAGATTTCATTAAAATTTACCTGCACTGTAGTATAATATCCTAAATGGGTGGGATATAAAATTGTTTGATAGTGTTTTTCGGTATCGTATTACCATGATTCGTCCAGATACCATGATTTGTTTTAAATCCATTATTCGTGTCTAAAAGAGACGAATATAGCAAAATCCATTCAGAGTATGATGTCTAATATGCGTACTGTACTTTGAAGTCGAATATTTTAGTAAAATGCTAAAAAGTGTCTTCCAATAAAAACCGGTTAACCGATTGAAAAGAATCGGCATGTCGCAGAATTCGAAAGTAGAAATTATTTGAAACCGGTCGATTTTCTGAAATGCAAAAAAAAACCGGTTAACCGGTTTTTGTTTTGGAATACACCAGTCACAAGTTACTTTTCATATAGCTTTTGTAATGCCATCTCCTTTGCACACGAACAGGAATAGAGGAAAAAGCTGAACTGTCAGTTTTGACACTTCTGTGTATTTTCTAGTTTACATGACACAGTTCCTATAAGCATATGAGAAATAAGCCATATTAGAGGTTTTCATTATGAATTCCAGAAATAGGTCTTCTCTCATAAAACACAAATACGTTTCCAAAAAAATGATTTTTTCAGTTATGACGATCTTGCAGCAAATGGGCGATATGTTAAAAAATATTTGTTGCAAAGAAATGTTTTTAAATTTAATTTTTTTGTCAAAAAGAAAAGAATTTCACAATTCAATATTATGACATTTTCATGAATTTTCCTTAATTCTCGATCTAAGGATTTTTCATTGTGTGTAAATTTTTACAAAAATTCCCTTTTAGTTTAACAGTCAACTTATGAGACGAACCCCCTAATAATGCAACATACAAACATACGAACACCATTGCAAACACACAAAAATAAAAAAAGGAACCGTACACACTTGCAAAACAAAACTTTTATAATGGCGTCGGTCGTTGGTCGAAATGCTTTTTTGACCATTTCCGTTAGAATTGTGTTTTTGTGTTTTAAGCTTATTTTTCCTGTTACGTTTGTTGTTGTTTTTTTTGCTGTTTTGGAAACATTACAACAATGATAATAATGGTGGAGGAGACAATATGAAGAAAAACCAACAACAAACTAAAAGCAATAACAAGGAAGATGGTTAAAAACAAAAATAAAACACGCAAAGTTAAGTTTTTCTTTTTTTGTTTACGTAGAAAATAAATTTGCAAATAATTTTAATTTTAATTTTTATTATTTTTGCTTTATTTTAGCATGAACAATTTTTTTTTTAACAAGAAGAGAATATTCTTTTTCCATTTTGTTGTTATTTTTTTTCTTGTTTTTAGTGTTAGAGATTTTTATTATAAACATGCAACTTGGCGATATTTACATATGCCACTGTGAAGTTACTATTTGCTTCCTTATTTGAATTTTTGTTTTATTTGTGATTTTCAGTTTTTGCTTGATTTCTCAAAAAACAAAATTTTTTGTTATTGTAATAACATAATGTTGGATCCAGTGTTGCCAGAAAAAATTGTCTCATATCCCCAACCTTAAGCTCCAAAAATCCCCATTTTTAACTTAAAATCCTTAAATTTTTCCCAAAATATCTAATACCCTACACCACATTATTGGTTAATAATGGTAGTTACAAAAAATTAATTAACAACCCTCGTACAATTTAATTATTTGATTTATTCTTAAGTGTGCAACATTACTAACATTTTTTAAAATAATTTTGTTGGGGGGTTATATGGGAGCTACAAGAAATTATAAACCGACCCTCGTCTAAATCTCGTATCTTAATTTAAACTGTTATTATTACAATACCTACGTATATGTGAGATTTATGCCTTAAAAGTTATATTTGGATGAGGGTTTATATGGGAATTATGAGAAATAATGAAACCACCCTCGTATGTTTTGCTACATTGTTTTAGACTATTAAAAAACTTACTTGTGACATATTTCATTTGAAACGCTTTATATATTTAGGACGTTTATGACCTTAAAACCCCATTGCGGGAGAAACATCTATATGGAAGGTACCTGAAATATTAGACCGAATATGGTCAATTTATAATAACAAAATAAATAATAATAATAATAATAATAATAATAAATAATATAATATAACAAAATAATAATAATAATAATAATAATAATAATAATAATAATAATAATAATAATGATAATAATAATAATAATAATAATAATAATAATAATAATAATAATAATAATAACAATAATAATATGTAGCAAATTTCATCGAGTTATTTTCCAAATTTGCGACCTGTTCACAACGTAAACATGGACAGACATACAGACGGATGAACATCTTTAAACCGATTCAGAAATTCTTTCAAAGTCGAACCAACACAATTGGTAATGAAGTCATATTACGTTTGTTATTCCCTGTGTAACGCTAAGAAGGAATCAAGCAAGATCCCATATTTTTGCATCGAATCACAATCTGATATGATTTAAATATGTCTGTTTGTCCGTCTTTCTGTTGTTGGCACTTCGGCCAAAGTAGTTGTTATTTACCAAAGAAGTTACCTATTTAAACCCCGTGAAATTGGTGAAATTAGGAAAATATTTTGGATATGGCGATCTGGTTTTGCCTTATATTTTTGTTGTGTGTAATCCCAAATAATCGCCATTTAAAAAAAAAACAAAATCCTCCCAACACACGAAAAACTGAAATCCCCAATTTGGGACTAAATCCCTAGATCTGGTGACACTGATTGGGACTACAAATAAATCAATATGAAAATAAAATTATAATTTATTTATTTCTCTCTTCAAGACCTTTCATTCACTCTTTTTTGCAAAAGAAAAAAATAAGAAATAAAAGGAAAAGTCCTATAGAAGCAAAAAGTCTGTGGAAGTGTATTTGTTAATAGACGTGTGTGTGTGTGTAAGTAATTTCATTTACGAGAGAGAGTTTATAACAAAATAAAGAAAAGAAAAAATCTAGACAAATCTGCAATTGTTAAAACCATAAATAAACCGCATAATCACAAACGGAACGATCGATGATTGTTGTCACTTTTTGACAGCAAACGTACGAGTAGCCAAACAACAATAACAACTACAACAACAACAACATGTTATATATTAGACATTAAGGGTAGACGACATAACAACGTTATGTTTCTTCTTTTTTTTTGTTTTCGATAATAAAAAAATACTTTTGTTTTGAGAGAGCGTTTCAAAAGAGAGAGAGTTTTTTTCCCAAAGAGCATTTAATGCAGGCGTGCATTATGCATATTTTTGTCTGTCCTTTTAGGTCTGGTTAACGGTGTGACATTGCATTGAATCATTGAGCTAATGTGTGGGTTTTTTTCTTCCTGCTGCCAACAAGGTGTGAATGAATACAGACAATTATGATAAGAAAGAGATGGTTATAGATTAAGATTAAGTAATGACAAGCAACAACAATTTCTTTTAAAAAAGAGAGAACATTGAAAACATTAAATAAGAGAGTTAAAGGCATTGCCAGCTTAGAAAAAGTTTTAAAGAAAAACAACCGGTTTTTAAGAGATAAATAAAAACGCCCTTATCTGCTTTGATAAGCAAAAGAGCGAAGAGTAAAGCTATATGTTTTAACGAACTTCTGCTCTCTCTCTTTCTTTCATTGGTAGAGATAAAGAGACAACCATTTTTGTGTTTGTTTGTGTTTTTCTGCTGGCTTTAAATTTGTTTTTGTTTTTGGCTTTAACAAACCCAACCAACCCTCTTCATTTTTTCTTACGTTTTTTTCTGATTTCTATTGTTGTTGTTGTGTTTATTATTATAAAGAGCATGTTAACAGATAACCTGAACTTTTTCTAAGCGATTTATTTCACAGATAGTGATATCATGTTATCTCTTTTTTTCTCTTTATTTATTGTTATGTTTGGACGTTTAGTATTTGGGTTTGTAGCAATATGTTTTTTGCTGTGAGCTCGAGTGAGTTTGTTTGTGTGTGTGAGTGTGTTGTTTTTTTGTTTAAGGTGTTTTCATGTTATCAATCGTTATGAATTTAGTTGGTCTGCGACCGTTGACGTGTTTACTTGCGTGAGTGTAGGTTTTTGCGTTTGTGTTTTGTTTTTCTAGCTGTATTGCGTTCAACACAAAAACAAATTCTTCCGCTAAAACAACAAACCAGAGAAAAAAAGCGTATTTGATTTAAATCAAAACCGTGTTAATAACAACAACAAAACTAAACGGAATATTAAAATAATCAAATCTTGATATCAAAATAAAAGATCAAAAAGTGATGATAAAATATTTTCTTAAATTAAAAAAAATCACAACAAAACAGCAAAAAATTTTATAAAAAATTATAATAAATGTCTTAACATTAGACAAAATTTATTAAAATAAAAATAAATATTTATCTTTTTTTAAATTCAATAAAAGTGTTTATGCAAAATTTATTAAAAAATTTATAAAAAATCTAAAACCCGACAAAACAAAAAATTAAAAAAAAAAAAAATAAAACAAAAAGTGTTGAAAAGTGTTTAATTTAAAAACAAATATTCTCTCTCAATAACCTGCTTAAGAAGTAAGGATATTTGTCAAACGACCATAAACCCTGCAGGAAATCAACTTAAATGCCTTTAACTAAAAAACAAACCAAGTAACCGGAGTTTAAGCGTTAAACTAAACCAAGCAATGGATTTATTATCACAAACATTTTTGGCGACGGCTAGTGAAAATTTTAAAAAATTCTTGATACCTTAAACAAATAATTAAAAAATTTGTTAAAAATCTTTTATCTCAATTTTGTTGCTTTATTAAATTTTTATCAAAAATTGGTATTTCCCCCTAAAAAAAACATAACTTTGTTATCACTTTAATGAAAATTGTCAAAAAAACGACTCTTGTTTGTTATCAATCAACATTTTTTAACGATAACAATTTTTTGTAAGAATTTCATAAGAAAGTTCAACCAAAAAATCAGTAACTTCAACACATAGTTTGTCAATTATTTAAGTTATTTTTTTTTTCAAATTGTCAAATATTGATCAATATCTTCAGCAAACAGTAGTTATCATTATAATTTTTATTTCTATGATTTCTTCACTATTTGGTGTTTAAAAAAACAAATATTTATTTCTTCTAAGCAAAAAAAAGAAAACTAATAACAATTTTTGTTTCTTATCTTGTATTTTTCATGAACAATTTGAAATGCTACCTGTCATTTGATTTATTTGTTATATTTCAAAAAAAAAAAAAACAAAAACGTGTGTGTGTTTTCCTTAAATAAACAAATAATGTTATCTATCACCAAAAACTAAAATTTATCAATATTTTTGATGACAAATTGTTACAATTTTAACTCATCCATGTTGAGTTTTTGTATAAAAATATTCATTTTAAAACAGAAATTTATTTCAAAATTGAAAAATGAAATTTGTAACTTTTTTAATTTTTGTAAAAGTTAATTTTTTCATAAAAATAATAAAAATTTGTTAATAAGGAGTATGTTTCTATAAAGCATTTTAGCCGCTTTTAACGAATTTCTAACTTTTTTAAGTTAAACTTGCCAAAACCAAGTTTAGTTAAACTCGAGTTTAAGCTTATTTTGAGTTAAAACTGAGAAATTTTAATTCTTTAATCTTTTCTAAGCAAAAAACTATTCAGGAGAATATGTTAAACTTGAAGATTTAAGGTTTGAAACGGAGTTTTAAATTAAACTTTTTATTAATTTTTTATTAAAATAAGCTAACATTTGAATTAATAATTTGTTTTAAACCAAACCTAGTTAAACTAGAGTCTAAGCTTATTTCTATTTTCATGACTTCAACTATTTTTTTTATATTCAAATTCTTGAGCATAGCGGCGCTTATTGTGACATATTAAAGTGGTTTATTTAAATTAAATGTATTTAAATTACAAGTATTGCATTTTTAATACTTAAGACGTTTACTTGTTGTTTTTTTAGAAAATAAGAAAATAAATTTTATACACAAAACGCCCACTGATTTCTTTAGACAAAAGACTGTCTCTTGAGCACACACAAAAGCAGACAGGTCTATTTTATGAAGGTTGAGTTTTACAATTTCTGGCTTCTTTCTTTTCTAAAAAATAATAGCAGTTAGCGCCAGTTTAAAATAATTGTAAAAAAATTGAGAGAAAAAATCAAATCTTTTGTTAAACACAAAACCCATAAACTAGAGTTTAAAGCCATAAATTTCAAAATTGTATTGAAAGGGATTTTGAAAAAGAAAATTGAATTTTCTATTTTCCGAAAGAAGGCTAAAGTGTGTTATTTTTTAATTTGAAATAGAGAAATTGTCATTTTTAAATTAAAGAAACAAAAAACTTAAACTCTTCAAAACCGCAAACTCATTACGGTCTAAACCTTAATTCTTTTCAAACCTATTAAACCTCAAGCAAATAATCTGCTATAATTCTACTGTGGATTTTTATCAATTGAAGGGTATATTATGACAATTTTGATAGCGCTGACTTTAATTGTCATAAATCAAAAGTCCATAAAATTTTTATAAACAATTTGGAATTTTATATGACTGAAGTTTAAACTCTTGCTGGCGTTAAAAAAATGTTTTTTTTTCTTTCCTAAGTTTAATTAGCAAATGAAATTGATAAGAATAAATATTTGTTTCACAACTTGTTTAGATACAAAAATTTGACAAAAAAAAACATGTTCAAAATTGTTTATCTTTTTGGAGGGAGAGTAACTATAACTTGTTTTAAAATTTAATTAAAAAAGCAAAAGTCATTAATTTAAAATTGAAAATAAATTTAAATTTCTACTATAAATATATCAAGAAGTTAAAATTTAACTTAAGTTTAATTTAAAATAAATCCATTTACTTTCTCTAAATTTAAAAAATCATTAAAACTTTAAAAAATTTTGTTTTCTTATAATTTAAAATTGTATTTTTTATTTGCAATAAATATTTTTGCTTAAACTAGCCAAAAGCAAGTTTAGTAAAACTCGAGTTTAAGCTTATTTTCAAGTTTGAATATAAAATTTCAATAGCGATTAATTTTTCATAATCAAAACTATCACTTTATTAAAATTTTCTTATTATTTCTGTATTTTTTTACAATTTATTAAATTTAATAAAAAAAAAATATTTCCTAACAAAATTTTGTTTTGGATTTAAAAAATTCTTAACACAATTTACTTAAAATTTAATTAAAACAATATTTTTATATAATTTAAACCTCCAGCTTTCAATTTCAACTAAAATCATTGCTTAAACTTGTCAAAACCGCGATTAGTTAAACTCAAGTTTAAGCTTATTTTGGAGTTTAACTTAGAAATTTCAATAGTTTAAAGTTTTTCTTAATTAAAACTACACATTTTTTTTTTCAATTTCTTGTTATTTCTATAATTTTTTTTCAATTAAAAAAAATTATTTCTAACCAAAAAATGTTTTTAACACAAAAATTCTTAAATCAATTTTCTTTTAATTAAAAAAATATATATTTTTGTATAATTTAAACCTCCTGCTTTCATTTCTAATAAAATTTTTTGCTTAAACTTGTAAAAACCGAGTTTAGTTAAACTCGAGTTTAAGCTTATTTTGGAGTTTAACTTAAAATTTTCCATAGTCCATAACTTTTCCTAACTAAAACTTCTACTGTTCGTAATATTTCCCAGTTTTTATTCAAATTTCAAAAAATGTTTAAGTGTTAAAGAAATTTGTATTATAGTTATTAGTTTCTTTTTCTGGAGCGTGTGTGTGTGTGTTTGTTTAAACGTGATAATGAATTTTAATCTATTTTATACCATAAAAAGCCATATACTTAGCTGCTGTATATGATGGCATTATTAAAAATTAATAAAAACGAACACAAATAAAAAACAATAAAAGTGGTTTTTGTTTAAAACCCCTTAATTATTTATTTAAATGCATTTAAGTTGATTTCCCATCAAAAAACTTATTTATGTTTTAATTAATAAATAAAATTTGTTCTCTCTCTCATTCCCTTTCTCTATTCTAATTTTAGTTAAAAATGAACTTAAATCAGAGATAAAACTAAACCAAAAATCTCTTAATCTGTTCTGATAGAAAAAAGCAATAAAAGAATTTAACTTTTAAACCCTGTTGCAAATTTGCTCAAAACTTAAACTTAGTTTATTTTTCTTGAAACAAAAAAAGTGAAATAATTTTAATTTGCCCGGGTTTGTTATAAAAAATTGTCAAAATTATACTTGATATGGATATGACTTCAACGGCGGAAGCTGCTGCCCGCAGCTGGTATGATAATCCGCGTTTAGTAGGAGGCGGTTCACCACAAACCAATGGTTTGGGAGCCTCTGCTTCGGGTTTAGGTCATCATGGTTTAGGTGGTGGTCTAGGCTCAACGGCCAGTGGTAGTACTGGTCTTGGCGGCGGCAGTGGTGCAGGTGCCGGTAGTGGTTTAGGTTTAGATACCAGCGATATGGGAGCTTTTTATGCTTTAGAAAGTAATGGACATCATAGAAGATATTATCCCAGCTATCATCAACACAGTAAGTTTCTTTAATAATTAGTTTTAAGGTTTAAACTTTGTTTAAGTTTTCTGTTAAACATGACAAACCATATTTTTCATATTTTCTTAATTTCCCTCTCTATTTTATTTACTATTCATTCAATTGTCAAAATGGTGCGTGAGTGATTGACGGGGCGTCTGTATGAAAAAACAAAAATAACAAATAAAAAAAAACCAATAACAATTCTTAACAATAAACCACAATAAGAAAACCAAACAAAAAACTCTTAACTTTATTGTTCATGTTCAAATGAAATTGTTAAAAAGGAGAAAAAGACGATATTAAAGAAAAAAATATTATTATTTTCTTGTTTTAATGCCACCCTCATATAATATTAATAATTCTGAGTAAATTTTGTTAGTGGTAACAAGCAAAAAAACCCTTTTTTATTAATGTTTTTTTAATTAATTTTATTTGAAAAGGTTTAAACTGAGTTTATTATGATAAAAAGTAATTTTTTTATTTATTTCTTATTATGCAGAATATAAAGTTTTACATTTCATAAAAATTTTTGCTTAAACTTGCAAAAACCAAGATTAGTTAAACTCGAGTTTAAGCTTATTTAGGCAAAAAACTTAAGTATTATCAATTTAAAAGGTTAAAAATTAAAGAATCTATAATAATTTTGGGAAAAAGTTAAATATTCATATTGGAAAATTTAAAAAAAAAAAACTTTTATTTTAGCTTATTTTCGTTTTATTTAAAAAGTCTCAATATTAGTTTAACTATATTAAAAGTGAAAAAATAATTTGTCTCTTATGATGTAAATTATAAAGTTTTAAATTCCATAAAAATTTTTGCTTAAACTTGCAAAAACCAAGTTTAGTTAAACTCGAGTTTAAGCTTAATTTTGATAAAAATTAAAAAAAAAATCGTAAAGCTTTAAATTATAAGAATTCAATAAAATTTAAGAGATATTTTTTATTTTTTATTGGAAATTTAAATAATTTAAACGAAATAAATTAAAAAAATGTATTTCCTTAATTTTCCTTCAAATGGCTTAAACTAAGTTTATTGATACAAGAAATAACAAAATTTATTTGTTGTCTATAATTTAAATTATAAAGTTTTGTATTTCATACAAATTTAGGCTTAAACTTGCCTAAACCAAGTTTAGTTAAACTCGAGTTTAAGCTTATTTTTTAATAAAATCGAGAAAATATGAATTTTAAAATTTTAAGATTTAAGTTTTACAAGATTTTAGAGAAAAACTTTGAATTTCTAGAAGAATATGAAAAATTATTTATTTAAACTCAGTTTAATTAATTTCTAAATAAAATTAATTTTTAAATAAAAGTAAATTATTTTTATATTCATAATCTAATTTTTTCCAAAATTTTCAAAATATGTTGCTAAACATATTTGTTCAAAATGTTGCCAAACTTTGTTGCTGAAAAACAATTAACAATTTAAATTAAAAATTTACGCTCCCACGCCTCAATAAGCGTTTTTGTTGTTTTTTTTTTTTTTTTTTTTTTTTTTTTGGAAAAAAATTAAATAATCACAACAAACTGTATAATTTCTTTAACACAGATAGAAAAAGCACAAAACCGTTTTATTTCTTAAATTATTTCAAACTGTCATTTTCGACAGTTAACTCCCCATTGACACTAAAACGGTGCGCGGTTTAAATTGTTTTCTTTTTGTTTGATTTAACATTTTATTCAGTTACCGCTTTTTTTTATTTGATGGTTTTTTGAACCTTTTAAAGCTTTTTGCATGAACAATCATCATTATCATGAGAGCATTTTTGCTAACAATGATATGTTTGTTGTTGGCTTTGTTACCTCCGATCAGGCAGGTCTTGACTTGTTAAAATAAAATTCAAAAACAAAAATTTATGCATCAGTGCCAAACGATATTATGCATTATTTTTATTCCAATTCCAATTTTCCTCCTTTTCCCAACTTCCCAAAAAATAAAAATGCCATTTTTAATATGAATGAATAAAAATGAGTGACTGACTGACTGACTGTATGAATGAATGAAGGAATAAATGCATAAGTATTGGTGTGATTGATCAAATATTTATATATATATGATTTGTGTGTGATATTAACATTCACATATCATGCCTCGACTTACAACAAAACCACAATAAAATGTTTAATTCATACTTTTTTTGTAAGGAAAAGTTAAAGTTTGTTTGTCCAAAAAAAAAAAAAAAAAACGCGAAAAACACGACAAAAGATGAAAAGAAAGCAAATATTGAATTTCATTTGAAACCATTATTGTAATTTATTCCTGGATCCATTGATTCATTCATCCATTCATTCATGCGTACCGGCAGCCACTGCAGTTTCAAGTAAAATATTTTTTCAAATTTCAGAAAAAGATTGTTTATTTGTTTGATTGGTTTTGTTTGACTGTTTGTCATATTATAAAACGATCATTCATTCATTCAAATCAATTGGCGTTTCACTCCATAGAAATCAAGCTTAAATACAGAAAAAAAGAAAGAAACCTGTAACGTATATTTTTGGCTTTATAACAGACAAACAGTCTAGTCGTTTTCATCTCTTGTTGAAAATAAATGTTGATGTTCATTTAAACAAATTAAGATTTTAAAATTCATTAGTCTGCAAATGTCATTTGATGACTGTGAGCTTGATTGAAAGCTTAACAAATGTCAAAAATTCAAATAACAATTTTTATTTGAGCAAAAAATATATGTTTAATCATCATCATCATACAAAACGATTCATGCGATTTGTAATAAAAATCATACATAGTGATGTTGTGTTAAGATTCTTGGCAATTTTTCCTTTTTTTTGTCTGCATAATATTTACATTTTGTTATTGATGATGTTTAAAAGCCACGAAAACTGTTGTATTTGTAACAAAAATCATGAATTTAATTGATTTAAATTAATGAATTTTATATTTAAAATTCATAGTTAATTATTACAAGCTGTTGGTAATAGTTTCTCATAATTTTTTTTGCTTAAACTCACAAAACTCGAGTTTAGTTAATCGCGAGTTTAAGCTTTAAACTTAAAAATTCTTTAAGAAAATGAAAGTTTGGTTAATTATATTCAGTACTGCAATTACAGTTTTTCTTAAACTTACATTTTGCTAACCTACAGATTAGTTAAACGCGAGTTTAAGTTTTAATCTTCGAATTTTTATATTGGAATAATAAAAAATTGTTTTTTAAAAATAACTGCGGTCATAAAATTTCTTAAACTTTAATTTTGTAAAACTGGAGTTTAGTTAAATGTGAGTTTAAACCTTAATCTTAATTTTTTTTGCTAATTTGTAGCTTGTTGTATAGTTAGCACAATTCTATTAATAATTTTTCTTAAACTTTAATTTTGCTAAACTAGAGTTTAGTTAAACGCGTGTTTATCTAACTGTTTATCTAACTGAAATAATCAATAACGTTTTTTCTTGATTTTATTAATTTTTCTTAAAAAAAACTTCTTTTTATTTAATAATTAATATTTATTAATAAATTTGAACGCTTATCGCTCTAATTGTAACTGAGACATTCATTATTTATTGAAGAGAGAAAAAACAGAGTATTTCATTACATCCATATTTTTCATATTTTGCTAACCAGAATTTTAGTTGTTTTATTGTTGTTGTTTGTTTAAAATTAATTTTGAAAATCAAATTTCTTAAAAGAACCAATCAATAATTTCATTTTTCATACAAAACAATGACACAGTTTGTGCTGCAACAAAAACATACACACACATATATATTTAAAAGAGTTAAAGATACAAATACATTGATATAAATGACAAACAAATTGTCTGCTGTTTTGGCTTTAGACTGTTTGGTTAAATCAATGCCAAACAGTAAAAGAAATAAATAAACAAATGAACAACAAAATATTGCAACTACAATTTGTGGCTGACAGTGTTTGGTGTTAGTGTTGTTGTTTGTTGCTGCTGTTGCTGGTGGTTGCCTCATTTGTATTAATGTCTAGCTATGAGCCTTTATGTTTAAGAGAAAGAATGTATGTTTGTTGTGTGTGTGTGTGTGTGTGTGCATGTGTTTGGTATTGTATTATATGAGAAATACATCTAACGCAGCAAGTGGCCAAGGATGACAATGAATGCAAATGTGACAATGTTCATTAATTTCACCAAACCAAGTGACATTGTTTGGAGGCCAATATGAAATACTACCACCAGCAACACTACCAACAGCAGCAAACAAAATGCAGTAGTTTTTACATTGAATTATCAGCAACAACTAATAAATGACTACTTTTGCCAACGAGTAGAATTTTCACAATAAATTGTTTTTTTTTTTTGTTCAGAATTAATGTTTTTTGTTGTTGTTGTTATTCTCCAACGGTTATGGAATCTGTTTTTCAATTGAAAAGTAACACCCGCGATTTGTTACAAAACCCTTTCTTCTTTACACACAAACACACATACATATGTAATATCTTTTACATATACGTGCATTCATATGTGTATGTGATAAATTATAGGTGATTATGATGCAACATGCATTCATTTGCATTTTTTGTAAAATTTTTGCACTATTTTGTTCGCCTCTTTTTTTTTTTTTTTTTTTTTTTTGCGTAACTACCAAGTTAGTGACCATTACTATCAGTGCAGTTATTATGCGAATGCGTAAGTTAGTTTATTAGTTACTGGGCAACATAATAGTGTGGCATTTACAAATTGCTTTAATTGCCAACAATGACACTGGCCATATGCGTTTTATAATGTTCAATTAAAACTGCATTAAAATCAGAGGTTTTTGGAAAACAACACGTTTATTTCAGGGAAATTGAAAAACAGCAATTAAACACAAGTTAAGTTAAAAAGGTTTTAAAATAATTAAAATTTAAATGTTGTAAATATTTTTTGTCACTCATTTAAATGTTAATAAAATTTTATTGAATAAATTTTCACAAAAAATTTTCAGTATAGTTGTTTTAGTTTTTTGCCCAGTTTTAGAATTTATAAAAAAATTTGCTTAAACTCGTCAAAACCAAGTTTAGTTAAACTCGAGTTTAAGCCCAAAATTAAAGTTTAAGCTTTAAAATCGTTTCTATGTTATTAACCCTATTTTTATATGTCTTAAACTTGTCATTAAATTATTTTCTTATGCTTGAATTAAGAGAAATTTTGCAAAAGAGGCAAAAGTGGCGCTTTAAAGCTTTTGATCATTATTAAATATTTTTTGTTTTAATTTTTTTATGTTTTATTAAAATAATTAATCATTTCATTATCATAAAGAATTCATTGTTTTAACACTTTGTTTAAGAAAATATTAAATATCTGTTTTATTAGGGGGAGATTTTGTTTGTTGTTTTTTCTCTCTTAATAAAACAGAGAATGTAAAAATGTTGTTGTTGTATTTTTTTTTTTTAATTTTTGGTTTGATTAAAATGTCTTGAAATCATGCAACATTAATTATGACCCAAATTCTTGGAAAAACTACTATACAATAAACAACTGCAACTATAGCAGCAGCATTAGCATTATTTTATAAATATTAATGCAAAAATCATACGATCTCTTAAATACAAAGTGTGTTTTTTGTAAAATTTTGTCATTTATGAACAAAAAAAAAATGAAATTGAATAACTGAAAAAGAGAGAAAAACGCTTAATTTGTAAAGTGGGCTTGTCTTTTATAATTGACAAATATGCCAACAAATATCAGGCCTTTTTTCTCTCTTCTGCAGCTGCAGCAGCAAAAATCATTTAGTAACAACTCGTAAATATTCATTTATTTATTTTTTTTAATATAGAGAAGCGGTCAGTCAGTCATTCATATATAGTTTTTGTTGTTGTTGTAAAAAAGCCTTTAATGTCTTCTTTTTTAGAAAGAAAAAATAATTTCAATTCATGTTTTTCTTAGTTATGACTTAAATTCATGATGTTTGTAAGGCTTGTGCCTTTTGAATATGTTGTTGTGATCTGTTTGTATGATTATGATGATCATGATGATGCTGCTGTTATGCTTGACATAGTAAACCCCCCATATTGTTGAAAATTTTGCATATAAGTCCATAATCAAATGATCTACCGCCCGTCTGCTTTACTTCATCCATAAGCTTTACATCATCGAAGTGAGATATTTTAATTAGTTGGGGCAAATATATATCTAGTTGTTACAAGTGGCGGCTTTTTTAAACTTTTTTTTTGTTTTGTTTTGCAAAAACTTAAGTCTCACAAGCAACAACAGCAACAACAACATCAGCAATTGTTTTAATATACATAACACATTTGTTCATTTATTATTATTTTCTATATAAATTATTTTTCTTGTAATACAATCAAACAAGCATTTAATGGCAACATTTAAAACAACAACAATAAGTATAAATTGTTGTTGTTGTTCTGTTGGCGGCAATAAGTAAATATGCGGATACCATAATTCCATATGTTGCACGTCCGTCGTTGTCATTGAAGTTATACGATCACTGTTGACAGTTTTAGTGACTTTAAAACTTCATGATTTTTTTTGTTTGCAAATTCTTCTCTTGGTTGTATTGTTGTTGTTGTTGTTGTTTTAAACTAACCGCATAATTAAATGACATAATTATTTCAATTTCTCCATGTTAACCATAAAACAACGTTATTCTCTATTAAACTGAAAACTATTTAGATTTCTATACAAATCCGCCAGAATGAACACTAAACACAAAAAAATAAAATAAAACTTAGTTTAAGTGATACAAAGACGGACAGATGGACGGACATTTGTATGGCTAAATGGACGTTTGAAGAGCGCAAATGTTTACATGAGTGACACATCGGTTCTCTTTAGAACAAAACCCAACATAAACTTGACCATTCGTGCTAGTTATATAAAGCTAATTCTTTATCTGTTTCAAAGCTTGTTTTAAGGTTCTAAAACAAAACACGTGATTTCATGTTGAATGACATTTTTATGTAATTAAAAAGACTTTTTTTCAAAAAAAACAAAAAACATTTTGAAGTTTCTCTTTCTCTCTTGTCTCATCAACATTTGCAATTGTAGCTCTAATAACAACAACAACTACTACAACAACATCAACAGTAATTCTTATTTCAAGTACGTGATTTTAAGTTTTTATTCCTTTTTTTAAATTTCAAAGTTGTTTTCTTTTGATGATGATCCATCCACAACTATTTTGCATTCCATGCAAAAAAAAACTTAAATATCTCCTCTATACGTTTGGGAATCGCTTAGCTTGACAATATAATAAAATTAAAAAAAAAAAAAAACTAAACTTTATTATACCGAAAGGTGTCTTGTCATCTTTTTAAGTTTTACCGCCAAACTGTGTGTGTGCAAAAGCGTCTCTTTTTTTTTGTTTTGTTTAAAATTTTACATTAAAAAATTGTTATTGTCATTTATTTCGTTTATATCTAAAAAGCAACAACAACAACATTAATAACAAACAAAATTTCATTGCGTTTCTATATAATTGTACAGTTTTTGAATTCTAATTACACAAAAAAAATTTCAAATACAAAAATACGTTTTATCGTAAAAAATATATTCGATTTCATTGAATAGTTTTGTATAACGATAAAAATCTTTAAGGAAAAAGTGTGAAAATTTGCAGGAAAAATCATTAATTATAAGAAGAATTTTTTTTTTAAATTTATATCCGGCGGTTTTTGCTTCAAATCAAAAGAAAATAAATTAATTCTATTTTATTTTGTATAAAGAAGACTTAAATTTTATGAATCCAGCAGAAATTTTAGTTAAACTTGCAAAAACCAAGTTTAACTAAACTCGAGTTTAAGCTCTAAATCCAAGTTTAAGTAGGTAAAATGATACATATTAACAAAAACTAGCTAAATTTATATAAAAATAGTTATATTTTTTAATTGTGAATGTGGATTATATGTAAAAATATAAAATACATTTGTATTTATCCAAATATTAATTTGATAAAATTTTTATGAATTTTTAATAAAAATTCATTAAATTCTATTGATATTTATAAAAAAGTCTTAAATTACAAAATTTTATGAATAATTTTAGTTAATCTCACCAAAACCAAGTTTAGTTAAACTCGAGTTTAAGCTCTAAATCAAAGTTTAACTATGCAAAATGATAGATTTTAACAAAAAATACATAAAATTATATAAAAATAGTTATATTTTAAAATTTGAATTAAATTTAATACGAAAATAAAATTTAATCAATAAAATTTTTCGAAATTTTTATTTTATATATATTTTTTCAAGAATTATTAATAAAAATTAATTTTTTTCTTTTGTTATTGATATAACTAGTGTAAAATAATGAAAATTTATTGGAAATTTTAGTTAATCTCACCAAAACCAAGTTTAGTTAAACTCGAGTTTAAGCTCTAAATTAAAGTTTAAATATGGGAAATGATAAATGTAAACAAAAACTAGCTAAAACTTAATAAAAAATACAATTTTGGAATTTTGCTGAGAAATTTAAGTAAAACGCTTAACGCGTATTATGTGATTTTGAAATTTTATTCCCAAAAAAATGTAATAAAAACGAAACTGTAACGCTTTTAACCAGACATCCAGCAGCATATTTTTTTTCTTAAAATCATTGTCCCAAGAGAGGAGCTGTTGACAAAAACGCGACAGATACCTAAAACGCACACACATACAAACATTTTAAAAAATCTTAAAAACAATAAGTATTTTTATGACAGCTTTTTAATATTGTGATGATTAATAGTTGGTCAAACATTGAGTGACTGTTTGGAAAGGTTGTTATGATAACTTTTTGACAAGTCAAACTAACAAACTAACACTAAGCAACATGGTATAGCATGGTATATGTGGCAAGTTGCACATTTTATATAAATTAGGAATTTGTTTTTTTTTTTTTTTTCAATTTCAAAAGACAAAAAAACTTAAAAATTGTTGAAGAAAAAAATCTCTCAAATTAAATGTTGCATTTGTAAAAGTTGATGTTATCAATAGAGAAATAAAAATAAAAAAAACATGTTGCTAAAGATTTTTTTTATTCCTCTCGTTTTAAAAGTTTTTTTCGTTACTTTAACTATTTCTACGAAATTTAACTAGTTATTGAATTCCTAAGAAGAAGAAAAAAAACTAGACAAAAGATTCTAAGAAGCCAGTAAAAGCAACTTGCAACTAAAGCAATAGTAACTGCAACAGCAACAGCAGCATCTTTAAGGTTAACAATGAGGGAAAAAATCAGATTTTTTTCTTTTTTTATTGCTGGATTTGTAAAAATGAGTTCTTTTTTCGTGTGTTGTTTGTTAAGCAAAAGAAACAACAACAACAAGAAGAAGAACACCAACAGCACCAGCTTTAACAGTAGTCAATTGCTACAACTAGTGTGTGGCAGACTGAATGTCTATGGCTGAGTTGAGAAAAGTTTACATGCAACTAAAGCTGTATGTTGCCAGCAACCAATGGCAATTGAAGTTACAAAAATATATAAATTTTTTTCTAAAACATGCATGTTGCCTCACGTTTGCATTTATGATGTGAGATGCTAGTGACTGCAACAGCAAATGTAGACAGGATCCTCTTCCCCTGGTTTTCTTGCAGCATTTTTTTCTCCTTTGAAAAAAGGTAAACTAAATTATGCGTTTTGTTCTGTTGTTGTTGTTGTTGTTGTTGTGGAGGCAATTTAAACAATATGTTGTGAAGCCAATACACAACATATAGTGTGTCGCATAAGCCGCCGCTTAAAACAGTGTAATAATTTTATTTTTGTCAATTTCCTAAACGTGGTTTTTTGGACCCCCAACATATGAACCTTTTCAACGGGTTTTTATTAAAACAATAATATTTTTTTTGGGGGCCTGGAAAAAATTATGACTTTTAACAAACAGCAGCTATTTAGCATAATTTTTATTTTGTTATTGCTGTTGTTGTTGTTGTTGTTGTCCTTTAACAAAAAACAATGGTCAACAAATATCAAATGATAAATTTAAAAACTATTTAATATTGGAAAAATTTTTTTGAAAAGAAACATTTCATCTTTTCAAAAGCCTTTAAACTGAACATGATCATGATTATGATCATAATAACGATGATGATGTTGATGATCTTAAGGAAAAAAATGGTCTTTGGGGCAAACATGTTTAAACAAACATTGTCAAAATCATAAAAATACATAAATACCCGCAACCAAAAATTTATGCATAACATGTTGCAGACACACACAAAAACATAAGAAAAACAACAAAATGAAAAAGGCAGAAAACAGAACACAACAAGACAAACAAGAAACCCTTGAACAAAATAAAATGTGATCACACAAATTGCAACAAAGATTTAAAACATTTTCCTGCAAATAAACTTCTGCTCTTCGTGTTGTATCACATCCCCCCCTCCACCAACCAAACAAAAAAACATAAAAAATTCTTTGTTATGATCAGTTTTGTGTGATTTTTGCAGTTTTATCGATTGTGATAAATGTCACAGCATTTCTTATTTATTTTATGACATGTGATATCCATACAAATGATGCCACCACCAAACAATCTTTCCTTCTAACCCAACCAGGCATGTGGTCCTTTTATTTTTTTGGTCTCTTCTTTTCCTTCAAATTTTAAAGTTCTTCTTCTTTTTTGTTTAAATCACAAAATAATACTCATTATTATAAAGATGCTGATGTTGATGATGTTAAGAAAAACTTTCACGTAGGCGTCAGTGTTTGTCAATTTTTATTTGATTTGAAAATTTTGATTTAACATTTTGTTCAATTTTTTTTTTTTTTTTTGAAGTTTAAACTTGTGTCAAACAAACTCCAACTAACTAAATTTGGTCATTTTACAGGCGTTTTCGTTTGCGCCACAAAACTCTTTTTTTCTTGTGTTTCAGAAACTTGTCAACAATTCATCTTTTCTTACTCTGTTTATTTTTTTGCACCAGCAATTATGATGCGTTTTTTTTATAATTTAAGCAGTGAAAAAAGAAGAGGAAGAACTAAACTCCACAGTAGCATTCCTTGAATTTATTGTAGTCTGTAAATGGTTTTATGTTTCAACACTTTATATTGAAGTGGCATATTTAACGCCATGAAAAATTGTACTGATTGTCACCATTGATAAAATAGTTTAAATTAAAGCGTGTGCTTTTGCGCTCTCTTTCACTGCTGTTAGTCAATGTTTTTTATTTTTTTTTTAGATTTTTAAACTAAAAATTATTTAAGAGAAAAAAATTGGAATTTAAAATGTGAATTATAATTTTAAAAAAAGAAATAAATAAAATCAGAATTTGAATTCAAAATAAAGAAAAAATTTGAAAATATTATTTCAGTTTAAAAATTTACAAAAAATCTAATATTTATTATAACGAATTGAAATTTTCTTTAAAGCAAGTCAAGTTTTGACGTTATAAACTACAATAACAATTAATGTCAAAAACTCATTACAACATATTTTTTGTGATATTCTAAAAATATTCTTTTTAAAATTTTTTCGATATTTTGAAAATTCCTCAAAAATCACTTACTCATTATATTAAACAGAAAATTTCAATTTATCAATATTTAATATTTATTTTATTTATTACAAATAAAATTTATGCCAAGAACTCATTATAACATGTAATTTTTTTAGTAATGCTAAAAATATTCCCTGAAAAACTATATTTTTTCGCTTAAAATAATAAAATTTAAAAATTCGTCAAAAATCTAATATTCATTATAATTAGCTGATATTCACTATATATCAAGTTTAATATCTGCTTTATTTATAACAATCACATGTAAAGTAAATAACTTATGTTTATATGAAATTTTGTAAGATTCAAAAAATTACTTTGAAATATAGCTCTTTTCTCTTTAACTTGCTCTTCTGCTTAAGTATTAACACAAAAAAGGACTTAAATTAATACTCAAATAATTTCCAGATATTTATATAAAATTAATGTAGATCTTTAACAAAAATAAATTGAGAAAAAAATTAAATAATGTTTTATATTTTGCAATTTTTTGAAAAACTTAATTAGCATAATTAAAAATTCGCCAAAACTCACCACTTTCATATATTTGACTAAAATTCAGTATATAGTAAGCTTAATATCTTTTTAACATAAAAATAACAATTAACGTCAAAATTTTGTTTTATATGAGTTTTTGTTAAATTCTTTAAATATGCCCTGCAAAACAAAGATTTTCTATAAAATTTGCTTTAAGTATTTTCAAAGTATTTTCTTAGGGTTTCAGTTCGTAATGATCCCATTTAATACTCAATTAATCTTGAGATATAAAGCTATATTATTTCTATGATAATCTTCAAAAAAATCTCTCTTGATTATTTTTAATCGATTTTAGGAAATGATATTTCGTTTAATTTTTCATACTCAAGGTTTATCGCTTTAACACACTTATAATAATACAGGGTGTTTAAAACATTATTTCTCTGAGAGCATGAAACCTCCTCTACGAATATCTCGTATATAATTTTTTCCATTTTAGAGATATCTACCTAAATACAAGTATTTCACTTAAAATCTAAATTTTACAAATTTTGTTTAATTGAATAAAATAGTTTCAATTAAAGTTTCATTGAAAGTAGTTTTTTTTCTATTATTTAACAAAATTTTCTCCTTTTTTTCTGAATTAAATTTTAATAAAACTTTTGTTTGGTTTAATAAATTTTTGTAAAATTTTATTACCTTCGTAAATTTTTAAACAATTTATTTGTTTTAATTAATTGTTATCAATTAAAGATTTCATTAAATTGTTTTAATTGAAGAATCAAGTTTCATATGTTATTATTTTGCTTAAGATATTAATTTTATTTCTTATATTTCCCCTAAAGTAATTAACCTCCTTTTCTGATTTTTAAAAAGAAAAGAGTGAAAACTCCTTAAAAAAATTAATAAAGTTGTAATTTCCCTTTTTTGCTTTTGAAATGAATTTATTAATAAAAATTAACATTTTTTTAATGAATTTTATGGGGGACATTTACAACAAAATATTAACATTATATTTCTTGTTGTTATTATTACCATTATTGTTGTTGTTGTAAATATAAATAAATATAAATATTATTGAAGTTATTATAATTATTATCTTGTTTAGTTGATTTTGTCATGTGTTCTGCATTTAAAATAATCATTTAAGAGTCAATATATATTGTTGTTTGCTAATGTTGTTGTAGTTGTTGTTGCTGCTATTGTTGCCACAATTCCATTTGTCATAATTGTCATATTTGTTAAGTGTTAAATGTCCAACACATATTCCAGACGTGTTGCTGCTCAAGAAGAAAAAAAAATAAACTGTGAAACAACAATGCAACAGCAGCATTAATAGCAAACAGCAAACAGCAAGCAGCAGCAACAAAACTCTTTTCAATACTTTCTCACACTCAAAGCAATTTGTATGCAAAGAGTAAATCATTTTATTATAATAATGAAGATGATGATAAGAGGGAATGTTAAAAATTATATGAATATCTGTCCAACTGAACTGTCTGTCCTTTAGATTGTCTGTTGGCCAATATTATAAATAAAGTTTTAGGAGGAAAACTGCAACAAAATAAAAATAAGAAACCTACAACATTTTGCTACAAATGTTTAGCTTTAAAAAAAAAAGAAACAAAATGGCGTTTTTCATGAGAAGTAAAGTAATACATATACATTTTTAACACACTGTTACTTTTTTAAAGTTTAATTTAAAAAAAAAAAAACTCATTTTATTTTTATATTTTTCCTAAGAATATGTTGCAGTTTCATAGGTTTTTTTTGCGAATGTAGGTATGAGTGTTAGTGTGTGTGTGTGTGTTAAGTACTTGTAGTTTAAACTTTAAGTCTGCTAAAATTCAGCGTAAAACCCACATGTTGGCTGAAATCAAGAAAAAAAGTTACTTGTTGTTTTTTTCTTCCTCTCTTTCTGTTGTATATAATTCTTTTAAGCAAATGTTGTTGACATTTTAACGTTGCATGTAGTATTTGCCACAACGTACCTGTGTTTAACACTAAAGCAAAAAAAAAAAAAGAAAAGAAAACTTAAAATCCAACCACGTAAAACTCTTGTTTAAAACTTAGATTTTGGTTTTTTTCCTGTTTGGGCTCTGGAAACAGATGCTGAAGTTGGTTTGATTGTAATTCACACCATTTTAATACTTTATTTTAGAGCTTTTTTTCTGCCTATAACTTTAACTCTAGTCTTTAAGTCTACTGGTTGAAGTTTAAAAACTTTTAAACTTCAACTCTATATGTAGAGCATTTAAGCTGTTCTTTGTCTAAAAGGCAGGATATTTTTTTAAAAAAGGTATAAAAGATTTAGATAAAGTTCAATAAATAAATATATTTGCAACATTATTAGCATCATCAAGTTATCATAGAAATAAAAAAACATGACTAAAAGATGGTTTTAAATAAGAATTATTGATTACATTGTTTTTGGGTTTAGATTCTTTTGTTTAGCAACAAATAGAAATGTTGCAATAGATGACAGTTTAACGTTTTAAAACTTTATTAAAATATTGAAGACAATTTTCTTTAAAACAATGAAAACATAATAAAATGTATTGCTCAGAAAATTGCTAACAGGTCAAAGGTCTAAATAGCTTTTTGCACTAAAAATATAAAAAAAATTAGTTTTATCTCACTTTTTTTTAATTTCCCTTTATTTTTCTTTTCCTCTTCCTCCTCCTTCTCCTATGTTTTTTTTAAATTTTCTTCAAAATCATCTAAAATTTTATGCGTTAGTCTTTTTAGTTTTGTAGGTTTTAATTGTCAATTTATGTAAATTCATTTAGTAAAGTGTTCAAATCTTAAATATTTAAACATACTTGACACATCACGCTATTGCAACTTGCCAACAACAGCAACAACAATTGCAACATGCAATAGTTTTTATTTTAAACTTTGTAAATTAAACTAAATATTTGATTTCATAATTTCAAAGAAAATTGCAAAAAAAAAACAACAACATAAATGACATAATAATTATAATGATAAAAGAACAACAATACACTATTGCGTTTTTGCACTATTTAATAAATATTTATTTTTTTAAGATTTTTTGTTAACACTTAAATTTACAAAAGAACAAAAGATTGAAAATAAGATAAAAAGTCAGGAGAATGTAAATTTGGATGAAATTCCAAAAATATGAGGTGTTGCAAAAACGCAACAATGATTTTTTTTGATTTACTTAACATGTTAATAGATTAAATTAAACATTTTTTATTTCTAAATTATGTTCTCACTTAAAATCGCAATTTTGTATTACTGTAGCAAAAAAGTATCAACAAAATTGCTATTGTAAAAACGCATCAACGAAATTTTTGTAAGAATAACTATTATTGGCAGTTGTTTATTACTAAATTTTTTTATTACTATATTTTTTCAAAATTGCTATTTTCTAAACATATTGTAAAAATGCATTAACTAAAATAGCATTGCAAAAATGCATCAGATATAAAAATTAAATATTTGACGCTGTTCTTGCTATTTTTCATTAAATTAATTATTTAAAATAAGACTTTCGAATGCTTTTGCAAAAATGTATGGGTTTAATGCGATTCCAAAAATGCAATACCCACAATTTTGTTAGTTCTTCAATATTTAAAATTTATTTAAAGTAAAAATGCAATATTGTTTATTTTCCTACAATTTAATACTATTGCAATATTGCTATTGCGACATTGCATCAATAAAATTCTGTCTTCAACAGCACACACATTAATTATTAATAATTTTATAAAGCATATATGCTCAATTGCAATTTCCTTATAGTATTGCAAAAACGCATCATGTGTATTTTAATGTTTTTTGTGCATTCAGGCACTATTTATCCTTTACAAATGGTTTATAAACAGATTTTGGTTTAAAATTTAATTTTCTAATTCTTAATAGCATTGTAATTTCTTAATAGCATTGCAAAATTGCAACAAGGACAATTTTTAATTTATTTTGCTTTTATGCATTTTTAAAATATATATATTGCAATACAATTGCAAAAACACATCAGATGTAATTTTCTTGTTTTTCTGTAATATTTGCATTTATTTTCTTCCTTTAATCTTACAAAACTCAATTTTTATTTTTATTTATTTGGAATAATACTTTCCTTTTTTATTTTGAGAATGACCTTTGACCTGTTCTTTTATTGGTACAGAGAAGTCTGGATTAAAAACTCATAATTCGCACGCAATTTCATAAATAGAAATAATTAAAACTGAAACCTTAATTAAATCGAATAATAAAATTCTGTTTTTGTTCAGTTTCTGTTTCTTTTCTTCGTATCCTTTCTCTTGGAATAAAAAATGAAACTGGTTGCATGACCAACTAACCGTTATTGAGTATATTAAATTGTAACAAAACCCTGTATATTGTGGCTTGGAGCAGGTGTCATTAACGGGGGGATTAACAACAAAGGAAATACTGCTTGCTGTGCTAATGCTAAGTCCTGACTGCTTAAAACAGTAGTTTAAGCAGTTGTAAACAAACGTCAGCGGGAAAATGAACATAACTGATCATAAAAGGCACGTGTCGAAAAAAATCGCTCTCTCTCTCTAGACAAGTACAATTCATGACATTTATGGTTGGACTTAATATTTAAACAAAAACCAAAAGTGAAATAATACTTGCAGCTTGCTAAACATCCCCTTGTATTTTCAAAAAAGTGTAAAAAACAGGACCTTTTTTTAGAGGAAAAAAATGAAAAGAAGTCAAGGGATAGAAAAACAAAGGACTTTTTGAAAAGTATTATGAAACAGGGAGCACCTACAACACTTAAGAAAACATTCACTTTAAAAGCAGGTGTAATACTTGGCGCTTTCTTTTAAACACACATACTTACACACATACGCAGACTTGTGCAGACGCACACATTTTCCTTACAAGCAAAGATGAGTTATTATTCCTTAATTTTATTCCATTGTTTTTATTGTTGCTGTTGCACTTGCAACATGCTTATAAATAATATAATAATGTGATGTGTGTCCTGTATCTAATGAGTCCTTTTAAAAGGTGTATTTTTCCAACAAAATATTGTTTCTTTTGTTTGTTTTTTTTTAAATTGATTGATTGATTGATTCCTTTTTAATTCATTACATTAAAATTACATTTAATTCAGAATTAAAGGAAAACTAAAACTTCAGCTGTATCCGTTTTCTGTTTCATTTCATTTTTCATCTAAATAAAATAATTTAAAAATAAAAAATTGTTTTTAAAAAGATTTTTATCATATTTTGCTTTTCTTTCAACAATTTGTATTTAGATTAAGTTCTTTTATTACAATTTTCTCTCTTAACTTTTATTTCAAGCCTTTTGCCTCAATTTCTAAAGAGATTTTCTGAAAATGATTACAATTGCTGACACATCAATATGTGTATGTGTATAAGTGTGTATGTGTAAAAGTGAGAAATTTAATTTTCCGAAAAGCCTTTATGTGATAAAAAGAATCCTTTTTTTTTTTGCATCACACCCTTTTGCTTTTGTTAACTGGTTGAGTGTGTGTTTGTGTTTGTGTGTGTGTGAAAATGTTTCAGTTTTGTAGTTTATGTTGCATGTTGTCTCTATATGTGTATAAAATGTATCTTTTGCTACCTCTTGTGTGTTGCTTTTGTACTAACACTCTTATCAAGATTTTTCTCGCTTTTTGGTTGCAATTTGTGTCAATCTCTCTCATCACATCTGGGTTTTCCTTTTTTTTCTTCCAGTTTTTGTTTTAATTTTCCTAAAATCTCTCTGACTCGGTTATTTTGTTACAATTCAAATAGAGATTTTTAAATAATGATAAAATTGTGGATTTTAATTCCATTTCAATACTCATGAAAAACAAATCCGAACAAAAAAACAGATTTCTGGGATTTTTGTCACTTTGTACTAGATGCTCTCGAAAAGATAAATTTTTAGCTTTAGCATCTGTCTTTTTCAATAAACATTTCCATTAATATGATTACATTCACAAAAATAATGTTGCATTTAAGTTCATTACATTAAAAGAAAATTAAAATATTTTCCCTTTTTTCTCTTTCACTCTTACTCACCCTTAAGCAGGTGTTATTTCAAATTAATTATCACTTCATTACAGTTCTTTTTTTAAATTCCCACAATTTGTTTAATTAATATTCAATTTCTATTATTTTTCGGTTTCAATTTATTTTCTATTCTAAATTCATTAAATTAAGAGTGACTGATGGTGTCACTTAAATGGAAGTGTTTTCCTGTTTGAAGTTGAGTCCAAAAATAAAAGACAAGTTTCAAAAAAAATATTTTAAAGCTTTAACTTTTCTTTAAAAATTTATAAAAGGCGGCAATTAAAAGGCGCTTGGACAAGTTGTTGCTTTGAAAAATAAAATGTCATTTATAACCCAATAAACAATTTTAGAAAAATTAAAAAAAAACAAATTCAAAGCTGAATTTTGAAAGAAATTTACCAAAAAATAATTTTTAACTTTTTTAAGCATATTTTTTTCTATAGCAACATGTTGCTCGCAACATTGAAGATTTAGAAACAAATCAAATATGTTATCAAATTAATCAAAATGAACATTTGAATGAATGCACAAATATTTATCGTTTAGCAACATGTTCCTGGCAACATTTTGTACATTAATAAATATATTTATATGTAATAAATATATTTACCTGTGGCTTAATTAATTAATTTAACAACAAAAATAATTCTTTAATATGACTTTATTAAAAAATATTTATTAGCAACATGTTGATAGCAATATAAAAAAATGAAAAATTTAAATAAAAAGTAAGTCAAACAAAAAATCTACTCAAAAATGGCCTTATTTTTCATCAAACGTTTACATATGTTGCTAGCAACATGTTTATTAATAACATTCTAGCTTTTCTTAAAAAATATTTGTTAAACTCTAAAGTTTGCTTTGCAACATTTAAAAAATTTATTTCAGTTTATTTAAAAAACCAATTAAAACCAAATTTGGAGGCATTTTTAAAATTGGCTTTGTTTAGCAACATATCGCTAGCAACATTTTTTATTTAAATAATAAATTTTGATTGGTAGAAAAGAAAACATTTTTACTTTTTAAGATTTATTTGATAAACTTAATAGATTTTGTTTAGCAACATCTTGCTGGCAACATTTTCTAATTTAAAAATTAAAAAATTAATTAACAAATATAATAAGAAACATTTCACAGTTTGTAGTTATTTTTGTAATGTTTCTAAACATTTTGAAGCAAAACTTGAAAATGTTTATTGGGTTCTGTTTTCTTGCTGTGGCATTTCCTTTATGATCAGTATGGCTATTTGAATTGAAACTTTGTTGAATTAAATGACGTTGTCAGTTTTGAATAGTAAACACCGCATTTATAAGCCTTTTGGAACAGGCTAATGGCAGCATTATTTAAGCTATTGGCCTCAAACGCCAGCAAATTGAAAGAGACTGAAGGGCGGTCTTCCATACACAAAAACATACACATGCACACACATGACTGTTGATTGTTGCTGTCAAACGCTTTTAAAACGCCAAAAACTTCAATGTTTTGCTGTTGTTGTTTTTGTTTTTGTTTTGTATATACAAACTTGCTTAGAGAATTGTCAGAGTCTTTTGTTTTAAATACGAGAAAAAAACAAAAGAGTCTGACTTACTCTCAATACTTATTTTAGCCGGGCAACAATTTATGACCAGACCAAAAGTAAAGAGTAGTTTTTTTTTGTAAACAAAATAGAGTAGAGATTTGTATTTACCCTCCTTAATTGCTGCTGGAAAAAAAATTTACTTCTTCATGAGTTAAAGCTGCTTTTAAAGCGGCATTTTAGCTTTGAACTGTCATTCCAAAACTTTGATTGTTTTTAACTTAAGTTTTGAAACTAAAGAAAAAAATGTATTTAGAAATTGAAAAAAATAAGGATTTTTTTATAGTAAATTGATTTTTTTTAATTTTAATGCAAATCTGATAAATGTATTTTAATTAGTTGAAGTAATCAACAAAATAATTCCCATAACAAATTATTATTTGTTAAAATAATAATAACAAATCTGGCAAGATCTATAATTAAGATTTTCAACACTGTATACCACGCACTTTAATTCAAATTATATTGTTAAGTGTAACTCCAAGATTTTCTGCTTTAGTTGGAAAATAATGGCAATTTGTTAACATTAAACCTGTAATTTTTTTGTTTTATTATTTTTTTTCTTGAAAAATAGTGGAAAGAACTACTGACAATTGTGCAGAATTCACATGAAGATCAGTTTTGAAATTATTTCCTTTATGATTTGTTTTATACGAAAATTTTACTGTTACCTTTTGCTTAACTCTTTATAGTCATCAATAATAATTTTCCTTATTTTTCCCCCTCTTTGTTTCTTTATACATCATGATCATGATCATCATTTGGCTGATCATCACCTGCAGCTCTATATAGGCAGTTGCTTGAAATAAGAAGTGTAGCCAGTGTAGCCAGTCCTAACACCACATATCACATACGTTTTCTTAATCATAACTTTTATCCCCAGGAATATCATTTTGTTTACTTGCCATACATAGTTCAGTTAATGCATATAGTTTTGTAGTCATATAGCATTAGTTGATTCCTTAGCAACATCATCATTATGATCATACAATAATAATATCTATAATCAGCAACACGTACATATAATATTGTCTTAACCACTGTTATTAGTATAATCAAATGGGAATTATCTTTGTAGTCAGATCGAACTTGTTACTTATTTGTGTTGGGGTTGTTGTTGCTGCTGCTGCTGCTGTTGTGGTTGCAGTAGTTAAAGCAGTAGTTGCAGCAGTTGATATTGTATCGTCAGCCATTCACTACAAAAACAGTTGATTTAACTTTATTATTAATATTTTTTTTTCAATATTTTACTCTTTCGAGTGAATTTATGTTTAAATGTCCTGCTTTAGATCATTTTCTATTTATGGTGAAATAGTTACAATTGTTGTTTTTGTTTTTTATTTTTGACTATTTATATGGTTACTTAACATGTGTCATAATCATAAGTAATCCATCTTATATTTGTAGTATTTTTTTTAACATTTCCTTGGATTGAGCTCCCATAATTGTTTTTGATACTGTTAACTTGAGGCTGTTTTAGGTTTTTATAAAATTTAGTTTAATTATTTTAATTTTCAAAATAAAAAATTATTATTCTATGGTTAGAATAATGATAAAATATGTTAACATTTAGAAGAATAAAAATTACATTGAAATTATATTAATAATTTTTAAAGAAAAAAAATCTAAAAAAAGCAAAAACTGCACCCATTAAAATAATAAAACAGGTGATGGCCAAATGAAATAGGACAAAACTAAAGTTGTAAACAAAGAATCATATATTTGAAATTTTTGTCATAAGCTGAAAATTGTTCCAATTAAATATTTTCATAAAAATATATATTAAACATTTTTATAAATTAGAAAATATAAATTTAAAAACCTTTGAAATTTTCAAAAAATTTATAAATTAAAAATTTTTATTTTATAAAATTTATAAATAAAATTTGAAAATTTACCAAATTTGTATATTTTTTTAATTTGAATTTTAAAAATTTTTATAAAATTTCTAAAAATTTTAGGTTTTCAATTTTTTTTTAATTTTCAAAATTTTTATAAAATTTTATTTTTTTATAAAATTTTACTTTTTTTAAATTTGTGTAAAATTTAAAGTTTTTGAAATTTTTTAAAATTTAAGATTTTTTATTTTTTATAGAATTTCAAAAAATTTTGAAATTTTTATAAAAATCAAAATTTTTGAAATTTTTATTTCATTTAAGGTTTTTGAAAATTTTATGAAATTTTTTATTTTAAGAAAATTTTGTAAATTTTTATTTTAATTTTTTGAAATTTTTATAAAATTTGAAAAAATAAAAAATAATTTTGTTAAAAAAAAATTTAAAAATTTAAGATTAAAAATAAATCAAATTCACAAATTGTTCCATAAACAATACCTCCTCCCTATACAATAACAGCTTTGTTCCAATGCTTTGCTTAACAGTTCAAGAGCATCGGGTCTTTTTGACTTTGACACGGTTCAAATTGTCTATGGCAATTTAAGCTAATCTACATGTTTAGGTATTATTAATGGTGTTGCTGGCAACACTTCAGATTCTTATGCCTCCTATGCAGCCTATTGTTATACAGCTGCTCAACATCAAGGTTTACAAATTTGTTTATATAAAATTGACATTTTTAGAATTAAATAATTTTATTGAAAATGTTTCAGCTTTTTTTGGTGCTCCCCTGTTATTAAAGCTTTGAAATCTGAAATTGAGGAAAAAACGGGGGGAGTCATAAAATATATTTATAACTTTAATCCACAAACGGTTTATCCATATAATAATGACTGTGATCATGCAAATCTTTTTTTCTTTTTTGATTTTTTGCCAACAAAACAGCTGCTGTACTCTTAAAGCTCTGGTAGTTGGTTGCTTGTTTTACTAGCAACAATTGATCTTTAGCTCAGCCTTAGACATTGAGAAAAATTGTCTTGGATTTAAGTAAAATAAGAAAAATAATAATATAAAAATTGTTGATGCTTTAAGCAAATTTAATGCCAAGAGATTTAAATGCACATAAATCTCACTTGGTGTCCGCCAAATTATAGTTTTCAAAACATTAGCTTTTACACTTTGTATTACACACAACCAAAAACAAAAAAAAAAAAAAAAAAACAGAGAATTAATCTCAAAAGAACGCCACACAAGGACACCCCAGAAAAGCAACATACAGCCATACAGAAAAACAAAGTCCAGTGAAGAAAAAACAGTTAAATAAAAGTAAAGTGCGGTTTAAAGTCTAGAGCATAATATGATCAATGTGTTATGATCATTTATATGATCAACGAACGATCGATCGATCGATCGATAGCTGACTGCCGTATGATGATCGATCTTTTTTGTCTTGCAGGTTCAATCTTAAATAAAGTCAAACCTTAAACGCGCTATTGTTTATGATACAAATTAAACAATTTATGACGACAACTAAAATGCAGCAAAACTTATGTAATCTCCACCAACAAAGCAACAACTGTAAGACAGAGAGAGAGAGAGAGAGAAAAAACACATAAAGCACTACCGCTTAAATATAGAATTTGTGTGTTTTAAAAAGCTTTAAGCGTTAAACAGTTGTGTTTAATCTGTGTGGCAGTAATTCAATTTTGTTGTTGTTATTGTTGTTGCTGCTGCAATTGTTTTGTATGCAATATAGCAGAACAGAAACTAGTGCGTTTTGCTTTAGCTATAAATTTTAATTTCACACTCTGGATTTTAGTTTATATTTTATGATCTTTCTTTCTCTCCGAAAAATGCAACAAAGACAAAAAAAACAAACTCCTTTAAAAAATCTGAACATTTATTATAAATCGTTATCGCTTCTGGTCTCAATCTTATGCAGAAAATACTTTAACGTTTAAATATCTGTGTTGTGGTTTTATTTTTGCGTAAGATTCGATTTTTTTTTTTGGTTTTGGTTGTTTGTTTGTTGTTGTAATTGATTTAATGCTGCATTATATCGCACCTTTTTTAAAAGATTTATTTACTCATCTGATTTTTATTATTTATAATATTTTTGTTTATCTTTATTGTTTTTGTTTTTTTTTTTGTTTCTTTTAGCCTCCCGTATGCCATCCTCACATACATCACCGCAAATGTGTCGGCCTCACTTTCATACGCCCCTGAGTTCATGGCTTACCAGCGAACATAAATCATTTGCACCCGCCAGCCCTTGGGGTAGTCCGTTTGCCTGTCCCCAAGAACCACAAGTCGATCATAAATTGAGTCAGGTGGGACAAACACATCAGACAACAACAATGGGCCAACATTCATTTCCCTTCCCGCCCACACCGCCAAAGGATTCAACACCCGATTCAGTACAAACCGGTCCCTCGGAATATCAGGTAAATTTTGGAACACATGTAGATAACAGAACTATTTTCTAGGATTTTAAAATAACAACATGTTTTCTTTTTAAATTTTATTTGATATTTTTGTAGGCTGTGGTAAATGCTTTTATGCATCAAGCTCAAGCGACGGGTTCTACCTCCCTGCCCGATACAAGTTGTGCCCTCGACATTAAGCCCACCATACAAAATGGTTCTACCTCCTCCTCACACAATGGCACTGGTGGCCAATCATCGGTGCCCAAACAAAGAGAAGGTACTAATCTAACATCAAACAGTAATAACAATAGTACAACAAATAGTAATAATCAGCCACATAATAGTAATCAAACACACAACAGCAACAACAACAACAATAATAATAGTAATAATCCATCAGCATCATCAGGTTCAAGATCCTCAAATTCACAAAATGTCCCATCTGCCGCCAACCAAAACAACAATACCTCCTCCCTACACAACAACAGTAATTCCAATACCAATGCCCTGCTTAACAGCTCAAGTGCGTCGGGTCTCTTTGACTCCAGCTCCGCACAAACTCACTATGGCAATTTAAGCCAATCTTCTGGTTTAGGTCTTAGTAATGGTGTTGCTGGCAACACTTCCGCCAATAGTTATGATGGTTCTTATGCCTCCTATGCAGCCCATCATCATGCGGCTGCTCAACATCAAGTAGCCGCGGCAGCAGCTGCTGGTATGTTTCAAAGTCCTTCAATGGCAGCAGCAGCTGCTGTAAGACATCATCATCATCACCATCATCATGGTCATCATGCCATGTCATCGGGAAGTGTGGGTTCAACGGGTGGTATGTCGAGTAGTGGGATTGGTGGTGTGGGTGGTGGTGGTGGCGGCAGTCATGGCATGTCTGGCAGTTTAAGTGGTAATGGCAGTAATAACGGTACCAATATTGATGTTAAACCGGCTCGTACTAAACCTAGGACAAGTGCTGGTAAGCAAGACAAAACTTTACAAATACAACAAAATCAAAAAAAAAAAAAGAACTATTAACACACACACACACATACGTATTTGAATTACAATATTTTTTTCTTTATTTGAAGAGAAAAATATTGTATTTTACAAAATGTTGTGGGTGATCAAAAAATTGTTTTCATTAATTTTAAGTTTTTTCTTTTTTCTTTAATTTACTAACATTTTATGATTTTGTTTTTTATGGAATTTAAGTTCTTTTCTAGTTTTCTGGTTTAAGTGAATTTTTATAATTTTTTTTCATAATTAAAGTGATTTTTGGTTCGTTTAGTTAATTTTTTATGATGGGAATTGATTTTTCGAATTTCTGCCTTTTTAGTATTTTTGTTATGTTTTTAAGGACTTTTTACCATAATAATTTTTGACATCATTAAAAGGGCATTTTAGTCTTTTTCAAGAGACTTCTTTGTAATATTTATATATAGAAAATTCGTTGTTAACCTTTTTATGTGTGATATTTTCTTGCTTAAAACCTCAAGTAGTTTCGTTTTATGTGAAATCTAAAAGTGTAAGCAAAAATCAACCTTAAATTTTTTTGTATGAAGAAATGAACAAAAAAAAACTTTATATCTACAATAACAAGCACTTGAACATGTTCGCAACAAAAATAAAATGAAAAAAAAAACTTTTTATTATTTTTGTTGTGTGTTTAATAACGAAAACAACAACAACAACAAAATATGAAAACAACAAAAGCAAGAAAATGAAAATATAATAATAAAAAAAAGACTCTTAACTCATGCATTGTTTAGCAAGTGATTATACGTTGTTGGCGTGTGAACTTGCAAGGCCTGCCAGGGCAGCTACAACATTGTAAATACGCAATGACAATAAACCTTTTCTTTTACACGAAAACATTAATTTCTCTCATTTTTTTTCTTTTTGTTTTCATATAAAAAGTATTTTGCATTCCGTTACTCCTTTTACCCTTAAAAGCAAAATTTGAGCTGAGAAAATTTATACAAAAATTCAAATAACTCATCAAAATCGCATAATTGTGGGTTTTAAGCGGAGTATGGTATGTGTGTTTGTAAGTCTGTCTGTCTGTCTGTCCGTCCGTCTTTTCTTTCCCCATGTTAGAGCATGTTTCACTATTGTCATCATCATCTTTACATGGTTGCGTTTGTTAATTACATTTTCATTATAAATGTGACACAATAAGAGTGTATATATTATATGTCCGTCTGTCCTTCCCTTTGTCTGTCCGTTTGCATTACTTTGTCAATCTCTTAAAGTCAGTTACCCCAACTTAATTTAGCTTTTGTTCATTATATCCCTTTTCTTTCTTTGTGGTAATTTTTAGGTTTACTCTAGCTTTTTTTCTTTGGTTTTTCTTTTTTATTATTTTGCAATTTTTAGTTGCAAGTTGCTCATTGTACTTTATTGTAGTTTTGCTGTGTTGAGTTAAATATACAGACAGCTAAATGCCAAGTTGTAGTAAAAAAATAATGTATAGTTTTGAATGAAAAATGCGCGGAAGTGCCTTGTGCTGTATGTCGTTTTTTTTTTTTCTCTCGTTTGTACACCTATAACACCTGCTACAAGCCGGTTTTAAATATTCTATTTCTTTTGACTGCTTTATTGTTCTGGTTGCTATTTGCTGTTATTTTCAACAGCAGCAGCCTTAACTGCGGTCGCTATTCAACTTAATCAAGAAAACATTCTCATATGCAAGAATGAGAGCAATTTTTTTTTTAAATAAAAAAATGTTTCTTTAAAAAAATTCTGTAATTAAAAGAAAAATGTTGGCTCCCAGATTTAAATTAAAACATTTTATTTTCAAGAAAATAAGAAATAAAGTTTTCCAAAAATTGTTTGTTTGCACTTCAAAATGTCTAGAGGACTTCAGCAATTCTAGAGTTTTATATCTGAACAGATTTTCTTTTAAATCGTTTTCAAAGTTTCAACATTTTAATGAATTTCAAAGATTTTTGTAAAATATTGAAGCCAAATAAATGACTTAAGTATGGGCATTAAATAAAAGCTAAAAGTTGAAAGAGAAAATACTTTTAGGTTATAATCACATAAATATGTCCATTCAAAATATTTTATCTTTTAGTAAAATTAAATTTTTATCATTTCTTTTCTCACAATTTTAAATGTTGATGAAATGCTCACGTTTGTATTTAAATTGACATCCTTTTGGAATTATCTTTATTATTTTTTGTTTTTCACTCTCTTCTTTTTTTGTGTGTGTTTGATATTTTGGACCTAAATTGACTCTTCTTTGGAATTCCCTTCATTTGGCTTTCACTCTGTTTTTAAAGAACTCATTAGGATACAACTTTTCGTTTTAAATTATTTTCGAGTCTTTTGAAAAAATTTATATTTTTTATTAAAAATATGTCCTTTAAATTAACTCTCGTTTAATTTTTCTCTTGTGAATCTCAGTCCATTTTTAAAACTTCCCGGAGATCACAAAATTTATATTTAAATTAATTTTTAATTTAAAATTTGAATAAAAAATTTTGTTCTCATTTTAAATTTCTGTACTCTCTTTATTTATATTTTTACTCTATTAATTTATTTATGATAATTTCTCTTAATTTTTTTTAAATTTAAATTCATTTTAATTTTTCCTAAATTTTTTTTAATTTTTATTTTTTTATAGTAAAAATTTAAATTTTTTATTCCTGTGGCTCTCTCACTCTCTCCCTTTTTTCATCACACTCTCCTTGATGTTTAGCTTAGCTTTTCTTTTAGCCAAGTTTGTAGCTTCAATCTTTTTTGTTTACATTTTGTTGCCAAAGATAAACAAACCTGTATGTGTCTTAAGTCTTTTGTTTTTTAAACAGATTTTTTTGTTTTTTATTATTTATTAAAAATTTCTTTCAAAAAGTTAAAAATAAATAAAAATGACTGTAATTAAATGTTAATAAAAATAAGAGTCCTTATTAAAAGCAATTAAATTTAAGAAAAGCACTTAAATTAAAGCACCAAAATTTGATTATTATTTTTGTCAATAATAAAAAAGTAGTTTCATTATTTTTTATTGTTATTTAAAAAATATTTATTTTTATTATTTTTTTCTTTTTTGTTTTTATATAACTTTGTTTTGAGGGCGTAAGAACACATGTTTGTTTGTGTGTCACATTTTAAGTTTTTTCTGCTCTTTTACAAAAAAAAAAAATCACATGTGTCTGGGTTGTTGGTAGTTATTGTGGCTAAACATTTATTACAAAAAAATATACAATTGTTGTTTTTTTCTGTGGATGCCAATTTCAGTTTTTTTGTGTCCTTGCAAACAATACAATTTTCTTTAAACTTTTAAAATTGATTGGCTTTATTTGTTGTGGCTTTTTTGGCTCATCTTCCTGCTCATCTTATGGTGGTGCAGTTTTTTCTTCTGTGTCAGGTGAAAAAAAAAAACATTCTGCATCTTAAATCGACAACAATAAGACATATCATTGTATAAATACCTCCTATGTTTAAGATGAAGAAAAAGCCCAAAAGTTTAATGTAACTTAAGCTTTACTTACATACATATTTTTTGTGATTGTATGGGTATGAGTATTAAGCGCTGTCATGAATGGAGTTTAAGTAATTGATATGGGTGAACAACGCTTTTTTTTTTGGTGGATTATTTTTCTTTTTTAAAATCTGTTAACCATTGTTTAAAATAAATACTTTATGCCACTGTTAAGGAACAAAAAGCAACAAAAAAGAGAGTGTAGAAAAAAATTCTGAAAAAAACCTTGGTGGTTTGACAGTTAAAAAAACTCTTTTTCAAGAAAAACAAAAAAAAAAAAACTTTGTTATAAGAATTTTTTATTAAAAAGGCGCTTGCAATTGTTTTTTTAATTTTTATTATTTTATTTTAAACATAATTTTTTTAAATTTAATATTAAGCATGATTTTTTTGGTTTTTTGATTAAAAAATTTATAATTTTAAAATTTTTTGGTTTTTAAAATAATTTTCCAACTAATTACTCACTCACATCAATGTGTCTGTTGTTTTGTCTTGTTCACCAGCTGTAACTATTTTATAAAAAATTTACAAAAAAAAAAATTATAAATTTTTTTAAAATAAACCAAAAAATCTTATTTATTATTATTAATTACTATGTTGTGTACTATTATGTGATCTAAAAAACTAATTATAATTATTTTTATTATAATATTTAATTTAACTTGTCTTACACTATTTTAAGCACTTGCTGTTTTCTTAAAAAAATACTCACACTATTACACACATATCTTTTTTTTTAAACGTTTTACTAAAAAAAAGACAAAAATTCTTTTTAATATATAAAACAACAAAATTAACTGGAATATGTCACATCTTTTAAAACATTTTATAAATTGTTTAAAATGTTACCTAAAGACGCCTTACAAACATACACACTCACACATTCTTACACAATTTAAAGGTTTAATACTAGAATTCTTGAAAACCAATGTCATACAGCGTTTAGGACTAGATCACTGCAGTGGTAGACATACGCAGCATCTCTTCTCATTTTTTTTGGTAACATTGGTTTTTATTAAACTACAACTATAACTCTGAACCAGAAAAAAAATGTGCATAAAATTCCTAGAAAACTCTATGTCTATAAAATACCAAAAAACTACAACAACAACAAAAACAAACACTAACATTTTTTATATAACCTTAACTAAACCTTACACAAGTTTATAGTTTTGGCTTAAACTCTAAGAGATTTTTTTCAAACCAAAACACTATAAAGGAGATACTAACCTTTTTTTATTTGTGTATTACAACAGACAGTTACTAACAAAAAAAGCCTTAAAAACTACAGTTAGATCTAGACACTAAATCATAAAGATCTGACAGACTCTCAAAAGAGAGATGAAGAAAAAAACCTGCTACACTAACTCTTCCAAAAAAAACTATAGAAAGACAGACGTATGGACGGACGGCTGGACAGACATTAATGTTTTAGAATCACGTACAAAAAAAAAACATTCAGTAAGTAAGATTTTTTTGTTGTTGTTTTTGTATTAACCATAACAATCATAAAAACAACAACAAAAATAGAAACAATAAACCCACAAGTTGAGAACTGTCACCATATGTTTAAAATATATGATATATATGGCCTTAAACAAACCTTCATAGATCTTTTCCAAACCCCCGGTTTTAATACAATTATTAAGGATTTTAGATTTAGAAAACAAAACAAACAACAAATTGAAATCACAACATCACATTTTAATGATCATGAAATGTTTCAATGGATCTCAACAAAAACACAATCATTTGATAATAATTAAAAAACAAACAGATATTTAAAGGAATCAAAACATGGAACTCAAAAAAGAAATGATAAAAAATTAACTCAAATAAAGTAGACAATTTCAGGGCAGGATCGTTAGCGATCTTCAAAACTTCTCACAATGTCACACAATCATTTGGTGGTAATTAAAAAAAAAACAAAAAGGATAAGAAAACTTATATTTAAAAGAATTAAAATATTGAACTCAAAAAATAATTACAATTAACTAAAGCAATTTGGAAAATTTCAGATCAAGATCACCGGAGATCTTCAAAACTTCTCAACTTGCACAATCACTTGATAATGAGACAAATATAAAATAAGAAAATAAATAATAAGAGACAAAAATAAAATAAGAATATGTGAATAAAATAGTTCTCTTATATCGAGTCAGATCTCCTTTCAAAACCAAAAAATAAAAAATTAGTGAAAAAGGGGGTTCAAAATTTTGACGGTAAAGATTTTTAACTAAGAAATATACACATGCATGGATAATGCAACACAATTTCAGTTCATTCGTATGAATAGTTTACCCAAGATGTGCCCTCACAATTAACTCATATTCGCAAAAAACATTTCGTACCTTTCAAGATCTGTTTTTTTAGCCTGGAAAAGGTCAAATGCTGCCTTAAAGATTCAACTGGCGTGTTTTAGAAAATATACTTGTGGATCACTAAGCATCGTCATCATCGTCAACACAAAAGGTTTACAAACACGCATTTAAAGGTTTTGAAAGCAAATCCGAAAAAAAACTTACTCACTCAAACGCTCGCTCGCTCGTTCGCCTGGCTCACGTACAACTGTTAACAAGAATAACAAAACAATATAAACAATTTACAGGAGACACTTAAGTTAACAAAGACAAAGACAAAACAAAACTATGGCCTAAAACAATAACAATAATAACAGTAACAATAACAACAACAACAACTACCACTAACAAAAAAAAATAAACATCATTAACGCACTGATTTATTAGCTGAATCCCATTTCATACCAAGAAAAAAGTATGAACTGAAACAAAACTCGTGATTTTAACCTTAAAACTGAAACTGTTAAATAAAGTTAGTTAACGAAAGAATTTTTACCATTTCAACAATTTAAAACAATTTTTTTTATAGGTTTAACAGAAACATAAATAAAATTATATAAGAATTTATTTTTTCACATTTTATATTTCAAAGAATTTTAATGATTTTCTTTTGTTTGCTGTTGTTGTTGTTGTTTATATAGTTATTATTAATTTTTATTGTTTTTGGGATGTTAACAACTTATAAAAAACAAATTTTGAATTTATTAACAACAAAAACTAAAAAAAATTACTTTATTTACCTTGTTAACCTTAATGTATTTCCACTTTTAAGGATGGTTTTTTTAAAACACTCAAAATTAATAATAAAAAAGTAAAAAAAACTAACAACAACTTAAGTATTATAATTATTATTTTTTTATTATCCACTTTTTTGAGGTTTAAACGCCCTCAAAAAAAAAAAGCAGCTTAGAAAACACGCATTTTCTTTGGTTCCTTATTAATTTTGTTGAAAGCTTTATAATTTCACCACCTCCTTTCTTTTTCACCTTCTTTCACACAATCCATTTCCTACAATTGTCATTTAAAAGCCTTATTATTTATTAATGTGTGTGTGTATGTTTGATATAAAACAACAACAACAAAAAATTATTTCATACTTGTCAAAATGTCGTAAAAACAACGAAAATTAAATCTAAAATATATAATAACAGGATTGTCTATATTTACCTTATTTTTCCTCTAACTCTCCCTTAATTATACATAAAACTGTATTTTATGTTTTTTTTTTTTAGTTGAGTACTTGTTTATGTGATTTGTGATTTTTATAATGTTTTGTTGTTGTTTTTGTACAGAATGGAAATTAAATCTGCAGCAAAAGTGAAAACTTTAGTTTATTAAAGTGTCAAAAGAAATTTTTGGATATAATTCCATAACATTTGTTTCTTAAGAGATATCTCAATAAAATTTGTGAATATTATAGCTGAGATGTTTCTAAGCTGATTAGCAGGAGTTCAAATTTCTAGCTGTTCAGGGGAAGCGGTGGTGCCCCTCCAAAGTTTTCTATCTCATTTAAAAGGATAAAGATTTTTCAAAAATTCGCCAAAAATTTATGTATAACATGATTTCAAAGAAATTTTACATATATATCGTCCTTAAATATATCGACCAAAATACATTTCATTTAATAGATCTTCACCCTTTGTTTAAGAGATATTGAGATTACATCATTTTGTAAAACTTAATTTCAGCCTAAATATGTTAACTTTTTAAAGAACGCTTCAAAATGTAATTGATTATTTAAAATTTTTCAGATTAGATCGCTAATATTTATGTTCTTACTGAATTGACTTCAGAAATATTTTTATTAATAATGCCTGTATTCTTGAAAAGTTATATTAATGATATTTGTTAATTTTCTCCTATAACGACAAAGTATTCGTTTTAATAGTTTTTAATTAGATGGTGGGTTTTGGCATTTTTAGTTGCATAAATAGGAATTGTTATATCTACAGTTTTGAAGATAAATTTGATCATAATGATACTGAAATTTCAGGGAAATATCTCTGTTTCCTTAGATTTTATTAAAGTTCAAGTATTAATTTCACTTTTGTTTAAATTGACAGAATAAAAGATTTTTTAGTGTTTTCAAGAAATTATGCAGTTAATTAAAAGATTTTTAACTTTTCCCTTCAATATAAATAAACTCCTAGTTCTAACTTTTTTTTGGATACCAAATTTGTATATAAAAAGTTTATACTTTGACTTAAAATCCTGGCTAAACTAGATGTCTTCCCTGCATGTAGTTATTTCCTTTAAAAATCTACAAAATATTTCAAAATTTATTAACAAAAAAATTTCCATAAAAAATTTTATTAACAAATATTTTCTTGTTTTATGACATTTTATTTTTAATATTAAAAAAATATTCTATAAATATTTCTCATTTTTTTTAAATAAAATTTAATGTTTTGGCATCTGTGGTATTAAATTTACTATAATGACCAAAAGAAAAGAAACGAAAAAAAAACCTTAACAAGGGGGAAATAAAAAATATTCAGAAAAAATGCAACATTTTATTTAAAAAAGAATGAAAAATAAAAATGAACCTGTTTCTAAAATGCAAAACAACACCAACACACGCATTTAAACCAGGTTAAATAAGGCTAAAATATTATAACAAAAAACAAAAGCAACAAAAAACATTTGTAGGTGCGCATTTGTTCTTTTTGCATTTTATTTATAAAATTTTCTGCTCTCTTTTTTCTTTTTTTCTCTTAAATACAAGAAAAAAATAAAAACATTAAGAACAAAAAAACAAAAAATAATTCAAGAACTCAGGGAAGCGGAAATGATGTATACGACTGCCATGCACATTTTTATTATACAAACGTATTTTATTTTTCGCTTTTTTTGTTGTTATTGTTGTTTTTTTGGTGGATATTATTCAACTGTTAATGTCTTTTACATTTTAATTAAACATCAGGCCTAAAAAAATAGCAACAACAACAACAACAATATGAAAAAATATTTCAAATTTTCTTTTAACATTTTATATCTTTGTAAACTGTCCCTAATTTGTTTTTTGTGTTGGTGTGTATGTGTGTCTGCATAATTAAAAAATAATAATAGAAATATTTTAAAATACAAAATATTTATATTAAAAAATTAACAAAATATTGTTGTTGTTGTTTCACTAATTGTTTTCTGTGGGTTTAATAGCCAATTTAAAGTCGAATAATATTTTTTGAAAATGTCTAAATTGTTAGAAATGATTATAATTCAATTCAATTTTCTTTCTATGCATTTTAACGCAACGTTAGGTTTTTCTTTTTCTTCTTAATTTCACACTAAATCTGGAAAAATGTTGGATATTAAAACAACAAACTAATTTATGGCGTTAATAACAGAAAAAGGTCATTTTTCGTTTAAATCTACAAAAAGTATGAGAAAAATTTTTAAAAGCTGAGAAAAGTAAATATTGAAAATATTCATATAAAAATCGATATACTTTTGAAACAAGAAATTATACTGATTTAAAAGAAATTTTTCATATCGGTTCAGATCTGCTTTAAATTTTTGAAAAATATGAAAACCTTTAAAAAGATTGAAATATGGAATCAATAAATGGAAAATTAAATAAAATCGATATTGTTGTGAAATTAGAGACTTTACTGATTTAAATGCTGTTTTTTATATTATCCACATCGGTTCAGATTTTCTTTAAAAGGAATTTTAAATTTTATTTTCAAAATTTTGAACTTTCAGAAAAAATAAAATTAAAAAATGGAAATAGAATACAAATTCATATATTTGTGAAACTAGAGAGTTTATTGGTTCCTATTTTCCATATCGGTTCCGATTTTGTTTTTTTAAAGAGTTTAAATGTTTAAAAAATGTTTAAACTTTTAGAAAATGTAATGTAATTGAAATATGACATCAATAAAGAGAAACTAAAATAACAATCGATGTATTCTTTAAATAAGAGGCTTTAGTGATTAAAATACTACCAGATTTTCCAAATCGGTTCAGATTTCTCTTTCAGAAGGATTTAGCAAAGTATAGAACATTTAAAATAATGTCAATGTGGAAGATAAAACAACTCAGAAATTTATTAAAATTATTTATTTAAATCATCTAGGATAATAACCTAGAAAATGTCCTTCGAAAAAAAGTCCTTGCAAAAAATTTTGTTAAAATTCATGTTAAACACAAATTTTAATTTATTTGAAATTTAGAAATTGTTTGGTAAATGAATATCTCGAAAGGATATTTTTTTGCTCATATCCTGGCAGGTTCAACAAATCAAGTTTGTTGCTTTCCTTAGACTTTTACCTCTTACTTAAGACCTTTAACATGGACATTTAGTTGCGATAATTGTTTTATTAATTTTTTTTAAATTTAAGACGCTTCAAAAGTGATTTAAAGTGAAATCTGAGTGGAAATAAAATAACTAATAAAAAAGAATTTATTTACAAGTATGCGAATTATTTAATATAGAAAATTTTCCATGTTTAACAATTATTTTCTTTAATATTTCAAGTTTTAAACAAAACCTTTCAATCGATTAATTTATATTCAGGAAATAAAGTCATTTATTTCAAAAAAATATTTTAAAATAATTAAATTGTTTTTGATAGCTTTTAGAAAAGCTTTTAGGAAAGCTTTTAGGAAAGCTTTAGGAAAGTATTACTAATATTCATTTCTTTACAAAATTTTTTATTATTTATTTTATGTAATTTTTTTCTATTTCTTTCCCCTTACAGAAGGCCGTGAGTGTGTAAATTGTGGTGCCACCTCAACGCCTTTATGGCGTCGCGATGGTACCGGTCACTATTTGTGCAATGCCTGTGGTTTATATTACAAAATGAATGGTCAAAATCGACCTTTAATTAAGCCAAAACGAAGACTGGTAAGTTAATAACATTTTTCCATCTAACAACCCTTAATAGTTCCTTTTAGGGTAAATAACACTTAAATACCTTCAAAACAAACAAACACACACACGCACACATAGAAATAAGTTATAAATTAAACACTTTGCTTTTTAACATTTTTATTTTTTTTTCATTACAACTCATAATTATGTAGAATTTTATTAATTTTTGTCATAAGAAAATTGTCTTTCATAAAATAAGTTAGCAAAAGATTGTCTCCAAAGAGATCATTAAAACCACAGCATGATCATACTCAAATGTCATAATATTTCCTAGAAATTATAAAAATTTAAATTTTAAGACAATTGATTACAATAAAACCATAGAGACATTAATAACATGATCATCAAGATAATGATCACGAAAAGAAAAAGATGCAGATGATTTCGATGATGATGATCAGCTTCATGTTATTATTATGATGAGATTTGTTTTTGGATTTTTTTTCTCCCGAACGTGTGTATATTCCACACTTTTTTGTTAATTTGTGATTTTATCTATGTGTGTATGTGATTATGGAGGCCTAGAGAAAAAGAGTATGTGTGTTCCTCAATTGTTTTTCTTTACATATTTAATGGAGAATATGTGGGAATTAATATAAGAGTGGCGCCTGTTGATTTCCAATCTTAAAGATGTTAATGAAAAAAAAACTCTGTATTGTGATTATCACATTTACAAATCATCAGTTTATTATTACAATAATAAAGAGAGACAAACAAATGAACAAACAAACGAACAGTAGATACATTTTTGATAACAAAACATGAGCTTCTTGTTCAAAATCTCCAGAAATTAGATTTGAATATTTGATCATGATCGAGCGAGTGATTAAGAGTTCTAGAGAAAAAAGAAGTGTGGGGGAAGCATAGTTTAGACTTTAAAACTAAACATCATCACCTCTGTAAACAGCTCAACAATCGAAGAAACCAAAAAACAAGATCTTCTAGAGATCTAATCATAACAATGATCTTGTTGAGATTTACAAAAAAAAAATAATAATAATAATTTGATCAAGATTTTTGAGATTTTTTTGTTTTTGTCTATTCAAATTTTTTTAAGTTTAATATTTCATTTTTTTTCAATTTTAATTTCCTAACTGTTGATGATCATTCATGATCATTAGCATAAAAATATGTTTATTATGCAGATTCTGTCTTTTTTTGTATTGTGTATTTGCCACCTTCACTCTTTTTTTTTTGGAGGAAAAATATGTTTCTTTTTTTTAACTTTTCATATTCCTTACAACATGATCACTAGAGTCTCTGAACGATCGATCTTATATCATTCATGCTTACATACATATAAACATTCACTCACTCACTACAGTCACACTCACTAACTGTCTGTAGTTTTTTTTTGGGGTCGTCATCGTTTTTTCTTAACTCTCTGGATCTTATTGTAGTTTTAGTTGTTGTTGTTATTGGTGTTGTATTTTGATACTTGAATCTTCATGTCTTTTATGAGGGAATTCCCAAGAAATTCACAGCTGGACATTGAAAGTTTGTTGACAATTTTTATGTTGAAGTCTCAAACTCTAAACGAGAAATTTAATATAGAAAAGAAAACCTTTAAAGCCCCCACCATGTATAAGAGAGTGTGTAAGAGTGTGTGTGTGTTGAAAGTTGTTGGTGTTATTGACAAAATATGCAACAAATTAAAATTGAAATGATTCTTCTTATTGACTGTATTTTATATATTTTTGTTTTTATTGTTGTAGTTGTTGGCTTTTTAAAGATATTGAATGCAAAAATGTGTTTATTGACACTAACAATTTCCATAAGTCCATTGTTATGCTATTTATGGTTGCTTTCTTGGTGATCTTTAGAGGTTTTCGCTTTTATTCGGACCCTAGAGAGTTCATGTTTAAGTGGGTATATTAAAGGTTTTAAATTTAAATACAATTCAATTGTTTATTGATATTGTCTAAGGATTTTGAAAAGGAGGCTTTTGACCAAAAACTGAGATTGATTCATGAATTGTTTATGGAGGGATATTTTTTTTTGCTTACGGGGTGGTCAATTGTAAGTGATTTATTAAAATATGGGAGATTTTTTTCTTGGTTAAAAAACCCCTTATTATTTTAAGGAATTTAATTATTTATAAAAGACAATGTAATATTAAATTGAAACCACCTCCCCTTTCATTTTTTTCTTAAAACTCCCTCAAAATTTTTTTAAATAATGTTATTTTTGTTGTTGCTGTTTTTTCATTATTTAAATTAAACTTCATCAGTATTGTAATTTTTTTTATAATTTTTTGTGTTGTTCATTTTGTTGTTTTTCTTGAGTTTTTTATTTAAGTTTTAAGGCTAAAACACATAAATTCTCAAAATGTTTTCATTGTTTTGTTAAAAGTGTTTTTTTGCATTTTTTTTTTCATTTTTTATTCCCCAGTTCCTCAGTTTTGCATTTGTTTTATACATTTTTGCATATATCCCTTTTAATTTTAATCATGAATGCCAAGTTCTCTTAATGCAGCTGCTGCTGCTGGCTGTTCAATAATTGCGTTTAATTATAAAGTAGTAAAAACAACAACAATTTACAAAATGTTTTGTATTCATATACTTATTAACTGACAATCAAACAAACAACACAACAACACACACAAAACAACAACACAAAGCTTTAAGATAATGAACAGAAAAAAAATCACAGACCAGAATTTGTTACAAACGTCCGGCTATGAAATGAAACCAACAAAAAAAATCAGAAAAAAATCTACAAATAAATCCATAAACAATTGATTTTTATGGTGGAGGTGAATTCGAGAAAAAAAAATATCGAAAATAAAACAATAAAAAACAGTTTAAGTTCAAAAACTTTACCTTGACTTACATTACAGTTGTGTTTGTCAAGGAACGTTTTTTTTTTTGTTTCGAAAATCATTCATTAATGAAATTTAAAAAATTAATAGATTTAAATAAAAGTCCATATTTTTCTAATAAAAAAATATATATTTTTTAATTTAAAAAAAATTAAAATAATATTTTTGTACAAAAAAAATTGTATTTTTCTGCAATCAAATAGAAAAATTTACTTTAAATTAAAAAATAATAATAATAATTTTATGGTCCTGCGAACTGGATTTTTTAAGATTTTATGCAGTTTGTAGTCTCATTTATTTTAATACAATAAAATTCTATGAGGTCATAATTTAAAAACAAAAATTTTGCTCAATATCCAAAACATCCAAATTATGGTCCTACGATAAAATTTTCTTAAAATCTCAAAGATTTGTACCTTTATAACATTTCAATTCAAGGGCCCACAAACTAAACTGGAGAGTAAATAAAATTCTTAGATTTATTGTTGTATTCCGCAGAATTTATAGATGGTCCTACGAACCAGATTTATAAATTCTTAATCAGGGTTTCTATTCCGAATAAAATTTAATAATAGAAAATTAAAAAAATCAATTTTTTCAAAAATAATAAAACTTTATGACGAATTTGTAGAAAATTCTGAGCCGATGAGTGAGATTTAAAAATGCAGTTTTTATCTGAAAATCTATTTTTAATTTCTTTTGATTATTTCACTTCCTCACTTTTTTTCTTTAATTACTTTTAAATATTTTTTTTCATATTTTTCTTTATTTTAACAAGACATATTAATTTGTCATTAACATCAATTATAATCGTGACTTATTTTAACAAAGATTTTCAACTTACAAACAAAAACAACAGCAAACATTTTTATTTATTTATAAACAAAATTCAAAATTAAAAAAATATGAAAATTTATGTAAATTATGCTTAAAGTCATAATAATAAATTTTACACACTCGTTAATGACCATTTAAACCCACTACAAAACAACAACAACAAAAAATTACAAATTTAGTTATTCGTTAACCATAAAAGTTTAAAAAAACTTATTAAATAACTATTACAATTAGTTGCAATTTAAATAAGACACTAAAATTAAACATTTAAAGCTTTTTATAACATCCACCACAAAAAGTGGTGAAGGGGGTACAGTAACTTTATCATTCCGTGTGTAACGCTGTGAAGAAGTCATCTCACACATCCACAAAAATTTACAGAGCTCCATGAAACTTTGTTATAGTGCTGTGAAGTTTCCTTTTTTAAACCAGCAAAATCAATTCAGTGTGTAAAAAGATATAGACCGATAACTGAGACAAACTCTAATTTCAGGCAAAAAACTTTCGTAAAATTTTAAATTATAAATCGACAAATTTGTATAATTCCATAATATTAATTTATATATATTTCATTACCATTCCAAAAATGATCTAAATCGGTTTAATGGAAACAAAATTATAGATGAAAATATTATAAATTTGATGACTCATTTAGTGCTCCGTGTTATAGTTAAGAAAAACTTTTTCATATTGTATACGTCTGTGTGTTTTTGTGTGAGTGTATGTATGAATCACATGTATTTACTACACTCGCACTTATGGTGGAGGGTATTGAAGATTCGGCTTAGTCGAATTGTTAAGACTTTAAACAAACAAAATCTAACATGTGTTTTTAACTAAATTTCAATAAAGCGGGTTTTCAAATTTTAATTCAAAAATCTAAAACAAGTCTTTTTTTAAGACTCAAAATTAAAGCGTGGGAAAATAAAGTTTATATCTAAAATAAAATGCGTCAATATTCACAAATTTTGAAAAAAAAAGCGCAAAAAAACTTTTTTACTCATATAAATTGTATTTAAAATTTGTTATCGACAGTACATCATCTCAAAAGATGTGAAATGTTTGAAAAAAAAAAAAAACAAGAATAAAAACAAAGGAGTCGTTTTTTTTCTCAAATTTTATAGAATCATTAACAACAACAATATTAAGTTTAAGTATGTGGGCTGTGACGCCAAAAATTAAACGCAACAAATGTATATTTTTTTCCATAAACTTGCATAAAGCCTGAAACACTTTTGAAGACAACAACAAGAACAACAACTTTAAACTTGATTCATCTAAAAAGGGTTTCCCCACCCAGTTTAATATAAAACATATAAATCATTTTAACTTCGAACAAAAAAAAAAAAACTAAAACAGCAGCAGCCTTTTTTAATATTTAAGCAAAAATGCTCGAAATGCTAAAGAAACCCAGAGAAAAAAAACGCTACTTTAGCCATTAGCTTTTAGCTGTTAAATAAATGTGTTTAAAAATTCTTTAAACTTAATTGCAAATCAATACCAAATCAAATATTGAATATTTTTGTTATTATTGTTGTTGTTTTAATAACATGTGGCAGGTTCAATGAACGGATGATCAGCAACAAATAAAACTTAAAACATTTTTAAAGGGCGTTTTTGCGCCAGATTTTTAATAAAAAAAATTGTATATTTTTTTGCCTTTTGGTTATGATTTTTTTATTTTATTTTTCCGCTCACAAACCTAGATCTTGTTAAGACAAGATTTCGTCAAAAAGGAAAAAAAAACAGAATTACAAATTTTCCTTTATAACTTGGCAGATCACTCAAACAATATGTTTTTAAAAATGCACTTTTTGTTAAAAAAGAGAACCTAAAGGGAAAAAGAACTGATCTTCACATACTCAGTTTCAATAAAGCGCAAACAACAACAACAACAAAAAAGATCAATTAAAATTTAACGATATCGAGTAATGAACGATTGTCAGAGAGTGCTGAGGGGGAGAGAGAGGAACAGAGCAAGACTTTGCATAGTTATAATAACATATGGGTTAATTTTTATAAATTTTGTTTTCAACAAAATTTTAAACATAAAAAAGGGCGTGTTTTGTTACTAATGAAACTTATAAAACGATCATAATATAAAAAAGAGTTTAAAGCTTAAAAAAGTTTTTTGCTTAAGAGCAAAAATTATAAAATAAAAAGACTTTTAAACTTCGTCATTTAAATCCAATATCAAACAAAAATTTAACTCATTATTTATGGTCCTACGAACTTGATCGCTTTAACAACAAAACTAAAATTTTGATTACAAAAACTCTTTCAGATTCATTCACGCACTTTCAATTGATTCTTTTTTACTTTTAATAAACAACAATTTAACATCTAAATTATGATCCTACGAACTTGATCATCCAAAAATTTTTAACAGAGAAAATCTCTCTACAAAGCAAATATTTTATTTTATATTATATTTGGTCCTGCAATGATATCATAGATCTCTCATATTAAATTGGTTGTTCTAAAATCGGTGAAACAATTTCAGATTTTTTCAGATATTCATCTAAAACAAAACAACTTGTAGAGATTTATTTGAGTTTGTAATTATAAAAAATTTCCTTGATCCTACGAACAGGGTCACTTCAGGGTCACGAATACGACTTTATAAAATCCTGTTCAAGGATCAAGGAAATACAAGCATCAAGAAAATGTTTATTAATTAGAAAAAGTATGAATGTGGTTGTAGTACTTAATATATGAGTTTAAAGTTTCTGGTCCTGCGAACTGGATCGCAAGATCATTTATAAAACTCTCTCATTTGAAATTAAACAGATTATTTTTTGTAGTCGGTACATTCTTAGATGAAATATTATAGAATGAAAATAGATCTATATTTTCAAAAAAAGTTAATTAAATATTTAATTAATGGAAAGAACTTTTAATAATTTTATTAAAAATTAATGGCATTTACATGTTTTTTCGAAATTCTGAATAAAAATTAGGCGATTAAATTATTCTACAAAAATATCGCCTAAATAACGGTTTTAATAATTTATAAAAAAATTTTCCAATCAGAAGGGGTTATATAACCTCAATTGTGGAGGATTTTAAGTTGTAAAAATTTTAATATTACTTTTTATATTTTTTGAATTTATATATTGAATTTCCTTTATTTCTTTTAAAAATTTTTATTCACTTTTTTAAATTTAAAAAAATAGAAAAAATAATTTAATTAAATAAATATTAAAATTATATAAAAATAAAAATCTCTTTTTTTATAAATATAAGAAAAAAACCAACCAGACAAATTTATATATCTATATATGTATGTAAATAAAACAACAACAATAACAAAAACAAATATTATGCCATGGCGATATATCACTGTCAACAGTAAAAATGACAAAATGTCAAATATTGACAAGAGATTAATTGAAATGCAAGCAAAAATCCATAACAAAAAATAAAACAAAATCAAATGCAAAAAAAAGAGAATAAATAAAAAAAATTATATTTCTTTTTTTCCACTTTTGCTTACAAGATGGCGTTTAAAGATAAATAAATAACAAACGCACATATTAATTTATGAAAAAGAAGGAATTTAATATTTTTTTTTTTCAAAAACCAAATGGTTATAAATATTTAAAGAATACCGGGCTAATTTATGAGAAAAATAATGCAAAAAATTATACAAAATTTAATTTTTTAAATATTATAAATTCACACCTCAAAAGATTTATTTATATGCTGACAGCTGCCATAAAACGAAATACACGGACCAGACTTTTTTAGGCTCAAAGTGAAACAAACAAAAAATGGAAGAAAAGAATCATGAATATTTTTTAACATTTCTGGTTTTTAAGCATAAGACACTTAAACGTATGAGTAATTTATGGATGTCAAAAGGTCACTTATTCATAAACAACTAACTCCCTCTCCTTTTATACTCTCCACCGCTACAAGGATGATGTCGTATGTGTGGGTGTGTATGTACGGAACATAATGTACTTACTTACACGCATTTGTGGTGGTGGGTAAAAAAAGATTCGGCATAGCCGAATATAGCATTCATGCTTGTTTAACACCCTCTTTTTTTTAACCAGTGACTTTAAAAATTTTTATAGCTTTTTTTGATTAAAATATTTTATGGTTTAATTTTTTTCTAGTTTAAAGTGTTTTTTGTTTTTATTTTTAACTTTTTAATAAGAAATAAAATTTTAATTTTTAATGATAAGAAAAATCCCTGAAAATTGATATATAATAAAAGATATAGCTTATCAGAAAGCTTATCTTTGGAAATAAAAAATTATATACATATAAAACTTTTCAAATGTGTCAATTTAAAATCAGAGAAATAAAACTTTAATAAAATAATATTAATTAAAAGATAAAAGAAGAAGAAATTAAATTTTTATATTTTTATAAAATTTAATTTGAAATTAAAAACGCTCCAAAACAAATTTTTTTAGAAAATGTGAAAAAAGCCGTCGGCTAGAAATTCTATTAAAAATTAAAGCTTTTTTTTAATTTAAGCATTTTTTTGAGGTTTAAATTATTAAATTCAAAATATTTACTCGGACACAAGCCAATGCCCTTTTAAATCTAAGATAGTGCGCAGCTACACAATTATAATAAAAACAACAAAAAATCTCTATATATATAGCATTTATAAGTATGTGTGTGTATAAGTGCGTTTTTAGATACAAAGAGATTGTACATAAAAATTTATTATCTACAATAAAAAATCTAGTTCCATGATTTTGTGTTTTTTTTCTGTAAATACGTGCTGGTATTTGTGTGTTTTTTTTGTGAAGAGAGGAGGGTTTTGTTTGTCTAATAAAAGTAAACACAGACTCTGAGCCAACAACCCCCAAGAAATTTTTACACACATATACACATATCTCAAACCCCCCCAAAAAAGCTTTCTCTCTTAAATATTTTCTTCTTTATTTAAAGATAACAAAATATCAAGAATATAAAGGAAACGAAATATTTTTTTTGTTTCCTCCTCGCAAATTAAAGCAAGAACTTTTTTTCTATACTAAATTTTCTTATCTCTTAAATAATATTTTTTCTAGATTTGAGCATCAAGAAACATTTTTTTTTGCTGGTGTTCTATTATCTCTGGTTTTCATTTAAAATGGAAATAAATTTCTTTTTTTTTCAAAAACATAGATGTTTTCTACATTTGAAAAGATAAAAATTATTCCACTTTTTCTTACAAAAAAATCTCTGGCTGCTGTTTAAGTAGCAAAAAAAAAAAAAAGATATTACACAGATACATAACCATTTAAGGAAAGCTCTCTTCAACTACCATATAATATAGTGAACAAGAGGGGGTGTGTAAGAAGGGGGCTCTTCCATTCATAAACAACCCTTAATATTTGCTTGCTTGTTTATGTGTGAAAATGAGACAAATCTAGTGCAAAAATGTTTGAAAAAATTTTATTTATTGGATACTTCTTCATTTCTTGTTTCCCTTTATAAATTACAAACCCCCCTTCCATTACCTTCTTTTCATATTTTTGTTATCTTTTCCCCCATTTGATTTTTATTCAGTTTTTATTTTTACTATTCAGATTCTAAAGATGAGATTTTATTGTTGTTTTTTTGCAAAGAAAAATCAGTTAAAATCTGTGTGTATCTAATAAAAATACAAGATAAATATTTATTTTATGGCTCATTTTAATAAAAATGAATGGCGAAGCTTTTACAAACCAAAAAGATTTAAATAAACGTATTTTTAGGGTTTAAGGCTTTAAAATAAATCTGCTTTTAAAAAAATATTCTTTAATATTAAATAATATTGGCAACATGTTGCTAATGAAAAATTTGTTTATGATGTTGCTTAAAATAAAAGTATTAACTGCATTATCTTTTGATCAATTCTCAATTCTTATTTCTTAAAATTTTAGACTGTAAACAATATTAGCAACAAGTTGCTGATATCATTATTTGTTAACCAACTTATTTAAACAATATTCCAACATGTTGCTAAGAAATTCTGTACTTGAATTGTGCTAAGAAATAATATAATAATTTGCTACCAAATGTTTCTTATCCTCTTATAACAACATGTTGCTAACGATTTTAGGAATTAAAAAATTTTTTCAAATCAAATATGTTATAGACTTTTCCTATCAACATTTTATAAACAAATAGTTGAAAAACTTAAGAAAGAAGAAAGATTTTCCTATCCATCATTTTTGAAAACTTATTATTTATTCAATAAAATCAAGTTGTTATTCCCGAAACATGTTGCTAAATATCTTAGATACATGAGAACAATTTAATCATTTAATTAAAGCAAATATCTTTCAAAACATAAAATGTAACGTCTTTGTTTATTGTTTATCAAAATTATTATTTATTAATAAAATAAAAGTCATGAAATGTATAAAAAATGTTGCTAATAAAATGTTGACAGAAAAATCTTAATTCAGATGCTTAAATGCTTTCTATTCTTTGAAAATCATACAAATTTTAGCTACTTTATTTTATAATTATTCTAAGAAACATTTAAAAATATTTAATTACCAGCAACATTTGATTAACCACATTTAATTACTTTAAAATGTTGCTAACAACATGTTGATAAACAAATTTTATAATTATTAAAAAAAGTTCTTTAAATAATATTTGCAAATGTTCAGTGTTTAAAAATTTTCACTAGCAACATTTTATTGGCAACATTTAATTACTTAACTTAAATTTTTTATTAGAATTTTAAAGTCATTTCACTTTAACTCTCTTCCTTTAGCATTTTAAATGTGGATAAAAATCAATAAATTTAATTTAATATTACAAAATAAAATTTATACCTGAAAGGGTAAACATTTATGGCTAAAACCTAAGTTCACTTCAGTTAAGTTACTCTTTCAATTGTGTGTATGTGTGTGTGTGGTTGGACAAATGAAATACATTGACAGTATTGAAGGCGACAACACAAAAAAAAAAAACAACAAAATCTAACAAATAGACAGACAACAACAACAATGATAAAAAAATAAACTTTAAAAACCTCAACAACATGCAATTTCTCTTTAAAAGGAACAAAAAGTAAAAAAAAAACCAAAAAAGGGACATAAAGCTAGACTGTTGGCCCATAAAATAAAAAAAGCAGTAAATGAATGAATAAAGGAAAGAATGTATGAAAATATAGGAGGCATGAAAATTGTCATTAATATTTGTCACTAAAATTGTAACACACTGCAATATAGAAATATTTCACCACAAACACACACATGTACAATCTCCTGTGTTTGAATAAAATTTCAATGTCCATTTACTACAAGGACTTTTGTTTTATTGTTGCCAAACATTGTATATATACATATGTATATGAATTGGTTAGATTTTTTTTCTGTTTGTTGGTATTAAATAAATGTCACTTAAACACGCTCTCATATTTATTAGTCGCAGCGAATAAAAAAAAATAACCTTTAAGTTTTAGTAGGGTCCTTATGTGCCTGTATATGTGTGAGTGTGTGTTTGTGTGTCCATTTATTGTCTGTTTGGGTGTGAAATTATAATAAAAACACACCGGGTTAAGCTTAATAAAAAGGATTTTATTGAATATTATTTCATTTCGGTTTGATAAAAAAGGGTTAAGTTTTCTATTTTATTAGTTTCAGTTGTTAAATAATAATTTTGTTACTTGTAGGGATTTCTTTTAGTCCTTTAACTTGTAAAGTTCATAAATTTTATTGAATAAAATGTAAATTTACTCAAAAGAATTTTGAAAAAAAAAATCCAAATATTTCGTGTAGAATTAATTTGATTTTATGTTAATTTTTATTTTTTTATGTTTTAAGAAAAACATGTCCGAATGTTATATTCGGCGATGCCGAATCTTCGATACCCTCCACCACAAATGCGTGTGAATTAAATGCGTTATATTTCTTACAAACAAACTTACACCTGCTTCAACTTAAAGGTTACCTCAAATATCGGTCTATATTTTTTTGCTGGTTTTAGATAGAAAAAGTCTCAGGACTATAAGAAACACTCAAGCAAAATTTCAACTCTTCAACTCTTAAATTGTTGTGGATGTTTGTGTGCCAAAAACAGACAGTTGGATTTAACTAAGTTGATTCAAGAAAATATATACATTATGGGTTCTGAGATGATTCCTTCTTAACGTTACACACGGAATGACAATGTTAATATGCTCTTATCACCATTTGTGGTGGTGGAGGGTATAAAAAACGTGTATTAGAAAATTTAATTAATTCATAAATTTCAAGTGTCTCGGTTTAGAAGGGGGGAGGGAAATAAAAGGTGACAATTAATTTTTATGGCTTTATAGGGAAAAAAGGGTTAAATTTTAAGGAATTTTTTAGGTTATTCTTAGAATAGTTTTTTTGTTTATTCAAATTAAGTCTTTTCTTCGAGATAACATGAAAATAGTTTTTTTTTTGAAATCCTTTAGGAACACAAAATAAGATGTGTTAGTGAAAATGGCAGTAGTAGACAGTTTTGTTTAACACAAGTATCAATTCATTAAAATGACAATTCCACAAAACTCCAAAACTGCCACTCTTTTAGCCATAAAACAACCTGGAGCTGGCTGTTTGGTTGTTCATCTGTCTAAAGTTATTTTCTCAGAATTTACAAAACACTTCGTTTCTTCTTTAGTGCTTAAACCTGGTTATGGTCCAGCTAAGTTTTTTTTTAAAGATTTCACGCATTTAACTTGATGAGCCTTAACTAATAAACTCCAACTCTCTAGTGATCCTCAGAAAAAAAGAGCTCAACAAAAACAGTCCATGATTAACAAAAAGTTAAGGACAGACTTGTCTTGTCCTCTTCATGATCCTACAAGTATAAACATGTTTTGTCTGGTAGTTTTTTTTTATATTTTCATTTAAGGGTTTATTTTAACCATAATATATAATAAACAGCTCTTTTTCAATTTTGTTTATTTGGTTTTCTGATCATGATCATGTTTTATATTGGCTTTTTTTTTGGAACATTTTACTCGATCAGGCGTTGATCATGTTTTACGTTGATTTTTAATTGATGTTTAGTTTTTTTGTGCTCTCTCTCTCTTCGTCCAAAAAACTCTTAAGGCTCACCTGTGCCTTTAACCATATTTCTTAGTCATACATTAACATACATTTAAAATCTCCTCATATAAAAACTTTTTTCTTATTTTTTGTCTCTTTTTCAAAAGATTTTTGTTTGTTAAGCTTTGAAGGTGTTAACGATCTTGTAACGATATTATTAAGAGAAAAAAATTGTTGCTGGTTTTTTTTTTCGCTTAAGAAAAACATTTTTTTAACACTTTTTAAACATATTTACACAAAATCCAAAAACACCAAAAAAAAAAAAAAGAGGGAGAATTCCTTTAGACAGTCTTAATATTTAAGAATTTATATTAAACGCCCACAATACACACGCACTGTATTGAAGTCTTTTCAAAGTTGAAAAAAAGTTTTTTCTTAAATTTCCTTTATGTTTTAGTAATTATGTGACGACCTCGTTAAAATCCAAACCAAATCACTACAACCGAATAAACATTATTTAAACTACAACATTCCCAGATTGAATCTAAAATGCACCAACAAACAGCAACATTTTCTACAGATCTGTTTTCTTTTTTGCTGTGGCTCGATCAGTTCAGTTCAGAGATTTCTGTGTTTTTTTGTTTTTTGGGAGTTTTATTTTTCTCTTTTTTTCTCGCTTAAACATGACAACATGCCTAACGTAAATAAATTAAGTTGTTAACATGACAATTCAACAAAACTGCCATGATACTTGGGATTTTTTCCAAAAAAAAAAAAAAAACTCTTTATAAACAAACTACTTGCCACAAAATGTAGCAATTGTTAACTTTCAAAGTATACAGCAGCAGCAAAAAGACTTTTTTATGGGATTGATTCTGGTTTAAATGAAACGTTCAAGTGTTAAATATTTGTTGTTTTTTGAAATAAACTAAAATAAAATTAAATCCCCCCAAAAAGTCTGTATATTTGTGATTTTTTTTTGAAAGGGACTCGAAAACTAGAAAGTTAATTTAAATACAGATAAATTAATATATATTTGAGAAAATATTTTATGTACCTTTAACAACAATAATGCAATTTCGCAATACTTAAACAAATATGGCATTTTTAGCTATAACGACTATAATTCTATTTTTAACAGAATTGACAATTAATTTAAATAAAGTTATTTGAAAGATATTTGATAAAACATTTGATTTTAATTTTCCTTGCATATTGCATTTTTGCTATGGTTTATCAAGCATAGCACATTTGCACTTTGCTATTGCGTTTAATTTGAACAAAAGCATTTTGGACCAAAATTATGAAACTCTGTCCATGATCTATTCATTAAAAGTTGTCATTGCATTTTTGCAATACTTGTTGTATTAATATCGTCTTTAGATCGACATAAATCAACAAGAAATTGCAAAGTGTAAATATATTGCATTTTTGCAATATTAGTAAAATATTGCTTATAATTGTGTTTGTTATTTTTAATTCAGTAAAAGTCATATTCATCATAATTCGTTTAGGTAAATAATTTAAAATTTCATTGCAAGTGCAAAATATGTATAACTTGCAATGGCAAATTAACAAAAGTTGCAAGGCCAAATTTTAATTAATTTACATTTTTAATTCACTAGTTTATTGTTTTATGATATAAATAATTTTTATCTTTAATTTCCTCTTTCATTTTAGACTCTGCAGTCACTACAAAGTGCCGCCAAAAGAGCGGGGACATCCTGTGCCAACTGTAAAACCACAACAACAACCCTTTGGCGGCGTAATGCCAGCGGTGAACCAGTATGTAATGCCTGTGGTCTCTACTATAAATTGCATAATGTAAGTACTACAACGAAATTTATAAAATAAAACGTTAAATATAAAAAATAACTTTATTTAAAAAATGGAGAAAAATTAGACTTCTTTTCCCCCCAGAAAAAAGCTTGAAATTGCAAATATTATTGCTGTTGAAATTAATGTTAATAACTTCCATTAAATCCGGCCGGAAAACATTAACATGTTTAAAACATAATCCTGTTACATATGACTTTGTCTATGTGTTGGTTCTGTTAGTAACCCACTGTGCCTAAAAATTGCCTGTGAAAATTTCGTTTAACTGATGATAGTTTAATGATATCACTATTTTATCATTTAAATCTCATTCTATTTTTTGGGTGAAGTAAAGTGCTTAAGCGATTTCACACACCATTTACCACGTGCTATATATTTACTGCTATGAGAGCAACACACACAGCTTCAGTAGAGATTTCCCACATTCCTAGTTTTGAAACGCTCTCTTCTCAGCATTTGTTTAAGGATTTAAAAAAAAACAACAACAACAAAATAGTAAAATGATTGAAATACATAAGTGAAAAGCCAAAAATTAGGTTTTGATAAATGCCAAATCATGGAAATCATATAACAAACAACAACAACAATTCACCCCTAATGAATTGAATAAAAAACTCTCTTTAGTTTAGCAATCAAACTCTCTTCTTGGTTTGGGTTAATTTTTTGTATAGAGTAATGAGAGTTTATTTAAGAGTGTTTGTTTGTGTGTGTATGTGGTGTGTATTTAAGCGGAAGCTAAAGGAAAAGGAAATCAAATGCTTGCACGCGGTCTTATTTAAAAATCCCCCTGTTTATTCTTTTTTTTTCTGAAATCTATTTCAGATATAAATGTTCAGTAGTTAATCAGTTTAAATCTGATTTCATTTGTTTTTTTTTGTCTTTCATTTGGCATCATTTATCGCATCTCGTAAAGGGAGTTTTTTGTTATTTGGGCGTTAGAATCCGTTTAACAGCGGGTGTTTTATAGAAGTGTTTGTGTATATGTTTTCCCTTGAAAATAACTCCCCAAATTTATGTTAAACTTCTTTTTTGTTGGTATTTTTTTTGTTATTTTGGATGATGGATTGTTGATTATTATTTAAAGATGCTATTTATTGTGGAACAGACAAGGTTTATATTATTTGGGAGAGGAAGGGAGTGTGTGTGCGGGTGGGTGGGTGTTTGTGAGTATGTGTCATTGTGGCTGGTTGTACGTGTGGTACTTGAAAGATAAGCTTTCTAAATGATACCCCATCTTTTCCTTTAATTTTTGTTGTTGTTATTTTAAACGGGTGTCTGTGACAAAGCGATAACAATTTTATTCATTACAATTCTTTAAATTTGTTACAAAAGTGTTTAAAGATTTAATGTGTTTTTTTTGTTATATCGAGGGGGGAAGATTTAAAGTTGATAAAGAAGATCTAATTACGGAAATTTGAAAAGGGAGAGAAAAGGAATTTTTTTAAATTAAGTTAATTTTAGTTTTATTAAGTTAAAGAAAAGTAAATCTGAAAAGATGGAATTTAAAAATATTTACCAAAAATAAAAAGATTTTTAATTTCAAAAATGTTATGATTTGAAGAATTTAAAGATTTTTAATAATTTTGAAAAATTTTTTAAATTAAAAAAAATTTTAATTGCAGAGTTTTTTTTATCAATTTTCAGAAAACTTGTGATTAAATTTTAAAGGAATATTTTTATCATAATTTGTATTTTTTTCTCTTCAAAACTTTTTCATTTGCCTTTAAGCTCATTTTCTTCTTTGGTAGACATTTTTATTTGTCTGTATTTCCGTTGTTCTATTTTTCCTTTATTTTTATTTCCTTTGCAGCAGCACATTAAATATTCATTAATTCCCTTTTTTCCTACGACATTTTTTCCATTTTCTTAAGAATTTTTCTCATAAAAATGTCGTTGTTTACATTAAAAATAATATTTTTTCTAAGTTTTCACTTTAATTATCTTTGAAAAAACGGAAAAACTTGGGAAATTTATGAAAATTTTTTAAGGTTTTAAAAAAGTTGTTCTTCCATTTTTGTCTCATTTAAGAAAAATGGCATTAAATTAAAAAAAATCCAAAGACAATTTACATGTCAGTAATTTTTTCAAAAAAAAGGAAAAGTTTAATAGAAGAAAGAACTTTAAAAGAAAATTGGGGCGAATTCAACTAATATATATAATTAATAAATTTAAAACATTAAAATATAATTTTTAAAATCTAATTTCAGAGTAAATCTCACCAATAAAAATTGATTAGCGATTACAGTTTTTGAAAGGATTTTAAACCGTCTTTCCTTTCGTCTGCTTTAAGGAAAAAATTAAATCCAAAAAAATTATGAAAAAATACTGAATATAATGAACATTTTTGAAAACTATATACATTGTTGTTTCCGCCACATTTGCTAGTTTTGGAAAATCGAAACAGATTAACATTTTGGCTCTAAAGAACAATTAATAACGTCCGTCAGTCTGTCGTTCTTAAGGTGAAATAATTTATATTTTCAACTTTAAAATTTTAAATCAAATTAGAAATTTAAAAAAAAAATAATAATAAATTAAACATTATTTTTATACTAAATACTGAGTAATATTTACCACTAAAATCAGAATCGAATAATAAAGATAGATAAGCATTTAGAATTTTTGAAATCATTTTTATAATGTCCTTCCGTCTGTCCGTTGTCCTTAGGTTTTAAGGAAAAAATAATGTTTAGTATAAAAACTAAGATTTTTTCATTTTTTTAAATTTAATTTTAAATAAATTTTTCTTAGAAATTAATTAAAAATGATTTTTTCCTCCCAACAATTTTTCTGAAAAATAAATTTTCAAAAAAATCTAAAAACTAAAACTGTTTAATTAATTGACTGTTAAAAAGGCAATAAAACTATTTTTCCAACAACAGCAAAAATATTTCATAAAAATATGTACAACAATTGCCTTTGATTCCATAAAAATGTTTATGCTTAAATTAAAGTTTTGAATTTTCGCTGTTTTTATCTTAGATGAACTAACAACTACAACAAAATGTTAACTAAAATATATTCCCCACAAATAACATATGGAGCAATTCAACTGCCAGCAGCTTTAGCCACGGACCCATAGTGTTACATAGATTTTTTCCATTAAACTCTACCGGCACTTTGGGTGGTTTAATTAAAATCATTTTTTCTCTATAAAACAAAAACGCACTTTAACTATTTGTAAAATCAAAAATTGTTACTTCTAGTAATAAAACTTAAAACACTAAAAATATAGGACACATTCATACAAACAATGTTTTTTGCACTCGCGCCAATATTTTTTTTGCTATTAAATGCCAGATTGCTTGTCAACACCAGATAGAAAATATTTAAACTCTTTTTTCATGTTTTTCAAAAAACAATATTTCTTTTATGAGCTGCCAGTTTTATTTCATATTCATAAAATGTTTTTCGCCTTTATTTAAGTTTTTCAATATGTTTGCATGTGTGTTATGCATTTTACGCTTTTTTTCCTTATTGTGTAGACGTTTTATTATAGTTTATTTCAAATAGAAAACTAAATAATTTTTCATTTGGGTATTGGATAGTTTCCCATCTTGATAAGATGCCAATCAGAAAGCGAGCATTTCATAAAAATATATAAAAATATATATAGAAATGCACACATTTTGTTGTAAGTTGCAAGTAATCATAGCAATTGCAATTGTTATGCTTCAAAGTGGTGGGATGTTTATTTTTGCAAAGTGCTGCCATATAGCAAATTATCGGTTTTATTTAATCGTTTCAAAATTTATTTCAAAAATAGAAATTTTTATTTCGAAAAAAAAAAAAAATAAAGGAACATAATTGCTTTAAGGAAATGATAATGAAAATCAGATAATTTAGTAAAAATAAAATTAAGTTAAAATTAAAATTTTGAAAAATATTAAAAATCAGTTTATAGCATTTGATAAAAGACCTATAAAGAAATAATAAAAATTAAATACTAAGTTTCTAAAGAAAATCAGAAACGATTTTTTAAGTCCGTCAGTCCGTCCATCCTTTTGTTTAAACGACACTAAGACGTTATATCCTTAAAATTAAGCATAAATTGAAGGAATAAAATTTTTTTAAATGTAATTATAGTGCTATATTTCCGACATTATCTTAAATATAAAATAGATCATCTTTGATGTTTAAAAAATTCTGAAACGATTTTATTATGTCCGTCCTTCCGTCTGAATTAAAGTAAACAAATTTTAAAATACTAAATATAAAAAATAAAGGAAGAATAAAATTAAATCCAAACAGAATTATTACATTTAAGAAGTCTAAAAAACGTATTTCTTACTAGATTTTGAATTAAATATCTTTTTAGTTGATCTATGTGAAATCATGATTCTAATTATCAGCGTTCTTTCTTCCAACCCACTTAGATTAATAATAAAACTTAAACAAAGGAAACAATTTTTTAAAATTAGAATAAAATTTACAAAAATTCAATACTCTGAAATATTCACCACTAATAGTAGATGAGAAAAATTAGGATAAATTAGAATTTAGTATTTCTGAAAGAATTTCATAACGTCTTTCCTTCCGTCCGTCTGCATTATAAAAATAAAAATTCTAAAAATTAAGAAAAATTTCGCTAAATAATAAAAATTTTGCATACTGAAATGAAATTTTTAAAAACTTTTTTTATTAAACTTTATATTATATTGTATTCACCACTATCACAAGTATTGAAAAATTGACATAAATTAATATTTATAATTTTAGAGAAAATTTGAAAACGTCCGTCAGTCTGTCTGTCTTAAGATAAGAAAGTGGAAATATTAAAATTTTTAAATTTAAACAAAAATTAACTAAATATAGTTTTTCTTTTAAGAAAATTAATAAAGTAAAAACTCACTACTGTCAGTAGAATTAGAGTAATTAATATTTAAATATTTTTAAAATTTTCGAGTGATTTTAATAATGTATGTCCTTCTGTCTGATAAGAAAATTTTTATAAAAATTAAATATTTTTTACAAATTTTAGAAAACTTTTTCTTTAAAAGGAAAAATAATTAAATAAGATTTTTCTTTATTTTATGTGATTCTTTAAATGTCCTTTAATCTTCTTTTTGTTTAATTTGTTTAATTAAAATTTATTCCTTTACAAGTCTGTATTGATTTTTATTACAAATTTTCCTTTTTTACAATTTCTGTGGGAACTGATTTTATTACAAAAAATTCCTGTTTAAAAGTTTTTTTTTTTTTTGCAAAATCTTTATTTTTTAAAATCAATAAGAATTTTATGGTTATTTTATATATTTTATCAGCCGATCATAAATTAATATATCTTTTGTTTACCTGTTTAACATCTTTAAAAATGTCGACAACAAATAATAAAATTTGTTGTAAGTGAAACAACAAAAACAAACAAAAAACAACAATTACATACATATTTTAAACCAAAATGAATACAAGATATTAAAACACCTTGCAACACAGCAGGTTGCATAGTCGAATGTCGCAATATAAACAATTGTTTTTTCAACACAGACTGAAGACGTTTGGCGTCACAAAAACACTTGCAATGTCATGTCAAATTTTTGATAAAGGCCAAGTTAATAGAAGAAAAAAAATCTAATCAACATTTATAATTTACCTGTTGGTAATATAAACGAAAAAGTAATTACTTTCTGTTTTAAGATAAAGAAAAAAATATTTTATCTTTCTTTTTGCCTTTTTAAGGGGCATTTTGTTGTATTTTAACTGTAAATTAAAGAGAACAAAAAAACTATCATGTCTAATTTGTTATCAACAATTAACATGTTTGTTTTAATATAAATGCCTTGATTGTGCCTCATAATGTAGCATAAATATATGCCACCCAGTGTCATAATATTAGCATGAATTAAGATTCAATTTTATGTTTGTATGTATTTTCTGCTTTTTGCTTGAAAATATACACGAATCAGTAGCTGAAATAAAGGCATCCTCTACTCTTCCTTCTGGTATTTTTTTCTTGTTGAACTCTTAAAGAGAAAAGAGTGAGAGTCGCGTGTTTGCTTATCAAAAATTAACTTGACAGCAGGCAGTTTTATAAACAGTTGGGGCAATGAAATTCGCTAAAAAACAGCAACAACAGCAACAACAACAAAATTATTACATATTAATGCAGCATGTTAAGGATGCGCTCGATTTAAGTTATTCATACTCATATATCTTTTTGACGGCTCTGTTCTTCAACTTGCCACCACTTACTGTTGCAATACATGTTGTTGTTGTTGCTGCTGCTGCTGCCGTTCCATGTGTCAATATTATTTATACAATATGAATTGTATTCATTCATTCATAATTTTCTGTTATTAAGCTTTTTTCTTTAAAATATGCATTTTTAATTTACATTTTTGTTATTTATTAATGAGTTAAACATTTAAAAAATGTATGCATGAATTCCACGAAAATTCAAGCCATGACATTATTAGGGCGAAGCCAATAAAAGGGGAACTTTTCTGATTTACAATTTTTTCTATTAAAGCTTTTTTCAAACACTGAAAAGTGTTAAAACTTTATACTTTATTAAAGCTTTGCAAGATTTTTAGATTTTATTAAAGCTTCAAAAAGCTTTACATTTCATTAAAGCTCTTCACATTTAGATATTTTTGATTCTTCTTTGTTGTTAAATCTTTAAAACAACATAAAATTATAAAATTATATAATAAAGAATTTGTAGTTTAAAAATTGCTTAAAAGAGGAATTTTTCTTTATTTCAAGATAAAACCAGGTAAACTGTTTTAAAAGCTTTTAAACAGCTTTAATTTAATAAAGCTATAAGTTTTATGAGTTATTAATTCTAGAAATAGGTTTAAATCATTTTTTCAATTGACTTAAGGTTATTATATTGACTTAAGGTTATTTAGCTTTTGTTTTTATTTAAGCTTTTAGAAAGACTTTGAAAAAACTTTTATATTATGGACCATTTTTTAATTCATCTGAAATTTCCTTAATTTGCTCCCATTTTCATTATGATGTTTTATTACAAAATACATTTATAATTTTATAATCTTTTATTCCCGTTACCTCCCTACTGTCATCATAAACATCATTTATGTGCATGGCCTTGGCTGTATTGTGTTGCATGTTTAATTTTCTCCTCCCTGTCTTGATATTTAACAAATTATCACATTATTCTTTTATTTCATATTTTATTCTTATTCTTCTTAAAAAAACAGTGGGATTCTCATTTTAATCTCATTTCAGCGATCTAATATTTTTTCACAAAATCTCCTAACGTTTCAGCCTCTTTTAGAAATTTTAATCGTATTGTTTGTCATTTCCTACAAACAAAAGTATCAATTACCAAATCAATTATAGGCCTTTCTAAATAATACACCAAAAAAAAAAAAACGAGAGAGGGGAATCCCTCTTTGAATTAACAAACAATTGCGAAAAAGGTAACAATTTCACAAAGAGAAAGGAAAAATGATACAATTTCAAAAAGTTTATGCCGATTTATATGATTATACGTTATCGATGTTGTGATGTTGATTGTTTTGTCGGATGGATGGATGGAATGTCCTTTTGCAACAAATAATAAACAAACATAGTTGCATGCAACTTATGCAACCCTCCTCTCTCTCTGTTTTTTTTTTTTTTGAATGCGTTTTAAGTCGTTTTGCTCGTTCGCTCGTGAGTATTAAATCTAAGAGTGTTTACAATTGAACAATTGGCCCCGGTAAATCTCTTTTGTTTGTTCAACCAAAAATTATTTGTAGAGCTCTTTTTTTTGTAGTTGATTGTTTAGTTAAGTACTTAAGTGGGTTTTTTGTATTTTTTTTGCAACAAAAAAATCCAACAACGTTCAATCATGTTTTTTTGTTTTTTGTAACAAATTCATTCATCAGTTTTAAAGTCCATCAGCCAGTCATTTTGTTTGCACTTAAACACTTTTTTTGTGTTTACTTTTTTAGTAATAGTGGAAATGTATGTTTATGTGTATGTGTGTGCATTTAGCTAAAGGTTTCCTTCACGCCCAGGTACATTATTATAGAGTATTCTTCATAAAACTATTTTAAATATGGAACTTTAGCCAGACATTTAGTCTCATAGCGGGGTAACTTAATATTGTAATTGTGCCACAATGAAGCGCAATTCTAACAACTACAACAGCAACAACCACGACATTGTTGTTGCAACAACAACAACAACGACAACATTCTAAAAGATTTTCCATAAATGATAAGCTACCCTTTTTTTAAGTATGGAAAGCGAAAAAGTATAGAAAGAAATACTAGAAGAAAAAAACTATCGCTGGACTTTTAGCTTTAAATGTATTTATAGTTCTTTTACCAGCAATTTTATACTTTACTCATGGTCTTTTGGTCTCTCAGGGAGAGTATGAGAGTACTTAAACAATAACAAAAATAATTATACAACTACAATGCAATTGCAAGAACAAAAACACTGAGAGAAATTGAAATATTTAAATACAAAAATTCTGGAAATGTTTTTCCGTCTGCAAAGGAAATTTTATAGCGATTTTTGATGGAAAATAAATTATCTTATAAATAAAATGAATGAAAAATCCCTTGTCATGATAGCTTTCTAAGGTCTTAGGAACTTAACTATAAAAATCCAAAGATATCGGCTTCGAAATAAAAAAGTTATAGACCGATATCGTTAAAAACTTAAAAAATTTTATATTAATGAACAATAAATATTGCCTTAAACCTGTTAAAATAAAAGTGAATTAAATATAATCTACCAGAATTATTTCTGGTTGTCTCAGGAATCTTATTATCTAAAATGAAATAAATTGGTTTAAAAACAAAAAAGTTATAGACAGATAACTAAGACAAGCTCAAGCAGAAAAAATTTTACAACATTTTCAACGTTAAGTAGAAAGAAAAGTATGAAACCACCAAACTAAACACTTTATGAATTCCATAAAATTTTGTTTTTTTCTTCTTAAAAATTCATAGAGTAAAAATTAATAAAATTGATTCAATAATAATAAAGTTATAGACCGATAACTAAGGCTACCTCAAAAATTAGAAAGGGCTTAACAAAATCGCATTTCAATGCAAGTTTTCTCTCAGTACATGTAAATTTTTGTTCATTCGCATTACCTACATAAACCTACACATTCATCATTAACATTACATACACATACTATAACATACAGGGACATTTTTATATTAAAAAACGTATGTGTATAACTTTATAAATTAACCCAACCAACCAGCTGTAGTTTTAATTTTTTCCCAAAAATTTTTTTTCCTTTCATTTGGTGCACCAAACCATTATTATCAACGCATTAAAATCATATAGAGTTTTTTTCTTTTGGTTTTTGTTTTTGCAGTGGCTCTACATTTAAAACTCACTAGCACAAACATACTCATACATTTAAATCTCTTATCAGATCATGTAAAGAAAAACAACAACAACTATACAGAAAATATATAATACGTTATAATGTAATGTTGCAAGCTTTTTCCGGTTCTCCTTACAAACACATACTTCCAAACATACATATGCATTTATACTTATAAGTAGTACTTTTTTTACCATACGAGAGTTTTTATAGAAATGGACTTATTACACTAGATTTACATATTGAAGTTTTTTTTCTTGTGTTCTTTCGGCTGGTAAATCTACTTTGGGTTTCTTTAACGAAAAAAAAACTTTAAATGCCTTTCAGCTGTAAATTCAGCTAACATATGTATGCGTGTGTGTGTGTGTATAGTGGTAGTAGTGTTAACTTGTATACGTTTCCTGTTTGGGTGCCTTACATCCTTTTTAATTTTTATATACTTTTTAGGCCTGCGATTTGTTTTAGTTCATTTTTTTCTGAAGCTAAAGGTCATAAGAAGTTTGTTTTTTTTTTGCGAAAAATAGTTGAACAATAATTTTTAAATGTCTTTTAGCTAATTTTTTATAAATTGTATTTTTTTATTTTTAGGTTAACCGCCCTCTTACCATGAAAAAAGAAGGTATACAAACCCGTAATCGTAAATTATCATCAAAATCGAAAAAGAAAAAAGGTTTAGGAGGAGGCTGTTTACCCATAGGTGGTCATTTGGGTATGGGCGATTTTAAACCCTTGGATCCTTCAAAGGGTTTTGGTGGCGGTTTCTCAGCTTCAATGGGTAAGTTGAAATTTTACAAAATTTTACAGAATTTTACAAAATTTATTTACAATTTTTATAAAATTTAATTAAATATTTATATTTTTTCAAATGTTAAAATTTAATTATTAAATTTATTTTATATAATTTTTTTTCATTTATTTTATTAATTTTCTTTTTTGTCTTGTCTTTTTTGTTGTTTTAGCTCAACATGGCCATCTTTCCAGTGGTTTACATCCAGCTCATGCGCATATGCATGGTGGCTGGTATACTGGTGGTATGGGAGCTTTAGGTGCTTCCAGTGGTTTACAGGGTGGCTTTTCAACGGCCGGCTCTTTAAGTGGCGGCGTAGTACCTCATTCTCAGCCTTATCATTTAGGTTTGGGTTCTATGGTAAGTTTTTCACAATATTCTTAAAAATAATAATAATAAAAAGCTTAATAAAAAAAATTTCCTCTCTTTATTTATTAAAGCTTTTTTAGGAAGAGGGAATTTTTAATAGAAGAAGAACATATTAATAATTTTTCTCACAAGTAATTGCAAACTATTTAAATGAATAAACAATTTAAGAGAGTTTTATATATTTTTATATTATTACAAAGGATATAACTAAGAGCTTTAAAAAGCTTTTTTTTGAAAGTCAAGAAGACTTGCATTTCTTTAGAAATATATTCTATATAACCTTCTTTTCTTTTTTATATGTTTCTTTTAATAAAATAAGTAAAATTTATGGCAGTTTTGTTATTTTCAATATTAAAGCTTTTTTAAGCTTTTTTCTTTTAAAGAGATGCCACATGTTTATAGGTTTTTCGTAGGGATTAAAAATAAATTGAAATTTGAAATATTTTTAAATTTCTTCTTCACAACCATCTTTAAGTATACCGATCGACATGGAATCACTTTCTGAGTCAATTTAACGATGTCCGTCTGTCGATTAAATAATTTAAGGTCCTTCTAACCGATTATCGAGACACAATTTAATAACAAATATTTATCCCAAATTTAATAAAACTGAAAATATAAAATCCTTAAGAAAAAATCCTTCAAACTGGCTATTTTTAGAATTATGCTGACTTTTGGTTTATAACTTTCTTTCTTGCTCTCTTTTTTATTTAAATCTTCTTCTCCTTTTTTAATTAATTATTTATTGCATCTGTCTTTTATAAAATTTTATTAATTTTTATCTTTTTTTCTAAACTATTTCTAGGGTACTTGGCGTACTGACTACACGTGATGGAGCGGTAATAATTTAAATAATAATTTATTTAATTGAAATTTTGCTACATTTACCACAAGCAAGTAACACCAATTACCACTCATTTAACCCCGAACTACTTTTTAAACATTTAATGTCGAAAAAAAAAACAAAGATCTTTAAATCTTAATAAAGTTCCTACTAAAAAAATCAAATCCTTTTGTTTGGTCCTGCCTAATGATGTCTTTACTAGCGAGCGATCAAAGTAAAAGAGGGAGAGATGTATTTAATGTTTATTTAAGTAGCAAACAATAACTAAAGATCATAAGTGAATGAGTTTATTTTTGGTGGGCTTATTTAAAAACCCCAGTGTATGCATTAAGATTGGTTTATTTAAAAACCAGACTTAAACCAGGATTAAGAATGATGCTTAGGCGCCACTTAATCCCTTTTAACGGTAGCTAAACTATTTAGTTTCACTTAGGTAAATAGTAGATTATAACTGTATAAATGATTTTTGCGTTTGTGTATACGTTTATAACTTAAGTTATTATTATTATTATAATTAAAATATTATTTAAATAATTTGTTTTTTCTGGTATTATGACCTTTTCTATTTCTGAACTAAATTAACTCTTTTTTTCTATTTTTAAATGAATTCAGCAAAAAAACACATTAAAACCAAACAAATTCCTAATAAATATTAAATATTAACTAAAATGTATTATTTTTTATGATTATTATTTTATTATTTTTATTTGTATTAGAATTATTTTAATTTTAATCATAAATTTTATTATTAAGTATGTTATGTTAACATTGCGTGCAATTTATTAATTTATTAAAAAAAGAAACAAATAAATTCACTCCTTTTCTATTTATATTTCACTTCATTAAAATTATTATTTTATACAAAATTTTACATGAAAAAATATTTGATTTTTTCAATTATAATTTTAATGAGCAAAAAAGGAGTGAAATTATTAATAACAGAACAGAAGAAGAAATGCCATACAATTATTATAATTATTATTGTTCAAATAAATGCAAAACTACAAAAAAAAAATTAAGAAAAAATGTTATAGTCGGTCAAACCCGACTATGTGATGCCCTGCAACATAATGTTGGTTATAAATGGTGGTAATGAACGACCCTCGATTAATTTTATTTTCTGATTTATTCTGGTGTGTTCAGTACATTATTGGGAAACTAACATGAATGTGAAACTTATACGTTTAAAATGAATTTTTGTGGGGTGCTAAATGGGGGCTACAAAAAATTATGGTCCTTACCTCGTATAAATTTGCACATCGATATAGAAATTTGCACATTGATATAGAATATTATAGCACTTACTACTGTCAAGTTTTGTAAAAATCGCTTTATATTTAGGACTTTTATCAGTTTAAAACTTTATTCCGGGAGGACATTTGCATTGGAGGTACCTGAAATATTAGACGGAACACGGCTAACTTCAATAGGCTTCGTTCTTGGTTCTAAATTTTTGTGTTACAAATTCCATCAAGATATTTAAAAAATTGCCACCTGTAGAGTGTTCACAACGTTTACATGAACAACCTGCCGGACATACTGACGGACAGATGTATGAACACACATCGTTTAATTGCCTCAGAAAGTGATTCTGAGTCGAACGGTATACTTAATGGTGATCTGTATGCTACGGTGGTGTAGGGTATACAAATTCATTAAATCAATGAATTTTGTTTTTAATAAATTCATAAATTAGAAAAACGCTAAAAATCTAAATTAAAATAAAATAAAAAAGAAAAAACTAAATTTCGTGTAAATAATAAACATAAAATGTAAATAATTTTTAAATAAAATAAAGAAATTATAATAAAAATTATTTAAAAATTTACTAAAATTAAAAAAAAATAATTTAAGTTTTTTTTTCCAAAAAAACTTAAATTTGTAAAAAGTTTTGTAATTTATAAATGTTAAAAGAAAAATTTCCAAACACGTCCAAAATATTTTATAATTTTTATTTAGAAAAAAACAAAAAAAAAAAATACAAAAAATGCAATTTGAAATTGCCAAAATTTAAATAAATTAAAATTAAAAAATAAATAAATTAAAAAAACGATTGTAAATTTTCTTATAAATGGTGATACATTTTAATTTATATAAATAATTGTATATAATTAAAAAATAATTTAATTTTTATAATTTAAATTAAAACCCAAAAATCCTAAAAAATTGTTGTTAAAAATCCTTCTACTCCCCCCTCATTTATATTGTTTTCATTTCTTTGTAAATAATTTTTAATTAAAATAATTTATCAAACAATATTAAATATAAAACTAGAATTTATTAAAATTTAATTATAATAAAAAATATAAAATTAAACAAAAAAATATTTTACTATTGTAATTGTTAAATTAATACAAAAATAAATAATTTTTAGTATTTTAACTGTAATTTGCCATATTTATAGTTCAGTATACATAACAACAACAAAAACAAACAAAATAACACTTATAAATTACACATTTACACATACAAAAAATAACCTATAAAAATAATTATTAAAAATTATAAAAAAAAAATATTAAATATATATAAAACAAATAAAAAATAAACATTCTAAAATAAAAAAATTATTATTATAAACCACAACAACAAAAATTGTATGTATTTAATTTAAATTAATTTAATTATAATAAAAGGCAATCACACATATTGATGATACAACAAAAACAAGAAAAGAAAAAATTACAAAAAAATTATTATTATTACAAAAAAATGTTTAAAATAATAAAAAAAGTATTTAAGTTGAAATATTCAAAAGAAAAAAAAATAATAAAAGAAATAAATAAAAAAATAAAATAATAAAGTCTTTGTTTTTGTTTTTTTGGAAGTTGTGGTAGAATTCCCTGTGAAGCCCTTTTTTCTGTCTTTTGTTTGTTAAGATCTCAGAAAACAAGAAACGATACAATGATTTATTAAAATAACGTGATGAGGCAAAACTTAAATTTTATCTACGAAATATTATATTGAACAGTAAAAGCTATTAAAATGGGACCAAAATTATATATATTCCAAATTATTTCTATTTATAGGATGTGGGAGTTAAAAAAATAACTATTTTAAATAAATAGAAGATTTTAGGAGAGACCAATTAAATCATGATCTGATTCGTTTAAGTTTTGTTTATTCGTCTGTCTGTCAGACAGCATTTTTTCGTATCTAAACTTACAAATCGCAATGGCCAATTATGTGCTACTGCTTCCTATTTAAAACGCTCAAAATCGGTTCAGTAGAAAAAAAATATAGAACGATATATGAGGCAAACTCCTCCAAAAAATTTGTCACATACATTAAGTTTTAATAACAACAAAAAATCGATATTACCAAGTAACTAACTTTTACTAAAGGTTAACTGGTTGCTCATAGACAAAAAATGTAAATTTAACATCGTTTCATAGTAAATACAGCTTCTTGATAATATTCTTGAAAATATACTATTTAAAAAGTTCATCGTGGTACGATTTTATATCATATTTATATAATATCGAAAGATTTAATTTGAATCAAATGAAAAAGAATAATATTCAATCTCAAACCAACTTTGTTCAACGTTGATTTTGCTTAATTTTTCTTTTTGTGTGCATGATATTATAATTTATGGCGGAAATTCCTAGGCAGACTTTTTGCTTTATTTCCCGGAACAAATAGAAAATACACTGTTTAAAAAGAAAACCTACAATATTAAAAAAGTTATAGATCGATATCTGAAGCACCCTAAGTTTCGGATAAAAAACTTTTATAAATCTGCCAATAAAAAATTTTTGGATTTGAATTTTATGCATCACAGAATGAATAAGATCAGTATTAAAAAAATTATAACAAACAAATTAAAGTGTTAAATTCGGCCGTGCTGAATTTTTGATATCGTTCACCTTTGCTTATATAGATTTCTTTTTAAAGAAAGGGACTTAACATTTAACATTAAGTTCCTAATATATATATATATATATATATATATATATAGTCCATAATAATATCATCACTTGTAGCAGAAAGAGAAAATGACAGCCATTACTATAGCCTTTGTATAAGTCAACATGGATTCTCTAGAGCACTCAATAAGCATGCAAAATTTTATTCAAATCACGAGTAGTTTTTGCTCTCACTAAAACAATAATGATATAAATATAAAGGAGTAATTAATAAGTCGGCTTTTTATGAGCCAATTTGGAAATTAAAGAAAAATAAAACTTCCTTAAAAAATTAGATATTTTTCTGCATCAAAATTTAGTCCATATATCCCATACCACGTTCAAAATATCGGAAAATGCGTTTTTGCTTATAACTCTGAAACTAATGAACCGTTTATTATGATTATTATTTCAGATCTGTAAGTACAAAAATTATACGAATTATTGGAATTAAATTAAAAAAAAAAATTTATCACATCTCGGTGGTTAAGAACCGATTTTTAAAAAAATGAAAAACATTTAACTCGAGGAAAAAATTAGTAATCAATCAGTGACATAACCAAGTCCATTGGTCTCATAGGGGTTCCAAATATCGCAAATGTTTTTGGCTATAACTCTGAAACTAAAGGTTTGATTTATATCACGTCTTCAACGTATAAAGCCGTTAAATTAATATTAAGTCTCCAAATCTTATAGACTCTTCAAAAAATAGAAAACCCTAGAAAAAACTTTGAGGTACCTTCAATTTTTTACTTATATCAGCGCCATTTATGAACTAATTTACCAGGATTCCAATAACAAAATTCTCGAAAGCATTTCCAATAGTTTGATTTACATATCATATACGTCAACTGTAGGTTTGCATCATAAACTTGATTTCAACTGATACAACGACGGACGGACAGACAAACATAACTCAAATAATATATGTTCATATTATCAAATCACTAAAACATGATAAAAATTGACAAGATGATATTTATCATCATCAATAAATTTATTAAGATCTGTAAAGAAAAGTTAGTTTAGATTAAAAAAAAATATATTTTCCATTCTTCTAGTTTCCACTGTATTCTGTATAATAAAACAATAAAGTGTGTGATTTTTTATAACTTTAATAGTTTAATTCTTACAAATCATTCAACAACAAAATAGAAACATTCAAAAAAATCTGTAAAATAACAACATAAATTTCAGTCAGAGTAAGAAATAATAATAATTCAGGAAAACCCTACATAACTTCACATAACGATACCAACTTACAAATCAGTTATTAAAGCCCTGAAACTTACAACTTGATTACAATAACAAATAAGGTAATAATAATTGAACACTTTAACAGCAACAACAAATAAAAATATTTTTTTTAATGACTCAGAATATTTTTGTTTAAATCATTTTCAAAAAGTTGTTAATTTCAATAACAATAAAATTGTTACATGTAGATTTAAACATAATAATTTACACTTTCAATAGCGTAATAATAATAATAATATTTTATAAATGTTGTATGTTTTGTAAGTACGTTCGCTGTTTCCCTGTTGTAATGTGGCAAGTTAACAAACATTGAATTCATATTTTTTATTCCTCAAAACAAACGTTTAGTTAATATTCATAAATACATACACATAATGTTTATTTTTATTTTTATTAACATTTTTATTTAAATCTTTTGTTTTACATTTATTTGTTACGAATAAAATTACATTTTTTCTCTATTTATTCAAAACGTTTATGTGTCTTAAGTCTTTTGTTTTTGGTTAAAGTACTTTATTGTTAATATACCCTACAGCTCAGAAAGTAATTGTGATATTATGGGTTTTTTGTCAATGGTTGTAATTTACAGAAACTATAGAATTATTAAATATATCAATCAATTTAGAATAACCTTCTGAGCCGGTATAAAAAATGTCCGTCCATCTGTCTGGCGATCTCTTAGGGAGTAAAAAAAAGTCCGTCATTTTGAATGATCCAGTTAAATGTCAATAGAATTTCAATGAAACATATTCAATCGTTAAAATATTATTAAAAACATATAAAACTCCTATATACTTATATCTTGGAATAATTATATCAATTACTTATTTATCATAGAAATTATATAGAAAACGAGCAAATTGTTTTAGAAGGGAACCAAGTTTCACTTAATATTTAAATTAATATGTAAAGTATTTATATATGTATTTGTTATATTTTGGAAGATAAATTCTTCAAAAATACTTGAAAATTAATAAGAAGTTATTAGTATTATTAGAACTTTAATAATTTAAACAAAAAAGCTAAATTTTGTATTTTAAGTGAAATTTTCTAAAAAATGATTTTAATATTTGATCTTAAGTAAAATCTCTATAAATAAAGCTCATAACATAAAATTTATTTACCAAAAACACCCTAAATTACAATTCTGGGAAAATTCGTTTCAAAAATTGTCTTTTTTCAGAAAATTTTAATAAGTCGTCGTTATAATAAGTCTGACATTACTGATTTTTTGAGTATGTAGTATATTGCATAATAACAGATCCATTCATTATATTTTCGTCAAAATATCAAAATACCTTTATAACTATGACCTTAAGATCCAAGAATGATTTCTATGAACCCAAATTAAGTCCAACATGTTTAAGAAACTAATAAAGTCAAACTGTATCAATATTTTATACAAAATTTTGCTACAATTATTTGAAAGTTTCTTAGTTAAAGCATTATTTCAAAAAAGGGTGCAAAACAGTAAAGGGTAACTAAGTCGTACATGACTGGTTATATTTATACCCTACACCACCAAAGCTCCCTTCCAAATATCACTTTGAAGGGCATAAATCACACATTGCAATAATAATAACTGGTCAAATTAAATTATATCTTCTAGATCCCATATTACCCTCCCAGAAAATTGTATTTTAAAACTATTAAATTTCACATTAATTTTAATTTCACCATAATAATCAGTAAATAAAATTATACGAGGGTCGTTCATTTATTTTTCGTAACCAACATTGTGGTCGGCTTGACCGACTATAACATTTTTAGTTGTTTTTCTTAGTTTTATCGAATTTTAAATATATTTTTTTAAATATTCATAAAACAATAGAATTGAGGTGTAGTTTTTACTAAAATTAAGTTATTTCCTTTTATAACAAATAAATAATGATAAAAATATTAGTTTCCATTAAATTTAATGATATTGTCACGTTAAGGTAAAAATTAGGTTTATAAAGCGATAACAAATTTAAACATTTATTTCATAACCTGCAAAATAGTTCCAAAATTCACCTTATTGAAATTTTAAAATATTTCCATAATTATTTCATTAATTTCATTATTTCCCCAATTTTCCTTATTAATATCAAAACTTCTATTTTTGTCCAATAATTTCAAAATTTATTGTCCACCAACATAAATGTTGTTGTAATATTTTCAAATAATTTCCATAAATTAAATTAAAAAGAAAAAAAATATGTAAAAATAAATGGTCATAAGCATCATCATTATTGGTCCATCTATGGTTATTAAATGTCTTTGTATATGTTACTGTCGTATGGCAGCAACTGGGAACCTACAAAATCCAAATGGGAAAAAAATCCTACAACAAAAAATTATCCTAAACATGCGTGACATCATATACATATTTTAACTGCCACTTGTTTGGTAAACTTATCTGGCAGTTTATTTATAATTTTGTTGTTGTTGTTGTCTCTTTATTTCTTCTGAAATTGTTGCAAGTTTTCTTGAAGAGAAAAAAAAGTAATCAGCCAACAAACATTTGCCAGGAGTAGGTAGAGGTACTAGTCGAATTAAAGTAGTGTGTGGAAACAAATAAATGAACATAAGTATTGGAACCTAAACAGAAAAAAATGTCAACTTATACACTAAGAGAAATTTTTGTGATTGGAGGAAAATGAAGAAAATTAGAAAAAGGAAGTTCCAATAATAAGATTTGAATGAGACGCACATATAATATAAGGTGCTCTTTGGGTATTACTTCTTAACTGATTTTAATGCGAATATATTCCCGCCATGTCATACTGAATCTTGTAATAATCTCTAATTCATCAAGTTTGAAAATCTGTTTGCATGAAGCTATTGGACCCATATTTATTTAGTACAGTTATGTCCTTTGCAAAATAATTTTTGTTGGCACGGAATGCAATTATATTTAAACGTCTGCTGCATATCTAAGTGGTGCACTGAATATCCTTATTTAAAGTACTTTCAAAGCGACTGAAGTTAAATCCCAATATAACAATAGATTTTTCATCCTTTTACCAATAAATTATTCTATTATTATCCTCTATTCCTCCTCATGTAAACTATTGAAGGACAAAATAATAGTTTTTAAGTCCCGCTACTCTCTCATTCCAAGACAACTGACTCCAAGACAATCTGATGGCCAAGAGAAGAAAATACTTAAACCAGGACATGGCGGAAAGTTTTTAACTCAAAAACATCAAAACCTACTGAAAATGCGATCAAGAAATCGATGGAAGCTTGAACACCTTCAGGTTTAGAATCTCATCAAAATATTTTGGAAATATTCTGATAATTAGGTGCGATATCAAATATTATCCAATCACTTTCACTTCTTCCAGACAATTCAGTTTTTAATGACTCTTAGACATAGTTGAAGATCAATATTTAATATCAGCAATGAAAAGTGACACCATTCATCGTGAGATAATAGTAGAGTCCAGTTACCCCATCTTGGCAAAACCCATTCAATACACAGGAAAAGAGTCAACTCATTACTTAGTGTTCCTAATCGCATAACTAGATCCAACCAAATAATTTGACATATCTTAGTATGACGTTATGTTATATTCCTAATAAATCAAATAGATTGTCACTGTCTAGAGATGGGAATTCATAGAGAAAGTTGAATAACAACTCTTCCTTGTACATATCTCTCCGACTAAAACTGTACTTCATGACATTAATTTGTTCATAACATAAAAAGGTTACAACTTTCGGCGACCTTACAGTTAAGTATCCCTGTTTATCTCCTGCCTCAGAACTCTGATTCCGTAAAGTAGTTTCTACTCGTATTAAAGTAATGTCAGAGGATCAAGCCACACTTGCCAGCCCATCCCTGTTTTTATAGATCAGCAATGATGTAATGGTAGAGACAAACTGTCGACAAAAGTGCCAAAGTTCCCATAAACATTTCTGGCCCGAAGCTCTTCACGTGCCACTTATAAAAATGTTAAATGTTAAATTAATTCCAAAATTTGTATAAACGTTGATTTTTACCACAACTTGCGCCTTGAGAGCCTAACGGGGCTTAATCTATTATCATTTTTTCACAATATTTATAAAAGTTGATATCCCTCGTAAACCAAAACCCGTAGAGGCTAATGGGCCTTAATCTATTGTCAGTCCTTTCAAAAATTAAAAATTTCAATAGATCAGGAACAGATCCTAATGCTATGTTGCAACAACAACAAAAGCAACAGCAATTTTTTTCAGTGTTAAATTTAATTTCCCCCCCAGAAAAAAAACTTCCTAATTGTGAATTGAATATGGGTTTTATAAAAGACTACAACAATATTCCTTTATTTTATTATTATTGTTGTTGTTGTTTTGTTGCTGATATATTTTTTTTTATTTAAAGGATTGAAAATCGTTTTGTTCTGTAATCATGCTTACGCTCCAAAAATAATTTGCGTGTACAATTGTAAATGTTGTTATTGGACAATCATGAGACTTTCTGGCGTATTAAGTTTCAATATCCAAACAAAATTGGCCAAAAAAAAAAAAAGAAAAAAGAACTGCAACCAAAAACAACATGATTTGAATACGAGTTGCAGAGAAGAAAAAAAATAAAACAACAACAAAAACATAAACTAAAGTTGATTGTTAATGCTGAAATGGAATTGTAGATAAATCTTAAAAATTAACCAAGAAATTGTGGCTGTTTTTTTTTCTTGTTGTTACTCTTGTTGTTGTTATTGTTGTTGTAACTAGTTGTCTGAAAGTTTATTTAAATTGTTTAATAAAAATAACTGTTTTAGGACACATTTTTAACCCTCCACCACCACAAGTTGTGAAGAGGGCATATGAACATTGTCATTCCATGTGTAATGCTAAGAAGGAATCATCTAAGACTCCATAATGTAGATATGTATATTATAGTATTAAATCAAAAGCTGAGTCCATTTAGCTATATCCCTCTGTCTCACATCTCACATCCACAAAAATTAACAGAGCGCAGTGAAATTTGGCCTGAGTATTTCTTATTCTGCTGAGAAGTTTTCTATTTAAAACCATTAAAAATATAGATCGATATCTGAGGCAGCCTATTAATTCAAGAGAAGATCATCAGAATGAAATCAGAAGATCAAGAATTGAATGAAATTTTGGTTTAGTAGAAAAAAAATTATAGCCAAAAATAAAAGTAATTTTATGGCTCAATAAGGCTCTTATGTTATGTTTAAAAGAAACGTTCATATACATTATATATATACGTAAACTGTATGTATGAAACATAACGTATTTACTTTATAAGCATTTATGGTGAAGGCTTTTTAAGATTCGGCATTGCCGAATATAACATTCTTACTTGTTTTCCGTTTTTAGGTTTGCCAAACTCTGGCATATTTTTATAAAAAATAACTATAATTAAATTTATATCTTTTCTGAAAAATCATATTCAAATTTTATTTTTCTATAAAAATTTAATATAAACAAGATTTATTATAAAGAATTAATGTTTTAATTTGTATGTTTGTTTTTTAATAAACTCATTAATAACTAAATGAGTTTATTTCGGTTTTTCTAATTTATTTAAATAAATTATAACATTTTTTGTTCTTTAAACAAAAGAAAATTGATTTTAATGATTAGAGTTTGGTTTAGACGTGTGTGTGGTCATTTAGCATTTTCCTTTTGTCTTTTCTGAATAATTTTTTTTTCAATATAAAAGAAATATCATGATGATTTGTGGTGCCAACTATTGGTCACATTTATTTGTATCTCGTTTTTTTTTGTTGTTTTATTAAAAAAATGCCACCATTTATGAGTGAGTGTATGTGTGTGTGTTTTGTCAATACACATCTTAATGGTTTCTCTTGAATTGGTACCAAACCAAACCAAAAAAGAAAAGGTAGCTATACAACAAAAATTAACCAACCCTAAAACAACAACTATAAGATACCAACAACTACTACTGGGTTTAATAATAACAACAACAGTAACACACAACACTCACGCTAACACGCACTCATGCCAACCACATAACAAAATACATATAAATAAATAAATTATTGAAAACCCATAAAAATAAGAAAAAAATAACATTAAAAAACAATAGAATGAATAGAATTCACTATTTTACTCACTCCTTCACCAGCAAACCAACCAACCGACAACCTAAAAAAAAAAAAACAGGCACCAAACTGGGCTTAATAATCACACAGAAAAAAAATAGATATTTTCAGTTAAGAAAACCATGTTAAAAATCAAGTAGTTGTTGGTTATACATACATATATGCATTTAGTTAACATGTACATATGCATGCATACATACATATGTATGTGTGTATATTTTGAATATTTATTCAAAAAATAACAAAATATAATTGGTTCAAATAGATGTCTAATGGATATCAAATAATTATTATTATTTAAAAGAATTTATTCATTATTTTTACAAAATCCATAAACACTTTTTTAAAACTCTAGAGCCAGTAGTGCTAAACAGGTCTTTATCACCTTTTCAATAATTTCGAAATTTGTGAAATTTTCGAAATTTAGCCAAACAGGTCTCAATCCATTATCACTTTCTTGAATTTATTAAAAACTTGAGCCCGTACAGCTAAACGGGGCTCAATCTATTATCATCTTTTGAAATTTTTTTAAGTAGATTTTTCTCGTAAATTGGAGCCCATAGAGCTAAGCTGGTCTTATTTCATTATCTCTTTTTTTGAAATTTTTATAAAAGTCAATCTTTCTTGTAAACAATAACTAAACACGGGGCTTAATCCACTTTCACTTATTTATAAAATTTTCTCATAAACTTAAGAAACTAAAGACAAAATTGGCCTAATCATTTATCACTTTTTTCAGAATTTCTAAATTTTTTATAAAATTCGATTTTTCCCCGTAAACTAGAGCCCGTAGTGGTAAATGGAGCTCAATCCATTATCACTTTTTCAAAATTATTGAAATTTAAAAAAAATAGATTTTTCTTATAAACTAAAGTCCGTATGGCCAAACGGGCTTAACATTTAATTTTTTTTTAAATATTTATAAAAGCTGATTTTTCTCGTAAACTAAACCCCTAAGGCCGAACAGGGCTTAATCACCTTTGCGAAATTTTAAAAATTTTTATAAAAGTTGATTTTTTCTGTTATTACATTTTCATTTTATTTTAATTTAAAATAAGTCGATTTTTCTTGTTTTTTCTTTTCATTTTTTTATATTTAAAAAATTTTCTCATAAACTAAAGCCACTAGAACCAAGCTTGGCTTAATCATTTAATTTAATTTCTATTTTTTCCCGTAAACTAGAGCCCGTAAGGCAAAACGGGCCTTAATTCATTCAATCCCTTTTAAAATTAAAAAAAGGAGATTTTACTAATAAACTAGAGTCAGTATGGCCAAACGGGACCTTTAATCATTTTTTTCGTTATTTTCAAAATTTTTTTAATTTAAAAAAATGATTTTTCTTATAAACTGAGCCCGTATGGCCAAAAAGGGGTTAATCCATAATCACTTTTGCGAAATTTTTAAAGCTTCTAAATGTTAATAAAAATCGATTTTTCTTATAAACAAGAGCCTGTAAAGCTTAACGTTGCTTAGTCCATAATCATTTTTGCGTAATTTAAAAAAATAATAATACAATTTTCCCCTAAATCGGAGCTTATAAAGCTAAACGGGACTTTAGTCCTTATAATTTTTTCAAAATTTCAGAAATTTTGATAAAGTCGATTTTTTTGTAAGCTGGAGCTTTAAGAAGTTATTTTTTATCTCCAGAAAATTCTTAATATCAAGTAAATAAATCCATTTGATTGGCGAGTATAAATGTTCGTGTATCTGTTTTTATATAATTTTTTTGTATAAATTTATTCAAATTTGAATAATGATTAAAATCAACATACAAACATTCAAATATTCAAATATTTATGAAAATATGAAAATGTCTATAGAAAAATGTTGAAAGATTTAATATAATAAATATGCATGTATGGCCAATGGATAAAGTAGGAGTAAAGAAAGAAAAAAATAATAATATGAACAAACATTTCTATATACCTACAAACAATAAACAATACATATTTATAGTTAAGCACTATAACTCCATAAAGAATAGAGCAAAAAGAAACTATATTTCTGGTCATGCAACATATATGAATGATCATATCATTAATAAATACATATGGATTTTTATTTATGAAAAATAATATATACATATGTATGTGTATGTGTTTGTATGTTTATATAGAAAAATAGAAAAGAAATCATATGTCGATTTCTTAAATGTATGTATCGAATAAATGCAAGTGAAGTGTGTATAACATCAGATAAATTACAATCTTTGATTATTTTATACTAATTAGTTAGTATGTATATAGCAAGAGATGTGATTTAAAACAGTTAATTAAAGGAATGAATTTTTTAAAAAATAATGGAATTAAGAATTTTGAAAATTTTAGATAAAAGTAAAAAATTAGAGGTTAGAAATTAGTGAAAGTGATTTTAAATGCTAATTTCAATATTTGCATTACACTCTTTTTTGAAAATGGTTCTGTAGTTTTGAAACGACAGATTATTTCTTAGTAAAGTTTCACATGGGCATTTTTGATATGTTTTGCAATTGATTTTGAAAAGCTTACGTTCCTAGAGTTTGCAGGGAATAGGGGGCGCTGTTCCAAAATTGTTTACTGTGAGTGAGGAAGTTTAAAAGATCAGCAGAACTATTTGCTATGAAAAGTCAAAAACTTTCTGACAGAAATGGTAGTAAAAATTTTCTGGCAATTTTTCTTGATGCATAATGGATGAAAAAACATATGTTCTGATAGATTTTTCACAATTTTTTGGTCAAAAATTTAATGTTTATGATGCTTGAAGGAATATTGAAGAAAAGTTTAGGACTCAATAGCACTCAATATTTCCCAAAAAGTCAAAAAAAGCCAATCATTTTTTAGAGCGGGCTCTATAAATACCGAAATTTACATCAAGGAATGTTTACAAAAAAGGCTGCTTCCTTTTATAAGACTCCATAATGTGTCCAGTTATTTTGGCCTGACTTGGCTTTCTATCACTATGGTAAACAGCCATATACAACAAGAACAGAACGATAACGTGGTATTTGTCTCAAGAGAGGCAAATCCTTCAAATTGCCCAGAGTTAGGGTACTAGAGAGATATTGGTCTCTTAAGAACTTAATTTTGAAATCGTCTCAGAAATGTCTATGCAAAATTTAAATGATATATATTTTGTAATTCACTGAAATTTCACTAAAAACTTGTGCTTTTTTAATTCAACTTTAAATTAATTTCATTGGAAACTATTAGTTCCACAATTACAGACGTTTTGGGACCACTTGCGGTAGATATATAAAAATTTGAACCAACCTCGGTGATATCACTTCAAAAATTTCCATGTTAAACTTGATTAAACTACATTTAGTAATTTCATAATTACTGACGTTTTGGAACCACTTGCGGTAGATATATAAAGCTTTAAAATGTGAACTTAAACTCATTAAGAACTTGTGCTTTTCCAAATCATTTAAATATTCAGGTAAAATTTTATTGAAAAATATGCAGAAGTTCCAATAATTACAAACCTTTCAGTCAACGCCCCATCCTCTGAATCCACTATGAAATTGAGCCAAATCAATTGAAAAACAATTCAGAAATATCATAGTGAAATTTTATAAGTAGTTTATTTATTTAGTAGTTCCATAATTGCAAGACTATTTCGGGAACTATTTGGAATCCACTTGCGAAGGATTTATAATGCAAAAATGAACTTGTACTTCTCCAAATTAATTGGAAAACACTTCATGAATATTCTTGTGAAATTTCACTTAAAAATATTAAGTAGTTTCAAAAATAGTTTTGGAACCGCAAATGATGTGAAACTTGACAGATATTTAAAGGAGTTCTATTTTTAAAAGGAACAAAAAAAAAGGAAATTAAAAATCTGTTAAATTGAAAATATGTCATTGAATGTTGACATTTAGTTAAATGCTAATTTCCATTCAAGTCATTAGTTAATGTCTTTTTTAATTTTATTTTATTTAGAGAATTCTTAGTAAATGAACTAGAAAACTAATTTAAATATAATAAATTTAATTATATTTGCATTAAGTTATTGTCATTATTTATTTGTTTATAGATTTTATATAAATATTTATTATATTTTTACCATTTAGCTCGAGACTTCAAATACAAATACAACTACAAATAATAAACAATGAGGAAAGTAATTAATTAATTAAAAATTAATGCACATTGATCTATTTGAAGTGTATATCGCGAATAAAAATCTTTTTTAAATAACAACATCAATTCAAATTACTTTCAAATAATATTTGTCATTAAACTCACACACACATACACATATACACAACATATATACACTCACACAGATACTTAAATTTACTCACCTAGAAACAAGTAAAAATATTATAATCGGTCAAGCCCCACTTTATAATACCCTACCGCACATAGTTGGTTGTAAATAACATCAACGAAAAATTGATAAATGACCCTCGTATAATTTGCATTTCAGATTTATGATTAAATGTGAAATACATTATTATGTGCAAGTTATGCGTTTAAAAAGGATTTTTTCGGAACAAGAAGTATTGATGGACTGACCCTCGTATAATTTCGAGCATCGATTTTAGCTTATATTTATCTTAATTTGACCAGTTGTTATTATCATACCAACATATATGTAAGATTTATGGCCTTCGAAGTGATATTTGGTAGGGGATTTGTATGGGATCTATAACAAGTTATGGACTGACCCTCGCTTAAATTAACAAAACGATTTAGAATACTCTAAGACTTATTTTTTTTTTGAATTATTTTGAAATCGCTTTATATTTATTTTTATGACCTAAAAACACCATTTCGGGAGGAAATTTGTAGGGAGCTACCTGAAATATGTCAAAATTTCACAACGTTTACATGGACAGCCAGCAGGACAAACAGACGGACGGATGGACGGACATTGGTAAATCGACTTAGAAAGTGTTTCTGAGTAGAAGGGTATACTTATAGGTGGACTTTACACCATTCAAACATTAGCACAAACGCATAATACCCGAACCAGCTACGATGGTGTAGGGTATAAAAATACTTAGTTTGGTATTATAATCAATAGCATTACGGTCACTCATATCACACATCACATTATATCGTATCATATAATATCGTATAATACTTTTAGGACACTTTCATTTCATTGTTATACGAGGGGTATTTATAATCTTAATGGTGAGTATTTGTACAAATGTTATTTGTTATTTGGAATAATTATACTAATTGCCTAATTTTGTAATTGCAGTTAATTTATTACAAAACACCACACGAATCATTTTCAATCAAATAGACCGGGTAATGGGAACAGAGGAAAAGAGAAAGAGATAAAGATACTAAAATTTTCAAATATAAATTCATATTAACTGTAAATGTATTTTATTTGAAAACAATTAAAAACCACTGAGCGATTTCGAAATTTTGATTAGAAATTAAATACGAACTTTTGAAACAAATGGATTTTAAATAAAAAAATGTCCATTTGAATAAAATTTGTAATTTGTAATTAGTGAAATAAATGATAAAAATATGTAGCGGAAATGAAATTATAATTACAAGAATTATTGTTGTAAAGATAATGGAACCAAACTGGAATTTTCCAATTTCTTGTACTTTTCTTATTTATGGATTATTTAATTCAACAAATCGTTTCTTTTATAAAATATAAGATAAATAATCCTTTAACAAAAACAATAAAAGACATTATTTCGCGATATGATCTTAAATTAGGATTTAAGCATACTTTTTCCAAAAACAAAATTTGAAGAAATTCACTTCAGACAAATATTTTCTCGTAAACAAATTTTAAAATAATTTCCTTTTTGAAAAATATTATTGAACAATTTTTTTACAAGAAAATTAAGATTCAGGACAGAATATTTTGAAATAAAAATTCTTATACTAAAACTTATTTTCTTAAGGCGTTTATGTCTTTTAAGGAAAAATACTCAAAAATATTTGAAAATTTATATGAGGCACCGTGTCAAAATAACAATATATACCAAATTTCATCACGATATCTCTAAAATTGAAACCTGTAGAGTGTTCACAACGTTTACATGGACAACTATTAGGACAGACGGGGGCACATTATAAATTCGACTCTGAAAGTGATTCTAAGTCAAATGGTATAGTTAAAAGTGGGTGCAATACCACTCTTATTGTATGTTAAAAACATCAGCATAAAAGCACATCAATTGTTCCTTTATGTTGCACTGAATTGGGCCAATCAAATTAATTTTTGTTCCTGGTACAATACTAACAAAATGAGTCTATTTGTACTCTTCAATAAGCATTTCATTTAAAAGGCAAATAAAATATTTGAACCCGCCTGGTTCATAAAGTAATGATTGTTTTAATTTATTTTAAGCAGAGCAAGATCCCTATTTTCAAATGATCTTTTTTCTATCACTCTTCTTTGAAGAGATTAAAAAAATAGAACTCTTTTTTTCGATTAAAATTTTAAAGTCTATTTTTCGATTTTACTCTGTGCAAAATCTGAAAAAATATTTTACTCTTCTTTTAGCGAAGAGCAAAAAAATGATGTTTATTTTTTTACTCCTCAAAATTGCGAAATAGATGAAAAGAAAACAAAAAAAGAAAGAATAAAAAAATTTTGCTGATGTTGTTTTATACCAAGAAATGCAATAACAAAAACACTTGAAAATTCATACAAAAAGTAAACAAATCTTTATATTTTTATATCTTTTGATTAATATAATTTTTTGGAATTAAACTTTTGTTCAAGGAGCGATAAAAAAATAAAACTCTTTTTTAAACATTAAAATTAAACTCTTTAAAAGATCCGATAGTTTGAGGAATAAAAAAGAGTGAAAAACCGTACCTTGATTTTAAGATTCCAAAAATTTCTCTTCAACTTTCTAATTTTGTATAAATAATTTTATAAAAATCATCAAATAAAAGTTTATTATTTGTCACAATTAAGTTCTGGCTGAATTTCATTAAATCTAAAGAAAACATGTATTTTTGCATGATAAAAAATTGCAAAATTTATAAATTGTGCCATTTTAATAATTTTACATTATTAATAACATTTTTGTCATAATTAAAAACGTGTTTTAATTTCAATATAACAATGTCACAATAATACAACTTAAATGGAACTCATATCCGTTTCCGTTGTAATGGATGCTTCTTTAAACAAAAACAAAAAAAATGTTGTAAAATTAAAACAAGTAAATTGTAATTTTATTGATATTTATTGCACACAAAAATACAGGAATGGGAGTTTTGAAATATTTAATAAAAAAATTTAATAAAAAACTTCATTAAAAGAAATTTTTTAGCAACGAAATTCTAGCCTTTGCCCGGTACGTTATGCTGCATAGAATACCTCCTCCGCCTTAGATTCAGGAAAAATTTTGTTTTTATTGGAAGTTTTTCGCCGAAATAGTTCTTCAGATATTATTATAGATTGATCCTTTATGATCTAAATTTTTCTAGTAAAACCTACGAAACGCAGGAAAGTGATAAATATATGCACAACTCTCGATTTAATAATTCATTAATATTCGAAAATTATTTTCAAAATTTTCATAGATGGAATCCTTTGCCATGGTCCTATCCTATTTTTTTACTACAGCAATTTTTTAACTCTCGCTAAATTATTTCTGCAGGTAATCGACAATTAATATTTGCATTCTACGGGGCCACCTTTCCCCTTATCCTATACGACCTTCATTTCATTCTTTGAAAAAGTGATTCAAACCAAATTTGTAAAGTCTTCTTGTAAGAGTTCTTTAGATATTCTATAATTAATACTTGGTTTGTATAGGGGCTACCTCTCCCACAGATGCTATCTTTTCGCTGAATCTATATCAAAGTCCGTGATTACTGCAAAATTTTAAGACTTTCTCTGCAATAGTTCCTTAGTTATTTGATAATCAGTATTTGGTTTCTATGGGGTCTACCTTCCCCCCCCCCCCATCCTATCTGAACTATATGTCAATGGAGTTACTTTACAGTATCATGATTGCTACAAAATTTTATGACTCTCGCTGCAACAGTTCCATAAATATTCATAAATTTCTATTTGGTTTGTATGGGGGTAAGTCTCCCCTTGGTCCTCTTGAAAATTACTTCGGAGAGGACCAAGTAATCACGGAGGTAATTCTAGCCTATGTTTCCTTAAAGTCAAATCGTTTCGATTTGCGTCGCTTTTTAAGAATTGAAAAAATCCGATTTGCGTCGTTGCAATTTCAAGTTGCACAGATCCGATTTGCATCATTTTGATCCCGATTTAGCGTCACTGATAACACTTATTGTCACCTGTACGTTAAGTTTTTAAATTGCGGTAATTAAGGGGACTTTCCTTTCCATTGTCATATAACTGGTGTGATTCGCCAAAGTATATTAGACGAAAATAAAAAATGAGCCAAATCAAAAGAAACGTAAAAATTAAACGCATTTTAAATCGGGAGAAAAGGCTGTTAATATAGGGAGAGCTCTTGTACTAACACCTACAACGAAAAGAAAAATTCGCAACACAGACAGTGATAGAAGATAATAAATCAAATAGATGCCTCTAATCAATCTATTTACTCCAACCTTAAGAAAAACTAACGTTTACAGTTAAAGTCACGTTCGAGCCAGCAACGGTTGGTTTAACTTTTTTTTTTTATCAAAAATACAAAATTGTTTGACTTGTTTCGCCTTGTTTTCCCAATAAATGAAATTTCAGAGCATTTATAAAGAAAAAGTTTCAATTTGCATCGCATTTCTCCGGTCCCCATTAACATTGCAAGTCGAGTCTCTAGTGTACTATAAAAATTTCAAGAAAATCGGTCCTTATAATTTTAATTTTTAAAATTTTTGTTCCGGATAATTAAGATCTCCCATTCTCATCTGGGTTTTTTTTAATTTATATGTCAAATGACAGAAAATTTTCCCCCATTGTGCAACAATGTTGTGATACTTAGTATTTTATTATTTTTTAAAAATAACAAACTAAATTATTAAATTTAAAAAAAAAAAAACAAAAAAACAATAATTTATACGTAAAAAAACATTACAAAAAATTAAAAAAAAAAAAATAACAAAAAATATTTAAAAAACTAATAATTTTTCTAATAATTATTTGCACGATAATTTTTCCATGTTCTGTAAAAAAAAATTGTCATTGGAATCGGGGGAAAAAAAGTAACTTCACCTAGAATCGAATATTAATATGATTTTATAATAATTTCCATTGTGGCCTTTTTTAATTGCTTTTTGTGGCGGTTAGTTGTTCATTTGTGGTTCGATTGTTCTATTCAGTGATTTTTCTATTAATTATTTAACAAAATATTGCATGTCAATTTTAATAAATTTAATAATCTCATTCAATCATTCAGTCATTCCATCATTCCATCCAGCAACCTTAATGATCCAAAAGAATTCATTGGAAGTCAAAATGAATAGTTTTGTTGTTTTTTTAGATTTTTTTTATAAAAATGTGAAATTTTAATACAAAATATGAAATTTTTTTAAGTGCACTTTCTCTGGGATAAAAAAACTTAGTTTTTAATTGATAAATTAAAATTTCTTAAATAATTTATTGCAATTAAATTAGACACTTACAAAAAACGAACAAAAGTGTTCTATTAGTAGTTTGTGGTCCTTCGAGGTGGATACAATATGAGTTGATGCTGCCAAGATAAAAATCTTTATTCACGATTTTTTCAAAAAAATGCATATTTTGTCAGATTTCAAATATTTTTAGAAAAACATACAATTTATACCCTACACCATAAGCGATGGTGGTGATTTAATGCGTTTGCTAACAAGATCGACTATTTAATACCCTACACTATTGCGCAAGCATGATAAATTAAAGACTCTCGTAGAATCTGACTTTATGTTTTGTGCAATTTGAGGTAATTTTCAGAAGAGACAGTTATATAAGGACAATAATAAATTAAAGATCTTAAATATCATCAACATCTGAACCAATGGCCAATATTGAACTGATCATTTTGAAATTTTGAGCGTGGATTTTGACATTTTCATACAGTCACCTTAATACCTTTTACCTCCCAATCAATATTTGTGAAGTTGGGGTTATAAAGGAGAACTTAAGGAGATTATTATTTGATCGTGGTAAAGTTTGGAATAAGATTTTCTGCTTGTGATAATATTACATTTGTTGTTATTTTGGTGGCAGAGTGGTCCGCAAGTGACAATAGCACTCAAACAGATACAACGTTATGAGGCTTCGTCTTTGAAAGGTAAAATGTTCGTATTGCAATTTATATTATTTACTCTCTACGGTCGACGTTAATTAAAACCATTTGAGTTACTAACGTTTTAGCTAAGCTACTGTGCATACTTTTGAAGATCATCCATCCATGGGTACACGTAGATTTTATAAATAAGTCTAGATTGGCGCGCAACAATGTAAAATATTATTTTTTCCCTGTGAAGCATTTATTCGAATCAAGCAGCCGAAACAAAATATCAGCGAAATCAAACACCTAAAGTTTACGAGGTTAATTTTCGAACGATGCTCAAATAAAAGAAATGACGAAGAAATGAATTTCATCTTTTGGTTCCTTATAAATCATTTCAGTTGATCGGTTTGTCTTTATGAAAACATTAATTACATCCTCAATCGACTCATAAACATCTTGCTGGTCCTCTTCAATTATCGACGTATTGTTACACATATAAGCACGCAGAGTAAAATTATGTTTCCAATATGTTCATCAAAACAATAATATTTTTGTGTCTACCATATATTGCTATCATCAACATGTCAATAGTTGAAATTATTCTATTGTTAATAAATTAACAACAATATATTGATATGTTCAATTGATCAGCATTTTATTTAAAGATGAGCGATTCCGTGATTTTTGAATAACACCAGTGAAAGTGATTTTTAAATCACTGTTCTTTAAAACAGTGACAGTGATCGCAGGAAAACAAGAATATAAAAAATCACGGAAAATAAAAGGTTTCAATAAAAGACGACAGGGCATTATTTCTTTGAATACAGGAGTCTTTATAGAGTTCACACTGTGCACCGTAGAAATCGGATAATTTCAATTCTAGATGAATTGTGAATTTATGCTCAGCGCTTCAACAAATAAATTCTAGTCTGCAACAAAAGAGGAAAGAAAGACATTATTTGTAACTGTTATTTCATACTCTCAGGCACTGTAGTTATCAGTGATTTACTAATCACAGTGATTAAGTCTAACTCGTGAATATATTTCTCATGTTATGTTAAAAGACACTTAGATTTAACAAAACTTCAGCTTAGAACAATTTTTTCTTGGGAAGAAAATATTTTATAAATGCAATGAGCGTAACCATAATATGGTTGGGGTAACCAAAATTATAATTGTGGCATAATAAAATTATGGTTAGCAAAATATTTGTCAGACATAATTATGATTACTCCACAAATATATATTGCTGTGGAACAACTTAATGTGTTGGTTAATTTTATAAATGATTCGACATAGAACCTCATCGATAAATATCTGAAATCTTAGCAAATTTCTTGAAGTCTCAGTTTTGATGTCAAAAAAAATTCTAGAAGTCTGATATTTTATATACTTAATACTTAGATTTTGGATAATTAATTGTATTAAAACTTGGTAAAATATTGCCCCTGACTTTACACCTTTTTTGTGGACTTCATTTTATAATTCTGCAAAGAGTATGAAAATAAAGAAAAATTATAATATTTGAAATTAAAATGAAATCTAACAAATTTGAAATTATTTTTATTCTAAATTTAAATAAATTTTTTCTTAAGGAATTTTTTTTTGATAATTTTCCACCTGTTAAAAATAAATTAAAAAATAAATTTTCATTTGCATTTGATATGTATGTATGTGTATCATATATATATGTAAATATGTATATGTGTATGTAAATACTTACATATTAATTTAAATATTAGACTTAACATTAAATGTATGAGTATTAATTATAAAGGTGTGTTTGTATGTGTATGTGTGTATGCATAAACATGAGTGTGTTTGTATGTCTGCATTTAGTTTATTATTGCAATTTGTTTGGTGACAACAACTACTACTGTAATTGCAGCAGGAGCAGCAGTAAACAACAGCAGCAAAACAACAACAACAACGGATAATAACATTTTGGCTTTTACTGATTGTTTGCATCTGATAACAACAAATGAAATAGACAAACTCATCGTTATAATTAGAATTTATTTTTAATGAAATTAAATTGCCAATTGTTTTTTAACTAAATGTCTATGTGAATGTGTTTGTATGTGCGAGTGTGTGTGTACATTTATGTACACGATTCTAGATATACAAATACAAATATAAATAAGTAAATACATAAACATAAATAAATATCGTTAAATGAAATGGAAAAATACTTGAGATTCTTTTCTTTATTTCAGATTTAAATATTTCATACGAACGATTATATAGATTATATAGATATAATATTTGGATCCAAAATGAACTCAAGATGAGAAAGATTGAAATGAAAGTCATGTTTAATGGAGAAGCCATCAAATAATGAACATATTAAGAGGGAAATCATTGAAGAACGATCAGAAATTTCAAATAGATATGGAAACATAATGTTTTCTTTCACATCTTCCAAGACCGATCGGAAACAGTGAATAAGAAGATTGAACTCACAAACCCTAAAACCAAGATCTACTGACTACCATTAGCTTATAAATTGTTGTCCGTTTAGAAATATATTTAATTTGTTTCATGTTTAATCTACTACATCGTAGGTTGGAGTATTATGCGTTTGTACAGAAAAAAACATTGCTTCCACCACTTTTACGTATATCGTTCGAATCAGAATCACTAATTGAATTGATTTAACAATGTCCGTCCGTTTTGCCACGTGCCATTTTTTGGTGCAAGGACGATGCCTATTTAAATTAATGATGATGGATCCATTATTTCGCCTTGCCCCCAAGGCCTGAGTAAAAAGTGATTTTGATGAAATTTGACTCAAGCAAGTCTTATAAAACGATGTGCTAAATTATATCGGTCAATTGTTTTTTATAGATCCCATACTAGCACCCTTCAAAATATCACTTTGAAGGGCATAAATCTCCCAATACGTTTGTATAGTGATAACCCAATTAAACTAAGTATTCAAAAAGTACGAAAATTTCTTTTTGTCTTAAGAAAACCCCTTTCAAATGGATTTTCAAAGAATTCAAATTTTCCTAAGATTTTTTAGAAAATAAATTTTATCTGAAAGAAGTACTATATTAATGCTCGGATTTGGTACTATTTATAATATGGATATTAGTCACTTTATAGGACTAATTCTATCAAATGAAAGATTTTTTTAATTTTGGCAAATTTGACTTAATGATTTTTTGTAGATAATAATTATCAGCTGTTCCATCTTTGGTAATTTTTTCCCCAGCAAATTTATTTTTTAAATAAAGTTTTTAAATTATATAAAAATATATAAAACTAATTACGTAAAAGGTACCAAATATAGAATTTTACAAAAAGTACCAAATTCATATTTCTATTTGTTTTGCAAAATTTTCATATGTAATAACAATTTCATTTCTATGTGTGTTGGTTAAAAATATATAATGTATTTACAAATTATAGTCTTTTTCCTTTATCTCCCTAAATAGGTCGTTTTTTAAAAAAAGTATCATACTATTTCTTTCTGTTAAAAAGTTAAGTCCTTTTCCATTTTAGTTAACGTTACACACGTCCATGTTTGTTATATGTATATGTATTTACATTGTCTATTTATTTGTATGTGTATTTATTTATGTTTTCAAGTTTATTAATTAATTTAATTACAAATTGTTGAATTTATTTATAATTGCTTTTTGTTGCATTCAGGCATACATACATACATACATACATACATACATACATACATACATACATACATACATCATACATACATGTAAACATAATATTATAATACATTATTATTATTTTATGATTATTATAATTTGTTTTTATTACTTTTGCTATTGTTGTTGCTGCTGTTGCTGTGCAACTTAACAACAATATGTTGGTTAGCAAATGTTAATCAATTTAATTAAACTAAATTGAAAAATACACCAACAACAATAACAATTATAATAATAATAATAACAACAACAATATCATCCATTTACGATTAAATTTAAATTATGAAAATTAGTATTTTAGAACAAATTGATAAATTATTTTTTAATGTTTTAAAGAAATTTTTTTTTAAATAAATTTGTTTATCAAATTTAACATTTACAATAAAATTAATGAGAAATTGTTATTAATTAATTAATTTTATGAAATTGAAATATTAAATTTGTGATAATTTGTATTTATTGTTAGATAAAAGGGAGTAAAATAAACCTTTTCCCATTTTTCCTGTAGCATATGGACTCCAAAAGAACCTCTCCAGTTTTGTAGTGAAGAAAAAATCAAGTCAATTTCTGATTTCCTATTATGAAGTCATGCAAGCATTCAAAAAAAGTCTTTTTTACATCAATTGACAGTCAGAACGGGCAACAGAGGTGAACCAAAATGTCCACGCCTTGTGTATGTTTCTGATACATGTTACTTTTCGAACCCATTTTAAAAGCTTTTTATACCAAAGATTTTGCAAAATTTATTAAATACAAAGCACCTTGACGTTGGTTACATTTTGCATTGAGTTTTTTTGGTTCGTTTACCGAGCTTTTATATAACTCTCTTTGATTATGCTCACGTATCCATTTTAATAATATAATCAGAAAATAAGCATGGCACAATGTTATTTTAACTTTATTAATTATTGATTTAATTATGTAAAATTATATTTCAAAATGATTTAGTGTATTATTATTCTCACGAAATCGGTTTTTAAATCGATAAAAATTTTTAACCATTTTTAAAAATTTTTCTAATATCGATCTATAAGACCCACTCACTTCCTTATATCAGGTTTACAATTCATAAATACCCCATGAACTTTAATACAGTAATCAAATTGAATTAATACAAATTTAAAAAGAAATTGATGTTTTCAATTTGGCATAAATGAGAACATCATATTTTACGAAGGTCGCTCTATTGTTGTTTGCATCTACTATTTATTACCCACAATATGTGGAATAGGGTTTTTCATGATCAAGGCTATAACGCTTTAGCATTGTGTTAATACTCCATACATTTATGCATGCAGAGAAAAAAATTATTGTATATTTCAAGAGGGAACATATTATGATTGTCGCTCCATCATAGCATTTTCAAATGAATCAACAAAATATGGTTGTAGTGCCACAAAATATGGTTGACTTACAATCATAATAACGTCGCATTGCATTTTCATGCAAATTAAATTATTTTTACACACTATCACGCTGGTTCACAATCGACATCTGAAATAAAAACAATACCATATTGGACTACTGACAATTTCATTTAAGAAATAATAAAATGAGTATCCAATAAAAATAGTTTTGTTGAAATTCCCAAAATTTATACGTTGGTCAATAAAATAAAAATTATATGTTGGACTAATAACAATAGTTTTGTTATAACTGCATCTTTATCAATAATAATATGTTGGTCAATTGAACATATTTCTTAATATATTGCGACCAATATATTATAATTAACTATAATTTTATTGAAAGCAAAAATGTTGCCTGACATTTCTCTGCGTTTGCAAATACAAATCATATGATCCAATTCTACGAGAGTGAATTTTTAATTCTTTTTTTTTTTCAATAAAATCTTAAATAAAATTTTGGCGATTTTGAAAATCCTCTTCCCAATACCAGGACCCCTCCAAATTGTCAGAAAATTGAATGTCCATGCTCTGACAATTAATAGGGGAACAGACAGACGATCATAGCAAAATCGACACAGATTTTGATTTGGTGCAAAAATCTTATATACACATGAAATAACGAACTTATTGGAAACTGTAATCGGCCTATAACTTCCGACGGTGAAAATAATGTATGTGAATTAATGTTTAATGGTATTGTAGACATAATTGATTCACGGGATCTTAAATATATCCACCTTTTGGTAATTAAGAATACTTGAAATGATCTTGAGTCGTACGATCACTTTTAGTTTTATCTTAGTTTTGATATCAACAAAGTCTGGAATAAATGTTAGTAGTGCCATAAGAAGGGTTAAACTTCAATTATGCTAAGACCCCATAAAACCTTTTCTTCATACAATAAATTTATTAAAATTACAATATTTTCGTAATTTTTTATTAACAAAATTTAAAATTCATATCAATTTTGTTTAAAAATTCTTTTGTTTTCAGTTTATTATTTTGTTATTGTTGTTCTTGGTGGATCGTCGGTTTAGTGACCAAAATAAGAGACAAAACATGACTACGGGAGGGAGGTAGATTGAATGGAAAAAAACTGTGCAATTGATGCTAAAACTGAAGTAAATAGTAAACAGCTAAAATATCAACAACAATAACAGCAGCTAAAGTAATAGTCAAAAAATTGCTGCAAACAAATACAAGAAAAAAAAACAGCCAGCAACAACAACTGCAATAACAACAATAATAAGAATAATAAGAATATTGTAATTTCATTTCAACAAATTATCTACAACAAAACTGAGAACAAGTAACTCTAAACAAATTTTTTGGAAACTTTGTTGTTGATGTTGTTGTTGTTGCTGGTGTTGTTCATACTTATAGTAGTTGCAGTTATGTTATTGTGTGTGTGGGGGGGGAGGGTTAATAAAGCGAGATACTACGAAATACGAATGTTTGCAAACGAATGAATATAATACAACGAATGTAAAACATAATCGAGCATGTTGATCTTATAAATTGTTTACAACTGCCAACAATGAAAACCCTTTCAATAGATACTTTTTTTCCTCTGTTCGTACGTTCGTTCGTTGTTACTCTGTTGCAGGTTTCTTTTGGCTTGAAGTTAATGTTGTTGTTGTTGTTGTTTAGTTTTGTTTTTGGTATTTGTATTATTATTATTTTGTTCATACGGCAGCCAACAACAATAATTTTTATATATAAAATGAAAAAAAAAAAAATAAAAGAAACGATAGTCATGACTTATGGCAATATGCAGAATTACTTTAAACTACGAAAGTTTTTAATTTAATATCCAAACAGCAACAACAAAAACAACAATAACAACAATTTGAATCAAGAGAGAGAAAAAAAAAATAACTAAAATAAAATACCAAGCAACTATTCATATTATCCACAGCTACGACAACAACATTAAACAACATACACCACCAGCGATATCTACAATAAAGACAACAAAACCAACAACAACAACAACTTAGTTGCATTCGTATGAATTTGGAATTCTACGAATTTGCAGCATGATAAACATGCAACAAGAGTGAAGAAGATTGCTAACATATTTACAAACACACAAACATACAAGACAAACATACATACAAACTCTAAAAAACCCAAGAAGAACTTTAGCAAAAGTATGAAGAAAAAAAGATGAAGATGCAGAATGTTCCTCCGTCCATCTATAGTAGAAAATAATGCCAGATGTGATTATATTGCTGATGTAGTAGTAGCTGCAATACCAGCAACAACAACAAAGAAAGATTCTATATTGTTGTTGCTATTTGCTGTTCATAGCTTAAAGATTGTTAGCAATTGGATATTTGCAATGATTAGGGTTAACAACAGTTCACTTAAAATTTAGAAGAATGAAATAGAAATTTAATAATTTTAGATTTATTAGTGAAATTCTCTATTCTAGAAATTATCACTCTCTACGTCACTTTGTCTATCTGCCCATCTGTCTGTCTGTTGTCTGTCTGTTGTTGGTACTTCACTTCCATTATATATTGAAAGAGATAATTATATTTGACCTGTTTATTGCTACAGTCCGAAAGGTCCTATTTAAAGCCTGTAAATGTGTAGTTATTAAAAAGATTATATGACCGATATCTCGAGGCAAGCCCCTGAATTTCAGTTGAAGAACTTTCCTAAAATTGTCAATTATAAATAATTAGAATGATATTATTACAATATTAAGTTATATGTACTTTACCCACTCCAATTAAGTTATATGTGATTACAAAGTCCAATCTTTCAGTATAAAATGTTATAGAATTTATCTGTTTCATATAAAAATAGTCTTATTATACTTCACTCGGGAGGTAAAGGTGATATGGCAGACTTATTTTAAATAATTTTATAAACTAGTGAATTTATAATTTTTTTATTATATGTTTTTTCTCTAAAACTGCACTTTTTCTAGAAATGCACTTTTCCTAAAACTACACTCTTTCCCAAAAAATGCACTTTTTTCTGACACTGCACACTTTTTTCTAACACAACGCAAATTTCTAAAACTGCACTTTAATCTTAAAACCGCATTTTTTTTTTTCTAAAAAACAGCACCTTTTTTCAAAAAACTATTTTTTTCCAAAAAACTCCACTTTTTTCTAAAACTGCATTTTTTCTCTAAAAACTGCACTTTTTTTCTAAAAACTGCACTTTTATCTAAAAACTGCAATTTTTCCTAAAATCTACACTTTTTTCTTACAACTGGACAATTTTTTCTAAAATTACATTACATATTTCTAAAAACTGCACTTTTCTTTAAAAACTAAACTTTTTTCTGAAAACAGATTTTTTTTAAATTTTCTTTTTTAAAAGTTCTTTTTATTTTCAAAAAATTATGATTTCCCTTTTTCGCAAAATAAGTTCTTTTAATTACAATTTTTCCACAATTGGAATTCGTTAATGCAAAAATTTTAATTAAAAATTTCAAATTATCTTCTATAAATAAATTGTATTTTTTAAAAGAAAATGTGACAAAACTCGTAAATACGAAACACCCTCGGAGATCACGAATGAATGCTTTTTCTACTAAAACACTCCAAATTTTGGATGCGATATATATTTTACCAAAAACCTTCTCTGGAAAGATATTGCAAAGGACTTTGTAAATATTCCTATTTCAATCAAAAACCTGGCAACCTTATTGAAAACTTTTAAGTCCCCTAAATATAAAAAATATATATCTTCTATAAAGAATATCTTGTACAATGAATTAGATTAGGCAGCAAAGTAGTCAAACACTCATACACACACTCAGGAACTCAAACTAGAGTCAAGAAAGAATTCCAAACAAGAATCGTGTTGTATATCCTGACCATCTCTTATTTTTCTCAGTTGTATATATGTATAGATTAAATTAGATGTTGTTGTTTGGTAACATAACGATTTCTTATTTTTAGCAGAAATTGGGCACGGTTAAGTTAAACTTTACAACAGCAACAGCAACAGCAACAACAACAACAATAAACGATTCGTAACATTAACAACATTAATATCATAACTATCGAATGAATTGTAGTTGTCTTCTTTTTCTCTTTTTAGTGTTTGTAACTACTTTAAGGCTAAAAAAAGAAAATCACATTTATAAAGGAACAGGAACTGAAAAAAGGCAGAAATAGAGACGACTACACAAGAGGAATATAATTTAAGTAGGAGAGCCATATTCGAAAGTGTCTTTACCCTCCATCATATCTAGCACTTTTTTCTAAAAACTGCACATTTTTCTAAAAACTGCACTTTTTTCTAAAAACTGCACTTTTTTCTAAAAACTGCACTTTTTTCTAAAAACTGCACTTTTTTCTAAAAACTGCACTTTTTTCTAAAAACTGCACTTTTTTCTAAAAACTGCACTTTTTTCTAAAAACTGCACTTTTTTCTAAAAACTGCACTTTTTTCTAAAAACTGCACTTTTTTCTAAAAACTGCACTTTTTTCTAAAAACTGCACTTTTTTCTAAAAACTGCACTTTTTTCTAAAAACTGCACTTTTTTCTAAAAACTGCACTTTTTTCTAAAAACTGCACTTTTTTCTAAAAACTGCACTTTTTTCTAAAAACTGCACTTTTTTCTAAAAACTGCACTTTTTTCTAAAAACTGCACTTTTTTCTAAAAACTGCACTTTTTTCTAAAAACTGCACTTTTTCTAAAAACTGCACTTTTTTATAAAAACTGCACTTTTTTATAAAAACTGCACTTTTTCTAAAAACTGCACTTTTTTATAAAAACTGCACTTTTTTCTAAAAACTGCACTTTTTCTAAAAACTGCACTTCTTTCTAAAAACTGCACTTTTTCTAAAAATTGCACTTTTTATAAAAACTTGCATTTTCTTAAAACTTCTATTTGAACATGAACTATTATTCCAGGAAATGGGTTCTGTTGAAAATTATGGTCAATCATAGGCAGACCTTTATACAGATCACTGCCAATATATAACTTCACTTATATTTATATACTTTAGGTCCATTAATGGGAAGAGATCAACTCAATTAAGCCATTGAATCTTGTATTGTATTGTGTACCTTCTGGTTTCGAAATAATAAAACTTTCTTTAACTCATATGAAATCAGAATGAATAACGTACTTCCTCAGAAATCCACACCACAGAGATAGAAAAGAATTCAGAACGACTAGTAGATTGTGAAGAGAGGCAGTTTACAACAAAACCACTTACCATTAAATAGAATAATTGAACTTCGCAAGGAGGGAAGCGATCTCAAGGAACACTCCAGACTCTGCTGTTTGCTAAAAGTTTGAAATCTCAAATTTCATCGTTTCATTCTCTTCTCCACACGCTTTGCATTCATAACAATTAATAATTCCTATACGAGTTCAATTTATCTGCCATAAAAGTTTTGGTGGAATCGCTTCTCATCTTACTAAGATCATTTTTATTAAAGGTAAAAAGGCTGAATCTTTTACAGTCTTCCAATAACTCTGTCAACTCTTTTGACCGTAGTCACAATTTCACCCACTTTTATTCTTAATTCCATTTAAGCCCGATGACCATTCCAATCTAATATAGTGCTTAATTTGATGACCCTGGATGTGGAAGTTATGGTTACCTAGACATAATTGGTCATAATCCTTTTTTATTTTATACAGTTGGATATTTCAATCTCTGTGAGTATCGCTTTGGGGCGTCAGTTACATGTTGGTTATATGATTCCATCTATTGGTTTATCCGTTTTTTCATTACCGACAGCCGATATACTGCAAGTACATAACAGTATCGAACCCAAGTCTTAATTGGTTGCAGGAAAATATTTGTTGTAAATACTCTAGTCGGTATCGTTGGATTATATTTTGCTGTATTGATGTTCACCACACTGTAACTTAATTATTTATCGGTATTATTGTGCCCCATTAGAGAAGGCGTTTTATTTGGTTGATCCTTGATCCTAAAGTACAAGAACTCCCCATAACCTGTAAATAATAATTATTGAATATCTTAATAATGATCAAGAGTCTTTAAATTTATTCCCCATCAGTTTCGTAATAAACTGTTTTAGCATCAGGATAACGATTACGGCGAGATTTTTTGAACTGAGTCCTGATCTCTTCTCTCTGAAATAGTTTTAATGTGGCCACTTAGAAAGCAAAGATTTTTCAAATTCAGTTACGATCACATTTCTGTAAGAACGGATTTACTGAAATAAAATTATGGGCGCGTAGGAACAAGAGCAGAAGTAATCTCTTCACAAATCAAAAATAATCAAATAGAGAGTCTGAGAATTTTGATTCGACTAAGCGGAATATAAAATTTTCAAAATTTTATAGACAACGTAATTTTGAGATATGACTTCTAATATGTAACCATGATCTTTTCTAAATTGAGGGTGGAGGAGGGTATTAAAGATTCGGCATGGCATGAATACAGCATTTTTACTTGTTAAGTATTACATATATAATGACAAACTTAATATAACCCCATTTATCAATCGTTCTAGTGTAGGGTATTAACAACGAATCAAACAGACAAAGAGTCAGACACCAAACAAACGATGAGACCCCAAGCAGTCTACTCCGATCACCAGAAATGTAACTAATATATAGATGAAATAAAAAATAATAATAATATTTATTTCTCCTTTTGTTAACATTTAATAATAAATAAAATAAAACAAAATAAAAAACAGAATCAAAAATAACAGCAGCAACATCTAAATACAAACTCATATTTTTATTTTTACTTTTATTTTTATTTTCATATTTTTATTTTATTTATTGTGGAAGAAATTATAAAAATGAATCAAAACTGAGGACAACATTCAGACAAACACACACACATATTCATACACTCAATCGAAACGATCGTTCGATGGACAATTGATATTTTTGGAATGATTGTTGGCGTTGCTGCTGTTGTTGCTGTTGTGGTTGGTGTAGCCGCCCCACTGTGGCAACATTTGTTGCAAACATTCTTAAGAGACAACAAACATGAAATCATATCGTCATCAGCTCAGGTAAGTAAGCAAGCAGCAACAGTCAATAACAACAACTACAGCAACAATAACAACAAACAACAAAATTTATAGACAAAAAGTCTGCAACTTGAATGAAAATTTTGGGAAATAAATTTTAAACTTTTTTTTTTCATTAAATTGTTAAGTTTCCTGAAAATTGTTATAACAACTCTCGCATGTTTCTTTTGTTGTCTTATTGTCAGGAGATTTTCAACTCAGGTTAACAGGTTAAGTTTGATCCTGACTTAACTTTTTCTTTTCTTTTGTTTTAGATTTTGTTTTTTTTCCATTTTGAAATCTTTTCTTCTTTTTCTTTGGTTTGAAATATCGTTACCTGTGGGGACTTCGTGTGAAATTCCTAAGATTTTGTTGTTAGAGTGAGAGGATCATTGGTAACCAGAGGCATGAGTTAGTAAGTGAATGAAAGGTTGGCTGATTTCATTGTTTTATGAGCGTGTTAACGCATTTATTGCATGTCAATTGTTCACATTTTTTATTTCAACTTAAAACTATTTTGTATTTTAGTTGTGAAATTTTTCAAATATTTTGACAAGTTCGAATTGTTGGCGAAATGGTTTTGCTTTAAACTAATAAATTATTGGTGAAATATTTTTTTTATTTCAAAACAGTAAACTGGCAGTAAATTGGAAAACGCAAATCACTTATTTAATGAGTTCTGAAATTTGGTTCGAATTACTTTCTCAAAAGTTTAGGATGAAAAGGACCAGAAGGAGGGGACCCCCATACAAAGCAAATAATATTTACCAAATATCTAAAGAACTATAACAGCAAAATGCAATGCAAATAACATTTTAGAACTGACAGGGCCAGAGGCATTTTTTCCAGATCTTGGACTGAGTTGAATTTTTGTGCAGCAAAGCTCGCCGAGAAAACCCTGTTAATTTGTAATTTGAAATATTAGTGAACAAAAATTAAACTTCTTTCTCCAATTTAAAATTTTTCATCAAAATATATATGTTTCGTAGAAAAAATAAGTGATCACAAATTGTGCTTCTTTTTCTATATGAACGCTTATTTAGAAATTTACGAACAATTTAAGATTACAAAATTTTCTTTCTTTTTTCTATTTTCTCTTATTTTCATAATGTCAATAAATTGATGAAATTTCTGAATTTATATAATTTTTTCCATACAAATTAAGCTCTTTTTTCGATATCACGAATTTAATGCAAAAATTAAAAATATATAAAAATAATAAAATTTAATTCAAAAACTTTAATTCAAAAACTCATTTTCACTTTCATTTTTCTTGCAGGTTTTTTTTTTTGTACAAAACCTAAAAAACACCTTTATTTCAGATATAAAACTAATAAAAGTATACAAATACATGTTTTCCTTTGAAATCATCATTAATCATAATCCAAGTGCATTCCGGATGCCACAAACATTTTGTAATTTTGTTTTTCAGTTTTTTCTCTCTCTTTTTTTTAATTTTTTAATTTTCAGCTCCTTTTTTTTCTGTTTTTACATTGGAAATTTTCTTGGGTCTCATTTTTTTTATAAAAAGTGACACGAATCAACATAATTACACGTTTTAGTTGCACTCTGGCTGCAAATACATAATTGATGACAAATGCAATGCAATGGAACATACAACTACAACAACAATAATACAAATGCATATTGCAACATCGACAACTAAACAAACGACTATAAATGACGAAATATGTGTCCACTAGCGTTAAAGAGAAAAAGAGGAAAAAAGGCGGCAAAGTTTTGTAGAAATTTTGGCCAAAAAATAATAGAAGGAGGAGGATTTTTATGGCGAATTGTTAACCTAAAGGTATTTTATGCTCAGCGATCACACATTTAAAGTGCATTTAAAGTTATTTTGTTGTAACATTAACTGCAATTGTTGTTCATTTTTAATTTTTTCGAATTTTCAAAAACCCCGAAAAAAGACAATAATTGACCAAAATAAAAATAATAGAGAAAACACAGAATGTTATAGTCGATCAAGCCCGACTATGTAATACACTACACCCTACATTGTTGCTTAAAATGTTAGTTACGAAAAAGTAATAAACGACCCTCGTTTAATTCTATTTTCTGATCTATTCTAACGTGTGAAATTAACATTTATGTGAAATTTATGCATTTTAAAAGTGAATTTTTCTGGGAGGCAATATGGGAGCTACCTGAAATTATGGGCCGACTCTCGTATAATTTTGCACCTCATTTTTTGCTTATATTTATTTTAATTTGACCATTTACTATAACATATTTGAGATTTATGCCCTTCGAAATGATATATGGGCTTGTTTGGGACCTCTGAGAATCAATGGACTGAAGCTCGGTTCAGAATTTCATAAGACTTATTTCTATCAAATTTCGTTAAAACTATTTTATATTTAGGACTTTTATTAGCTTAAAACCTCATTCAGGGAGGTCATTTGTATACGAGCTACCTGAAATATTAGACCGAATATAGCCAATTTCGTCCTTGGGCCTAAAATAAATAAAATTGCAACCTGTAGAATTATACAACGTATACAGCCAGACGAACAGGCAGGCGGGCGGATGGACGGACATCGTTAAATCTACTAAGAAAGTCATTCTGCGTCAAACATCAGCATAAACGCATGATGCACCAACCAACTACAATGGTGTAGGGTACAAATATTCGTTATTCGTAACTAAATATTTAATGTACCATATAAAATGACTAAAACTAAGACTTAGAGCATAATTCGGGATTGTTCATTACTTTAAAGTACCAAAAAGACAAAAAGTGGTTATTTGGTGGTTGCAATTGCACACATTTACTCGTTCATTCCATCATTCCATCAGTCAGTCAGTCATTCACTCATTTAAATTGCATTTATTTTTCGGTTATGTCGCTTTTTGCCATTAACAACTATGAGAAGAGAAGAGAAGAGAAGAGAAAAAAGCATAAAACACAAACTATGTTGACGATGAGTTAGTACGTTTTTGAATACCTTGGCGTTGTTGTAGTTGTTATTGTTGTTGTTCTTATTGTTGTATATTGCTGCAATTAAAAGGCCGAACTTAACCATGTGTAAAGATTTAGATAAGCGCCTTATTTTTAGTTGCTGCTTTTATTTCAACTAAGAATCTAAATATATATTTAATATGATATGTATGTATGTGTGAATGTATTTGTTAGTATGTATTAACATATATACTTACAATTATAATATTAAAAATCCCCTCCATCCCAAAACAAAAAAAACATACACACAAAACAAAAACATATATAACCTCACATGTATAATTATAAGAGACAAATAAATACTTTGAAGGTACTTTTTAAGTACTAAAATGCATGTTTTAACAGACAACAATAACAACAACAAAAAATTGTCTCATTTTGGGTCAATTAAATTTACAAATAAAATACGAAATTTATTCAATTAAAAAAATATAAAAAAATTCCCTCAGGAAACCGAAAGTGAAATAAATATTTTCTTAAAATTTCACTAAATAATGATTTTTTTAAACAATTTAAATCTTCACAAATATTATTTAAAGACTTTTCAAAATGTTCACATAAATATGTATTGATACCCTACACCACCATAGGTGTTTGGGTAATAATGCGTTTGTGCTTAAATTTGTAAGGCACAGCAAATATTTTGTGAGATACCTCAATGAAACTTAGCAAGTGTCGTTATTTTTTCCCTAGAACGATGCCTATTGAAATTATTGATGATCGGTCCATTATTTCACCTAGCCCCCATACATATGTCCCTCCAGGATTGGGTTTTTAAGGTTTTCAAAGTCCAGAATATAAAACGATTTTGGTCCAAACAAATAAAATAATATTCTAAAATGATGTGCCAAATTATACAAAGATCGATTCATTATTTCTTATAGGTCTCATATAACTCCCCTTAAAAAGGCACTTTGAAGGGCTTAAATTTCATATATACGCTAGAACTGTGAATAAGAATTGGTCAAGTTAAGATAAATATAAGCAAAAATCAATGTACGAAATTTTACGAGGGTCTATACATAATTTCATCTAGTTTCCGTATTATCCACCTAGAAGAAGTCCTTTTAAAGCATACAGTAAAATAAGCATTTTCAAAAGAGCTCCCAGCACATTCGCTGGGAAAACAACCCGATTTGGTACGAAATGTTAAAGCTAATGCAGGTTTAAAAACTTCCAAAGCTTTAAAATTTCTGCCAGCAACGCACGGAAATTGAAATCAAGTTTTCTATTTTTCACAACTTTGAGGTCAAAAATGCTCGAGGGAATGTTGAACAAAGTTGAACGCCCAAAAGCAGTAAAAATTTTCCGAAAAATATTATTGGTTGGACAAGCAATATACAATTGCGGCAAAGAAGTCAACCATTTGTTAGAACGAGCTCTATAAATACTGAAATTTACATCAATGAATGATTTCAAAAAAATGATTGCTTCCATTCATAAGACTTCATAATGTGACCACTTATTTTTGACCTGATTTGACATCCTTTCACTTTGGAAAACAAGCCCTTGAATGGTATAAGAACAATAATATGGTATTTGTACCAAAAAAGGCAAATCCTCCAAACTGCCCGGAGTTAAGACCAGTGGAAGACCATTACATGTATTTTCGTGCGAATCTAAGACGAATTTCTTTATGCTGTTTTTTGCATGTCCCAGGAAGAGTTATTTTTTTCTTTATTTGTGTAAAGTACAATTTGTTACGGGTTTCTTCTATATTCATCTATTTTTGGTTTATTTTCTATTTCTCTTGATAGATTTCCGAACACCATAAACCTGTTCTTTCTTAAAGACGGTACGCATCACATTTTTGGAACGTTTAATATTACGACCAATTTCTCTATTTGAGTTTAGTTCTATAGTCCATTAATGTATTGAAATTCTGCTACTATACTAAACGTAGCATTAATGGAGAACACCTTTCTGGGACCAAAATAAAACTGAGATGATTCTTTAACACTTCAGTAAGTGGTATTTTTGCTGGAGATAAAACTTTTGTGGGAGTAATGTATATACAGGAATAACAGAATGACTTTGGAAAAAGAGGAGTGGCAACCTACAAGTATGGAAAGAGATAAGTGTAAGAATGGAGTAAGAGAATCAAAAGAAAAATTGGTTAACCTTTTTCCGTGCTGGACTTAAGCTAAAATTACCTAAACATATATTTTGCATGCAAACCTTCACTTTTCGGCCAGATTAGTCTGTGTATAGATCAGAGATGCCAGCTCCAGTCGAGGTGATGAGAGGGCATCAAGAATTTAACATCATGAGTCTAGAAATCTAATAAAATTTTTTTTTATTAAATATATATGAGTGATCATAAATTGAGGATCATTTTCCATTTAATGCTTATATGTGAAAATAATGATTGAGCTCCTTTTTATATCTTTTTATACCCAACATCACCATAGGAGGTGGGGGTATTAAACGTTTCTGCTCATGATCGTAACGGGCAGAAAAAACAGCGCTACCACCACTAATGTTCGACTCAGAGTCACTTCCTGAGTCGATTTAAGTAATGCTGGTCGCAGTTTTGAAATTATCTTAATGAAATTTGGTTCGTACTATTATTTTGGGCCAAGGACGATACCTATTAAAATTGGTTATGATCGATCTATTATTTCATATAGGCCCCATACAATTATCCCCCCAGAATGTGGTTTTAGTCCACAAAATTATTAAATATAAAATTCAACAAAGTGCCAATTTATACGAGGATCGCTCTATTATTTATCCTAGATCCCATACAGGCACCCTTCCAAGGTATTGTAAAAATATTTAATCAAATTAAGATAAATAAATGACAAAACCACTGTGCGAAATTATACGAGGGTCGGTCCATAATTTTTTCGAACTCCCATATAACCCTACAGAAGAAAATCCCTTTTAAAATGCATCAACTTCACATAAATGATATTAATTTATTGCACACATAAGCATATACGAGGGCCGTACTCAAGATTTTCGTAGCAATAATTTACAACCTACAATGTGGTGTAGGGTATTAAATATTCGGGCATTTTTACTTGTGGTTCATAAAGATATTATTTACTCCAAATTTTGCTTAAAATATAGAATTTTGTTACAAATTAAAAGAGATCACATATTGGGCTTTTTTTCATATAATCGATATTTACCAAGACATTCAAGATTTAATACTTTTAAACATTTTGAAAGAAAATATCAATAATCACAAATTGAGCTAATTATATATATTTGAACACATAATGTTCAAATTTTGATATATATTTGATATATATTTATATACCAAAATATTAGGATTTCCGAAATAACGCTAAAAATATTGATTGATATTGATTTGTAATCAATATAATATCTTCGATTTTAAATTAATCCCTCTACTTTTTGCCTCCGTTTTAAAAGGCGCTTAAATTTTGTGTTGATTTCCGAGACTGATGATCAATTGAAAGAGAAAAATAGAGAAAAAGAGAAGAAACGATTGCAATTTTTTCAATTACTTAATTCTCTACACATTTGGATTGTTCGCAAATAAATATCTTCTCGTCGAATTCACGCTAATCAATTACTTTATTTTATTTGTTTGCTGCCAATAAAACATAATGAGAAAAGAGAAAAATTACATAATTCCACAAATTTCGTCATGTGGAAGTAATCGGCCACATAAATCTGAAATGCAATCGCATATAAGCCGCATTAACAAACCCACAAAAATACAAACAACAAATCAACCAATTGAAATCACATTTTATTTCTGTCTTTTTTAATTTTCCTCTATTTCTTTGTGATGATGAAAAATTGGAAAAAAATTGAAAATGGAATTGAATTGAAGTTGAAATTTGCCAACTTAAACAAATTTTACGCTTGAAGTGCGCAAACGCAAATTGTTTTTTTGTCTGTAATTGATCCGTTTTTAAGCTGATTTGTTTGCTTTTTTTATTTTGTGTTTTTAGGTACGAATTGGAACAATTGTTGGGATTTGGAATGAAATAAAAAATTAAGTAAATACTATTTGCGATTTATTGAAGTCATTGAATCAACTTTTTGGCTGATTTTGCGGCTTTGAAGAGGGATTTAAAATCAATTGTTTATTTCCTATAAAAAATCGTTAAGACGTTATTAAAACAGCATTTATATTGATCACTTATATTTCTTACCAAAACACGGTATTTTTCAAAAAAAAAAAAAAAAAAAAAAATTATCTTTTATAAGCGTTTATAGGGAAATTTTATGATCCCTTTTGTTTCTTAACAAATATAAAACAAAAATTTTTTAAAATCTTAAAAAGGAGCTTAATCTGTGATCACTTATACTCCATACCAAAAAACAATATTATGAAGAAAATTTTGAAAAATCTTAAATTGTGCGTTTATATTGAAAAAGAAGCTCTATTTTAGATCACTTATATTTTAAGCCAAAATTCAGTATTTTTATGAAAATCTTAAATCACTGAAATTTGTTACCAAAATTCAAAACTTTGTTAATAATTTTAAAATCGCAAAAATTGTATAACTAATTTTTCGAAAAAAAATTTTCAGATCGTTAATATCTCGGTAAACAAGTTTAAATGAAAAAGAAGCTTAATTTGTGATAACTCACATTTTATACCAAAACACTATATTTCGATATTAAAAAAATCTTAAATAAGTGTTTATATGATAAAAGAATTAAATTATTAAAATTTAGGAATGTCTTAAAATGCCTTTTTTAAAAAATCAGTTTAATTTTTGATCAATTTGATTTTTTATCTCTTAACAAAAATCGATTTTTAAATGAAAATCTTAGAAAATAATATATGTTATATATATGTTATATAGAAAATATCCTTAATTTGTGATCACTTATTTTTCATAAAATAGATCAATATTTAAATGAAAATTTAAAAAATCATTATTCGTTATTATCTTGGTAAATAAGTGTTTATAAGGAAAAAGAGGTCACAATCTATGATCACTTACACTCTTCACGGAAAATCGATACTTTTACGAAATCTTACATCGCAAATGCCTCAATATATAAATGTTCAAGAATTCGATTTTTAACATTTTTTTAATTTTTCTAAAAAAAAAATCTTAAAAGTTTTAAAAATTTAAATGGAAAAATAGTTCAATTTGTGACACTTAATAATTAACAAAATAACGAAATTTCTATGAAAAATTGACAAATTCTCAAACATTAATATTTCGATAAATAAACGTTTTAAGGATATTAATTTAAGATCACCATTAAAAATCTTTCATTGAAGTATATAAGCGTTTATATGAAAAAATAAGTTTAATTTGTGATTATTAATATTTTATAAAAAGTAAAATTTCTTATCACTTTTATTTTATATCAAAAATATAAATTTTGATGGAAATTTGGAAAAAAAAAACTTAAATCGTTATATCTTTGTAAATCTGGGTTTAAATGAAAAAAGGAGTTCAATATTTGATCACTTCTATTTCGTACCAAAAATAAATAAATATTTTAATGCAAATTTTGAAAAGTTATAAATCGTTAATATCGTATAAAATAAGGCATTAAATAAATAAGCTGTTATTTGGAAATGGAGGTCAATGTATGATCACAAATATTTTATACTAAAAATTTATATATTTTTAAGGAAATATAACTTATATTGTTATAAGGAATTCAATTTGAGATATTTCATATTTTTGCAACAAATCGAATTAATTAAAAGTTTTTGAAAAATCTTAAATAGAAAAAAAAATACCACAATTTGTGACAACATATATTTCTTACCGAAAACGTTATTTAAATGAAAACATTTCGAAAAATATTGAATCGCTTATTTCTATTATGAAAGAAAGAGATCTATTTGTGATAACAAAACTCAATATTTTCATAAAAATGCAAATTTTTTTTAATGTCTTGGTAAATAAGCTGTTCTAAGGAAAATATGCTCATTATGTGATCATTCATATTTTATGACAAAAATCAAAATAAATAAATTTGTATATAGGAACAGGGTCGCAATTTGTGATCTCTTTTATTTTACTCCAAATGTTTAAATCGTTGGTATTTTTGTAAATAAGTTTTTTTATGGAAGAAGGAACTAAATTTATGATCTGTAATACTTTTTTACCAAAATTTATTTTTTAAAGGAAATTTTTTGACAAATTTTTAATCGTTAATATTGTGATCACGCATTTTTTAAATATGGATGTTCCTTAATATTTATATAAATAAGATTATGTATGAAAAGGAGGTTAATTTGTGATTAGCATATATTATTGCAAAACTCAATATTTTTATTAAAATGTTAAATTTTTTCAATGTTCAAATTTTTGAAAAAATCGATATTTAATGAAAACTTTTTGAAAATCTCAAATTTTTAATAACTTGGTAAATAAGCATTTATAGTAAAAAGGATGTAAAATAATGATCAAATTTTTTTCCAAAGGTGATAATTAGAAATATATTAAAATATATTATCATTAGCTTTTTGTAAAAAACGTTTGTAAGGAAGGAGTTCAATTTGTGATCACTTATGTCTTTTACTAAAAATGTGTATTTTAATAAAAATTTTGAAAATATTTAAATATGTTGATTAAGAAACGTTTAAGCAGTAAAAGAAGCTATATTTAAGATCCCTTTTGTTTTTAAAGCAAAATCAATATCAATTTGTGATCACAATAAAATTAAAATAGAAAAATGAGTTTAATTCAATATCACTTTTATTTTTAAAGAAAATCACTTTATCTTAAATGTTTGGCGTTTATATGAAAAAAGGACTCTAATTTGTGATCTCCTTTATTTCATATAAAAACCGATATTTTGTTAAAAATAATAGAAAATCTTAATCCCTTAAATATCCTGATCCATAAACGTTGCTATGGAAAAAATACCATAATTTGTGATCACTTATAATTCGTACCTTAATTCGAAATTTTAATGAAAATTTGGAAAAATCTAAAATTTTTAAAATTTCGCTAAATAAGCGTTTAAACTAAAAAGAAGCCTCCATTCTCAGGTATTAATTTAACAGTGATTTGAAATGAAACTAAAATTTCAATTGATCTCATAATTTTATTATTTTTCATTATATCTCCATTTTTTGCAACAATAATCCTAAATAAATAAAATTTTCAGTTAAATCATAAATAAATTGCTTTTCGTAACTTATTGACAATAAATCCTTTAATCCTTTAACTATTGCACGTGAAAATGAGAACAAATTTATTTCTGCAACTTTCAATTTTCCATAAAAATCATTTATCCCTCTTAAGATGGGATAGAGAGAAAACAACTACAACAACATGTAACAAATATTCATATACAATGGACAAATATCAGTGCAAATTTATATATGATTACACTTTTTGTGTTTTGTGTTTTTGTCCCCAATTTATGAACTTCAACCCTTTTATTGGATTCGCATTTGGCAAAAAGGTCAATCCGTCGTAAGTGAAAAACTATAAAAAAATTATCTTCTCTAAACACTCAACAACAGTTTTAGAAGAAGTGAGAGCATGTAGATTGAAGTTTCCCTCTATTACTTTTGTCTCTAACGATACAAATGACATTTTTTCCAGCATCACAATTATTTTATGCTTTTGGTCAAATTTGTTTTATTTAAGCTGCAAATCTAAAAATAAAGGAAAAATGGAAAAAAAGAGCTAAATGGAGGAGGTTTTTTAAATGCAGTTAAATGGTTATTTGTGAAATTGGAAAAAAGGGTATAAATTGTAAATAGTAAATGGATTATGAGGGAAAAAGTATATTTATAGTGATATAAACTGTAAATATTAAGTGGAAAGGGGAATATGAGAATAAACGAGATACACTGACCTTTAAGGAAACGAAATTAAAGAGAAATTTCACAATTTTGTGAAGTTTTCTTTTGGTATTTTCATTTTCCCCATTTTAACTCTTAAGTCTGACCAAATATTTCTTTAGTCTTTTGTAATTGATTTCACAATTTAATGCGCCACATAAATTTATAGAAAATCCTTTTTCTTAGATTAAGATGACCATAAGTTAAAAAAGAATAAATAAATAAAAACAGTGGAACACAAATTTATAGCAAAATATAACAAAATACCAAAATATGAAGAAACATGTTGTTTATATCTTTACCAATAAACTTTAATATTTAAAAAGATACTCTATTTGTGATCATTAATTTGTGGTAAAAATTTCGAAAAAAAAGAAAAAACTTTAATCTTGGTAAATAAACACTTATAGGGAAAAGAAGCTTGATTTGTGATCACTTGTTTTTCTTAGCAAGAAATAAAATTGTGATAAAAATTGGAGAAAAATATTAAACTTATTAATACAATCGTAAAAATTGCTACTGAATGAAAAATAATCTTAATTTGTGATCCCTTTTAAGTTCTTTTCAAAAATTTTAACAACAATACACAAAATCAATATTTTGATGAAAATTTCGGAAAATCTTAAATTGTTAATATCTTAGTAAAAAAAGCATTTATATAGGAAAATTAACTTATTTTTTTTTATTTTGAAAAGGTCTACAAAGTGATAATCTTGGTAAATGGAAAAATTTGTGATCACTTGTCTTCCTTAATAAAAAATCTTAGATCTTAAATTCTAAAAAATCTTCAATTATATTATTTTAACAAAAACGCTTTTTTATGCGAAAATGAGCTTAATTTGAGATCACTTATATTATTTACTAAAATTCGAACTCAATTTGTGTTCACAAATTTGTTGAAATTTTTTTCTAATTTATTCAATAAAAATTCAAAATAAAGAAATAAAAATAGAAATTCATTATATTTCTAAACAAAAATGAAAAAGAAGGTTAATTTGTGATCACTTCAAAATCTTTTCAATAATTTCAGTTAAATTACGCAATATTGAGTTTTATAAAAAATCATTATTTTAATTATTTTTTTTATATTAAATCTTTAACATCTAGAATAAGAGTTGCTATAGAAATAAGAGCTTAATGAGAGAATTTTTTTTTAATTTTAATTTGTAAATTTTTTTTAAAATTTAAATTTGCTAATACCTTGTTAAATAAGCGTTAATATAGAAAAAGAGACTCAATTTGTGATCACTTATATTTTTTTAAAAACATGTTTTGAAAAATCTTAAATCGTTAATAAAAAATAACGTTAATATGAAATAAGTGACCACATTTCTTTTACATTAAATTACGATATTTTGATGAAAATGTTGATGAACCTTAAATCGTTTATGTTTTGATATTTAAATGGAAATAAACAGAAATTTTGACCATATATATTTTATAACAAACATCCACATTTTAAAAATTCCTTAATATATTGGTAAATAATAATTCAGTGAGAAATTAGAAAATGCCTTTTATTTGTAATCACTTATATAGCGTTTAAAAAAAATTAAAAATCGTCGTGATATTGGTAAATAAACGTTTTTATGAAAATAGAAATTCAATTTGTGATCACTTATATTTTTTACCAAAAAACCATGTTTTGTAAAAGGGGAAAGAATTTCGATTTATGATCACTTTTATTAAATTGTTAAAACCTAAAATACAGATATTTTCCCTCCACCATCACAAATGGTGAAGAGGGTATATTATTTTGTCATTCCGATTTGGCTATGACTGTACATTTTTCTATTGTTCTCACATTAATGTCCATAATAATTGTCAGAGTTCAATGAAATTTGGTCTGAGTTTACTTTTTTAAACCAGCAAAATCAGTTCAGTATATTAAACTATATAGACCGATATCTGATGCAACCTCTAAGTTCGAGCAATAAACGTCTATGAACAATTATGAATAAATAAATTAGGACAAAATTTTATCATAATTTTATCATAATATTAAGTTATATATGCTTCATTACCCTTCCAAAAATTATTAAAGTCCGTTCAGTATGAAAAAAGTTATAGCCCATTTTATACTTAAGTAAAACTTGTATTGTATGCACTTGTGAGTGTATATGTGAGTGTGTATGAATTTATGCTGGAGGGTATTAAAGTTTCGGCATAGCCGAAAATAGAAAATGTTTAAAATATGTTTTTATTATAAATGCAGGTCTTCAATTTGTGATCACAAAAAATCATTTAAATGCCAAAAATATATTCATTTGAGATCACTTCTAATTTTTTTATTTTAAAAACAAACTAAATTCGTTATAATTTATATTTCTTTTCAAAAATGAATATTGAAAAAAACTGAAATCTGAGATACTTTGGTTAACTAACATTTATATGGGAAAAGGAGTTCGATTTATGATCACTTATAATTCTTAACAAAAAACTGATATCTTCTAAAAAATTTCAAAAAATCTTAGATCACTGACATCTTGTTATATAAGCGTTAATATTTAAGTTCAATTGGTGATCACGTTCTTAAAACGTGAATATGTACATAAATAAGCTTTTAGATAGAAAAGGAGCTAAATTCGAAATCATTTATATTTTTCAACAAAAAATGATATTTTAGTGAAACTTTTAAAGAAAATTATATCGTTTGAAATCTTAACAAATAAACGCATAAATTAGGACAGAAAATCAATTTGTGAACTCTTTTATTTCCTATCAAAATATAAAATTTTAAACAAAATTGTTTTAAAATCCTAAAACGTTAATGTTTTGCTAAATAAGTCTATAAATAGAAAAATGATTTCAATTTAAGATCATTTATATTTTAACCCAAAAAATCTATATTTTGCTATAAAATTTAATTTAATTTTTTTGTTACTATATTTTTTCCTTCACTGTGTGGCATTTTCCTTTTATAGCAAAAGAGTTTTACGTGTGAGATTTTAATTTTTTTTATCACAAACTGGACACTGGGTGACAAATTAACTTGAGCAAACGATTGTCAAGTGAAATCTTGTGTGAAATTGGTAGAGATTTTTGCTGTTTTCTCTTTAATAACTTCTGTCTGGAGAGATAAGTGAAAAGGAGTTCGATACTCCTCTTTTGGGAAAGAGGTCAACGAATGTGAAAAGAAGAAGTTAAGAATAATTAAAAAATTATATTTCTATCTCCGATCACTTGTACAGAATTTAGTATCCTAAAGCTGTACCAAAGCTGTATATATTAAAGCTATTTTTCTCTAAAAGACCTTATTAAAAGATTATCTTCCTAAATTTTAATATATTTAATTATAATTATTTCTCTTTAAGATTTTTACATAATAACTATTGACCGTTACAATAAATATATTTGACTATTATTTTAGACAATTTAAACGATTTACAGCCGATGACAACAAATTGTCATTATTTTACATCATTATCATGAATAAAACAACAACAAATGAACAATCAAATGTTTCTCGTGAATTTGATTGGAAAAAAATCCAAAAAAATTGAATAAAAAAATTTAAATATTTATTTATTTTGAAGACAAAATGTCACGTTTAATTGAATTTCTTTGTGTTTTATGTTGTTGATATTATTAAGTTTTAGTTTTTAGATTTGATACCCTACACAAGGGTAAGTGGATCCAGGTATGTCCAAGGTATGTCCGACTCAAAAGAAATAAATAAAAAAATCGTTTAATTATTTTTTTAAGCATTTATATGGAAAAAGAACATCAATTTGTGATCACTTGTATCTCTTACAAAAGTGGATATTTTTGAAGAAGATTTCTTGTTTTTGGGAGGCCTATAAAGTTTTTCCATGAATTTCATCATGGATTATACTGCAGCACATATTTACAAGGGAAATTGGCAAATTTCTTAGAACGGGCCAAGTTTTGGAGCTGAGAAAATTTAATAAGTTTTTATTGGCAATACTGAAAAATAAAGTACATATAAAGTTTTAATTTAATTAAAATTCCAAAAGATCGAAAATTGGCGATTTTCTCGTGCATTTTTTGCAAAAATTTAATATTTAACATTAAATAATTTTATTTTAATAAAAAAATTATTTGAAACTTGAATTTAATATGAACAAAGTTAATCTTTTTTATAGAACTGTAAAACATATGTCCATATTTTTTCATTCCAAATACGCAAAATCCAAATATCCGAATAACAGCTTAAATTGGCTTTTTTCATAAATGGTTCAGAGATTGCTGCCGTTTTAAAGAGGTTCAATAAGGTCTAGTGGAATGTGTTTGCCCTAATGTCGCTCGAATATGGTGATAATGCATTTACGTTACAAATTCTTTCAGAATTATGAAAAAAATTGATTTTAAAATAAAAAAATATTTAAAACTTTTTGAAAATATTATGAAAACTCCATTTTTGAATAAATTTTTACTTCAACAATAATTTTACCTTTTATTGAATCCTCAAAGGAATTGGATCATTTTACAAACATTATTTAGAAATTGTACAGAAAAAAACTTTTGGACCCAAATATGAAGCCAAATTAAAAATCTAAAAAAATTGTATCCGAGGTCACAAGATTTGGAGATCCACTTCCCGACTCTAAGACCGTTTAAAAGCCAAGTCAATTGGAAAATGTGAAATTTCTTTAAAATATATTCAATAGTTTCAAAGTTACAGAATTATTTCCAAAATAAGAGCTGTGGTACCGCTATGGAGCGCCCAAAATTTGACTTCCACACATTTTGGAGTAAATTTCACATTTCTATTTCAACCTTTGATCGCAATGATAAAAATAGAGATTTTCAAATTAGATTTCCCAGGCCAAATTTTGACATGCATTTCTTCAGATGTTTGTTAGAAACCAAATTCGATCCTTAATCTTTTTTTTTTTTCATAATGTCCCCAGAAAGCTGCGATCACTAATAACCTTTGAGAGGTAAAATTGATAATTAATTAAACCTTTTGCTTACGATGTTCACATTTCTTTTTGTAAACTTGTAGCTTATGATCAAGACATCGGTGTAATCGCAACCATTTAAGTGGCGTTGCATTGAATACCTTAACCGATTTTTTAGAACTTATAAACCGTTAGAGATATCTCGAGAGTAAATTTAAAAGAGTACAGGCCTCTATCTGATCAGAAGCGTAATCGATTACCCTCCAAATTAAGCCATTTCGGGTATGTTGATATTAAAAAAAATCACCAAAAATTATTTTTTTGGATTTAAGGAAAACAGTCCCTGTAACTCTCTATAAAAAGAACAAATATTCGAGATATTCGAGTCAAAGTAAATATTTAACCTATTTTTACCCTTGTCTTTTTCTAGTGTTTTAAATTAACACTCTTAATACAGGTCCTAAAATAAAAAAAGGAACATATCTCCCTAATGCAGAGTATCCGACATTCGACTCGATTGCACTTAAAACTTTCTTATTTGTTACTCATGATGCATGTGTGTGTTCCTGTCACAATAATTTACAAATTTGCATGCAACGAAGCAATGCAAACTAGCAACAACAAAAACAACAATAGCAACATATAAGAAAATGATGCCACAAAGATGAAACACAACAAAACGAATCAAATGTAGAAAGTAATAAACATGTCACATTGACGACAGATGTGGTCGCTCAAAAACAACAGCAACATCAACAAGAACAACGAACAGTAAACAGTGATCAATATAACAAACTGCAAAAAATTTTTAACTGACTGACAATTCTCTCTATTCTTTGGAAACCAATCAGACAGAGTGGATCGATCAACTACAACTGAAACTAGTAACTACTTATGATGTTGCTACTTCTCTTATTGTTGTTGTTATTGTTGTTGCTGTTTATAACCAATTTAATACAATTTTTATATTTTGTTTAAGAAAAAAAGAAACAAACGAAAAGAAAATCTTTTGTTATTTTATTATTAAAACAATCAGAAATAAATTTGCATTGATGGTTGATGAAGCATTTGTGTCATGTTGCAAACAACGACATTTTGATGCTGCAATTTTTATAGTTGTAACAAAATGTATATTTTTTTCAACAAGTTTTATGGTATTTTTATGGTCAAATACTAGAAAATACTCTTTTCGTAATCACCATTTTTGGGGAGGATCAAAATTTATATGGCGAATGTGAATTTTAAATAACAAGATTTATTTGTCAGAAACAAAAACAAAAACAAAAAAAATATTGTAGACAAAATGTTAACATATTTTTTAGTTGTCTAAAAAATTAAGAGTTATAAGTTGGGTAGAGTTTTAGCTTTCTGAAAGTTGATGGAGGTAATTAAAATTTGTCGGAGAATCACTAACCCATTTTTAGTTGTTCTTGGCCAACATATACACTGCTCTCCATATACTTTCCTTTTGTTTTTACGGTGCACTCTGGTGTGTATGGTTCAGCTTTGTTTCAGTGTCATTCTCGTTTCGGCGGGAATAAACGCAAGCGAATGTTGGCAATTTGAAGATTCCCTATTGAGGTAACAGGTAGCTCATCAAAATGGCGATTGATAAATTCTCTGAAGCTGAACGTGTCTGCTTTTTTTCGGGTCATAAAATCGTGGGGTCACTCCAAGAAAATGATTATGGGTATGTGACCTGATCCGAGAGAAACTACAGTTTGCCAAGCTGGGCAGTTTATCAAAGCAGTACTTCGTTCCCACCACATTGGACATAGATCCATGATAAGCAAAATACGTTGGTTTCAAAAATTACAGGTGAACTTCCATGTTCGAAGAATTACTAACTCCCTTCGGGAAATATGCGATTGAAAAGGTGGGTTACCAGTTTTAAACTGTTTGAAGTCCAAAAGGCAGTGATCGAGATGAGTAAGAAGTCTAAATAGCGACTGAAATCTGGTATCAGGGGCAATAGGTGCTTAGCCTTATTGTTGGAATGGTGGAGGTGTTGTGATTTTTTTATACCGGAGTAAAAGTCTAGATCTTTAGGCCTGGTTGTGAAGTTGCATGTTCAAACGGGTGCCATGACCCAAAAATCATGGCGCCTAAACAAGCCATATTCACATTTGAATTGGTACTCAGATAAAGATGTTTGCTATATTTGGGGGCCTTTGTACACATTTTTGCAACCAATCTGAGTGGCCACTAAAGGGTTAAATCTCTTTGGTCTCGGTTGTGAAAAGTGACCACCTTCTTTTAGTTGCTGATAATGTGAGCAACAAATCAGGGATCAGTAATCCCTATTTAACTAAATTATCGGGAAAATGGTAAAAACAGACGTTTCAATCACTTCAATAATGACGAATTCGGTAATCTCCGAAAAGTTATCAATCCAAAAAATTATTTCCCAAAAAATAAATTCGGATACACATCGTAATAATGATTTGTCTCCTTTCCAGAATTACATTTGTCATGGAACAATTTCAATTTCATTTCGTTCCCTTTAATTATTGCAACTGAAACCCTAAACTTTGAAACCCAAAACGAGACACTTCCCACTTAATAGTTTCAGTTAATTTCTTGCAATTTTCTTGTTATATTTCTTATTGTTGTTGTTGGTAAAAATTTCTTGTTTTTGTTGTCAGTAGAAACAAAAAGTTGGCTTTTAGAGCGGTTTGTTCCTCTTTTTTTTTTTTTTTTTTTTTTGTTGTTGATTTCGTTTTAAGCCAATAAAATCTTGAACGACATCGTAAAGTTGCAAATTTAAATCATAATTTATACCACATGCCAGCATAAACTGTTGCTGGTTGATGCTGGTTGCAAGATGCTCCGCCTTTTAGCCAATCAGATGATATATTTACGAATATCAGGAATAAGAGAAGAAGGGAAAAAAGATAATTTTGTTTCTGGCTTAAAAGAAAATAAAAATTAATTTGATAATTTTATGGAGAATGGGGCGTAGATAACACATCTTTAAATATCAGCATAATTACCAAATACTATAAATTTGTTGAAAAATTATATGATTTTTCAAAAATTTATTTTTAATTTGTTCTCTTTTCCAAAAAAAGTTAAGAGCCCCATATTTATTTATTAATAAAACTTTTAGTTAATATAAAGAAAGTTTGTTTAATACAAGATCTTAACTTCATAATTTGTCTTTTTTTCGAAAATAAGTTTTAAGGCAGATTGATTAAAATTATGAGCGATCAGCCGTTACATTTTTTTTAAAACGGCTTCCCGAAATTTTTACTTTTTTTGTTTTTATACATTTTTAAGGTGAACAGCCCAAAACAAATTTTAAAGATATTAATCTATTAGTTAAGTTAAGTTAAGTTTAGTTTATAAATTTTATTTATGCCTTAACAATACATCATTATTACATTATATTCTCACATATATACACACACACACACACATAAATATTTGTTATATAAAATATTGAAATATTTACTCATTAACAAATTGTTGTTTGGTGTATTGAACTGTTTTTAGTTAAAGGTTGTAAATAACAACAACAAGAACAACAATAAATATGAACTTAAACTTCCATTATACTCCCAATCCAGCCGTTAAACTTATTCGTTTTTATTGGCAAATTATGATGACGACGACGCTGATCAAGATGAGTGTGAAGGGTTTATCTTTACCCTAAAATATATATACAGTGGAATTGAGGGGAAAAAATTTGAACTAAGAACTGGTGTCAAAATACCGAATATTCACCACAGCAATGATCAGCTGATTTTAAGAGAAATAATTATAACTCGGAAACTGTATGCAGGATTTCTCATCTATTTTCATAATCTACACAGCTTTAAGCGAGCAAATCCTTCGATTCCAAGTTGTTTACTGCATAAACTATATAGTTTAATGTGGGCCTAACCTTTAATACCAAAAACCACAAAGTTTCTCTCCACCTTATATCCGTTTAGGATCATTCATAATCGTCACATCTCAAAAACCAACTTAACAATCACATTCCCTACTTGCAGGACAAAAGAAATTAAAATCACAGGTCAAGTTAGAAGTGACCCCGCAGATTGAAATGAAGAAAAGTAAGATAAGAGCTCCTATTGAAGAGTCATTGTAACTTAGAGGATCCTTAACCCGCCCAAATCACTGACGGCGAAAATTTTTTAAGTCTTCTCAAGTTAATTGCAGCTCATTTAATGTACTTTAGAGGTCCTTAACCCGCCCAAATCACTGACGGCGAAAATTTTTAAAGTCTTCTCAAGTTAAATTGCAGGTATTATTATCGAACTTTACTATCTAGTCACAGTGGACTATAAACAATCGTTCAAAAAATTAACCATGAATACCCCACAGCACCACAGCTGTATTATAACCACTTATGTTAGAATGCCCAATAACCCTATTTGTAGATCCGGATTTCTAATTTGTGAACTTCTGTTTGCAATGCAAGGCTTACCCCCTTCTATGTAATCTTGACTTACAATCAGTCCATTTGAAGTCGGACCCGAATATCTTACACCTACAAACAGTTTAAAATGATATGGCGAGTAATATTACGTCATAATAAAAGAGCAGCCTGAGGTTCCAGTTTTAACTCCAGTATTGGTATTGGTTCGCCGAATCTGAACCTCTCTTATGTCAACAACTATATCACGACAGGATTTTAAAAAATCCGTTGTAGTGGCTTTTTGCTTTTCCACGTAAAGCTATAGTTCATGAACGTTAAGTTCCGTGTTGGTCCAACTATTTTGAACTTTTTTAAACTCACCACACTTTTGTAGAACTTTAACTCAAATATAAATCATTTGTTGTAATTGTCGCAGACAAATATAATCCCATCTGCTAAAGGAAGAACAATATCTCAGTCTGGACATTTATGAAGCAAACATTTCTTAGATTATTATTTGTCCCACTGTACCCCACAATAACCTAAAGTCAAAAACCGAAAATTAAGAAAAGAAAAAAAGTTATACAATGTGGTTGGTTGTTTTTCTGAATTATAATAAATAACAATAAAGAATAAAATGTTTAAATAGGCCTCCTTTGGTTTAAAGTAGCGAATATGCCTTATTAGTCGTTATTACACCAAACAGTGCACCTTCAACCAAAAAAAAAAAAAAGAAAACCAACAATATCGTGCAACATAATATGAAAACATAAATATAAATAAAGCAACATATATGTATGTATGTTTGTATGTATGTATGTATATGGAACATACATGAATAGAGGAATATACACACAAACTGTGATATACATATTTTGGTATCTTTACAAGATGGTCGTAATAATGTTGAGGCACTAATCAAACAGATGATCTTGATGCACTTAATAATTGTTGCTGCTGACTGCTTTAACAGTCAAATACAAAAAAAACAAAAACTTCATTGCATTCGTTTTAGGGATTGAAATCGAGATTTGAATCTCCGGAAGCAATATAATCAACATACTCTTTGCCAGCACTGTGAGGGTTACATTCAGCAAATTTCCAAGCGAAAAACATGAGTTTAACTAAAACTGAACTAAACCAAACTAAACTAGTGAAGCGATAAATACATGCACACATAAGTAATATTGTATCTCACAATCTCACAATATTAGTTATTAAACAGTTAAGCACAGTTAAGTGGTGGGGGTATTATGCGTTCATGCAAATGTTTGTAACAGGCAGAAAAAAAATTGTCCTACCACATACCACTTTTGGGAATACCGTTCGACTCAGAATCATTTAAGCATGTCCATCCGGCTGGTTGTCCAGTTTTAAAATATCTTAATAAAATTTGCACGTATTATTTTGGCTCAGGGACGGACCATTATTTCATATAGACCCCATACAAATGTGCAACCGGAATGGGGTTTTTAATCCATAATATTCTTAAATACAAAACGATGTCAACCAAATTTATCAGAAATAAGTCTTATTATATTCTTAAATAATAAGCAAAATTATACGAGGATCAGTCCATTATTTCTCATAGGTCCCATATAACTAACCTTGTAAATATCATTTTGAAACTCATATATATGTGGGTATTGTAAAACTATTAAGTCAAATTATGATAAATTAAGCCAAAACCACTATACGAAATAATTCGAGGGTCGGTAAATAATTAAATAAGAAAAGCAAATTATACGAGGACTATTCATACAACTTTCGTAGCAATCATTTACAACCAACAATGTGGTGGTGGGTATTAAATAGTCGGTCCTGACCGACTTTAATATTTTAATATTCGTTTTGTTATAGAAAAGTTCCATTATAAAGATATCGTCATGTTAACGATAGATACAAAAGATGGATTGTATGGATAACTAATTTATTTAATCGATTATATTATGCCAACCATAAAAAATTACAAGAAAAAAAAACGAGAAAAACTCTAAAACCTTTCAAAATGTTTAAATTATGTCGATAATTGGTTTATAACAAAAGTGCAGAGTTTATAAATCAAATTAATTTTAATTACTTTCAAAAGTCAACAACAAAGATTAACGATCCCCAGCTAAAGTTCTAGACAATCCTTACAACAACAACAACAATGAAAAAACTTAGAATTTACATTCAAACCGCAATAAATTACAAATACATTCATATATAACCACGATCATGTAAGTGTAATCAAACCACCCAACTACAACAACATAAAAACTACAATGTCCCACACAACAAATCGATCAAGTTGACAGCTTTTGAAAATCAACAAACTTCAATTTAGCTCCTCCGCACTCCAAATAAAACCTGGAAGCTTTTTATTGTTAAAAAAACATATAAAAACAAAGTCTGAGAAACCTCTGATTTCGTACATAACTACACGATCATGTTTGGCACTTTGTGAATTATTTGATCGTAGTGAATTTATATAAATTGACAGCGAATTTAAACTTAAATTGAATACGCAACAGAAAATTGGATAATTTCCCGTAAAAATCTTAACAAATACATTTACAATGCTTACACATACTCACACACACACACATACAAAATCAATGCTGTAGATCTGTGTTACAGTTTTGCAGGGATCTCTTTTTTTCTTATTCAAAGATCATTGGCAACATTTTGTGACCAAATTGACTGTGCCAGGAAGATGAAGGAGACGTTGAAACAACAACAGCAGCAGCAGCAGCAGCAGCAACAAACAACAATAACAATAAGAGCAACACGATTGATATATGCAGATACAGTAAAGCATTCCCAGGAGCATTATTTTTTAATCCACAAAAAAGGCAATCAATAACAATAATGACCCAAAAAAAAAGACACTTGCAGCCACAATACAATTTTCTGGTAAAATAACAAAAAACAAAAAACGAAAACGGCCACCAAAAAAAGGTTTTTGAAATGAAAAAAGAAAAGAAGAGTGTGTGACCAGGTTAAAGTGTTCTTTGGAAATGAGTATTATTAGCTGATTAAGGAGTTTGACGTTTCGGAGAAATTTTTGATTTGTTTTTTAAAATGCGCGAATATATTTTCGAAGCCTTTTTTAAAACCGATCAAGTTCAACCCATCAGATTTTAGTAGCAAATTTTTGTGGCAACTCATACACTATAATACTGTCTCCGGCTTATTTGGCTTATTGAAGGGATAATAAAAATTATAGGTTCCCAAAAATCTTGACCAGTACTTGGTTTGTTATTGAAGATGGAAATTTTTAGATGGACTTGATATAGTAATCCGATATCTATCAATACACAAGGACAAGTACATTTTCTATAGCTTTGAATCATTTAGTCAATTTACAAAATCTCATCCGCATTGTAGTGAATCAGTTCGGGATACAAGAAATTTATTATATCCATCCAGCTTTAAAACAGCTCTCTCCTAATCCATCTTCCACTGGAACTGCACTTAAAACTAAAAAAAAACAACAATTCAAGAGTTATGAGAAAATCAATAAACATACGAAATTGATGACTTTACAGATACATTTTTTCACATCGGAACAGATTTTCATGTTCATATCTCTTATTGAGTAAAACAAGTCCGTTATAATATCGCGATAGATAGAAGAAACACGACACAATGAAGCTGTCAGAACATAAATCGCTGGGAACAGTTACTTTAAAAAGATGATTTTCAGCAATTTCTAGTGAATAGAAATTTGCGCAAACGTGCTATTTTCTCAGGTAAACGATATCAGTCAAGTGAAAATGTGCCTCATTACTGAAGATGATTTCTTTCATAAGTCGCTATCCACTTCAGAATATTGAACAAATTTCGGTAATGATGTGACTATTCAATCTTGCAGGATGGATATTCGAGGTTTGCGATTATTCTGCTACATTATCGCAAATTACATATACAATTACAGAAGAATGACTTAAGGATTAAAATCAAGATGTAAACCTCATTACGAAAGGTGATTTCCTTGTTGGTTTGTTCTACCAATTCTTTGATGGATTACAAACCTTGAACCGTTGAACTTTGTCAGCAAGAAAATTTATATCTTTATTTGTTTTTCACACGACAAATCGGGGTTCAGCGTGCAAATATTTTATTAAAACGGTGAGATTCTGAAATTTTCAAATATTGGTCACGATGAGAAATCTATGTTAGTGACTCCTTGGCATGTTATAGCGCACAACATTAATGTTTTCCGAAAGAAAAACTGAGCGATCTTACACAAGCGTATTCACATTTTCTACAAAACTGGTTTCTTAAGATTTTCGCATTATTCTCCATACGAACGTGAAAAGCATACGGTAGGATCCATTGAATTTTGGCAATATATTTTTCTTTTATGATTATGGATTTAATTGAAGTCCATAGGCAGAGTCTCACAACTGGACATAATAATTAGTAGTATGATTTTAATTCGCTGCTCAACCATGTGACATTACGTTTCAGTTATATAGCATTTTCCGACGCCACCAACACATTGTTTTAATACACTTAAAATAAAATTATTCCTCTTTCTGGGATAATTTCACGGCAAAAGATCTGCTTCAAATGGTGCTCGAAGGGACGAGAACTTAGATATAAGGTGGGTACACCAAAACTTCCCACCATCGTTTTCAAAGTAGTTGTTGAACGATCATGTAGCCAAGTCTCATGTCTGGATGAATGAATTCTCTTTCAACTAATTAATTGTTTTCGAAACAAAACCCATTTGATCGCATGACATTATTCCATTAAATATAAAGCATTATATTGACATTGCAAATATATCGATTTTGATAATAATTTGACTGTTTTGGTAGTATTGAGGTAAAGAATAAATGAAACTAAAATCGGATACCATGACGTTCTGCATCGGTAAAAATAATTAGTGCTTGGAAAGGACACATTCTAAGCTATAATGCGGTTGAACTAAAGCTTCTCATCCACTGCATTTCAATTTCTTTTGATCGGAATTAGAACTTGTTGCCTGATCTTATGTCATCAAGAATGTGCTCCCTTCAAACTAATCATTTGTTTTTAGTACACGTCCTCTGTGATCGCAAGCCATTTTTTAATCAAATACAAATCATTATTTTGACATCGTAGATTTTGATCGCTATAATTTTTTACGATTGGTGTTATTGTTTTATACTTTTCGTTCAAGCATCACTTCCTGTAAAAATCATGATGCAAAATCAAATTTTCTGAATTTAAATCCATATCAGCCCATGAATGTATCCTATGAAGAAAAGAAGAAGAACTTGAAATATTACTGAGAGTTACAAAACATCCCAACATTTAAGTGATGTTTCCCTTCTTCATTTTCAAACTTTAGCGTCTAACTCTTCGGCCTCTCTAGGACATCTGTATCGAAGAGTTGACACGATGGGTATTCAAGATTTGCAGCTCTTCTGCCGTGACAAAGATGATTTCTCTATCCCTACTCACTTCTGTCTGCTCAAGAAATATTTTGTTGATTTACAACTCTTGAAGTTCATCAAAATCGATGAAGTTGTTTACAACGCCGATCCAATATTGATAGTCCTATTATCACTGTTTTCCACGTGATGAAGGGATTAGTCCACGTTGATGTTTATCAGTGAACAAATCTTTTGTTAAAACTATCGGAGTGTGTTCCATTTTTCATCACCAGTAACAACCGATTCATAAATTTTGAGCCTTTCTTTTTTCTCATGCAAAATCGCTATTCAACTCCCCTAAGTTTCAATCCATATCAAACTATTAATACTTTTCATGAGGAATCTGCAAAAAATGTGAATTTTTATTAGGAGTTACACAACATCCCAATATCCGTAACGTATACAATTCCACATGTTTTAATTTCGGCTAACTCTTTCACCTTTCTTTGACACATGTATAGAAATCACCCATATTGAACATGTTGCTTTCTTCATATGGAATTGGAAAAGATTTTTCTAGAAAAGCATTTTTGGATAAAAAAAATTCGATGTTGTAGCGAATAAATGAAAATTACCATATTTATTTTTAAGGTATTAAAATTTCTTTCGGTGTATTCGCAGATGCTTTAATATAATGATGAAATTGAATATAACATGTTTTACATATGTATGTCCTGCACCTTGCTTTGTTTTACGACTCTGAATTGTATTTTGTTATTTGGAAATTTATTATAGAATGTTTTCAATATATTCCGGAATTTATATATGTATGTATGTGTGTATGTATGTATGTATGTATGTATGTATGTATGTATGTATGTATGTATTTCTTTTCTTTTCGCTGTGGTCATCTTATTTTTGTTGTTGTTGCTGTTGTTCATATTGTAGAATTTTCAGAAAACAATGGTCCACACACTTAATATGCGCGCTTAGCTCTCAGGAGACTTTTTTCTTCGCTTTTTGATAATTGTTTCCCTCAAGTAGTAGTAACAACAACAACAATAATAAATACTCACACAGATCCTCCATTGGCCTTTAAGAATACGGAATAAAAAACAACAAACGATATTCGTGCATTACGATCACAATGTGAAAACAATATCGAAATTGTGTTCTCGTTTTCTTTTCAGATTATAACGTATGCAAACGAGTTCAATTTTCAATATAAAAATCAATTGTTTAGACCACCAACAAATGACAATTTGGTTTATTTCTTAAAAGTAATGATCGTGTCATTAACAAACATCATCTAATATACGAGTGAACGAACAAAATCGATCACTGAATTTTTTTTCAAGGTTTTCAAAAGTGGTTAGAAAAGGAAGGATGAAACGGATTCATGAAAAAATATTCCGTTTCAACTTATTTGGATTCATAATACATATATATGATCTTGTTATTGTGACCCTCGGAACTTTACTTTAAAACGATCTGAAAAAAATTGGGTGAAGTTAAAAATACTTTTAAGAACTATAAAGAATAAGTTCAAAAATATTAGTCATCCCGTTAGAAAGCTAGTTTATAGTTCAGTAGATTTGAGAGAATCGGAGGTACCACGACGGTAATAACATCATCGACGTAATATCGTATGGAATCGCTATTTGGCAAACTAATTGAATCCGAAGAAATCATGATTTTGGCTGAATTAAATGGTTTTTAAAATAAACAACTTGTCTTCTGTCAAAAGGGGTGGCCTATAGATAATATTAGAATATAGATACATAACCTTTTGGACCAAATTGTAAGCTTTCGTTTTTTTAAGAAAATAATTTTTCAATTTTTAAATTAAGTCCAACTTATTTTATTTTAATATGGAATCTTGTTTGGTTCTCACTTTCCATTCATGATATTCACCTTTAGACCCTAAAGTTCTGCATAAAACTTTCATTTTAAGATACATTTTCATACCAGTTCAAACGCTTCTTTAGTCGCTAAATTTCATTTAATTGAAGTCCTAAATCTGATTATTTTATCACTTTGAACCAAAAGCTCAAGAATGACAAAAATTTTATTTATCTTAAATCAAGTAAAAAGAACAAAAACTGCAAAGTGTAGAACTGAAATCACCAGTGATGCCACTTAAAAAAAAATTTTCAATCACAAATTTTGAATTTGTGATTAAAAATTTTATTTTCGGAATTTTATTTATTTTTTTGTAAATTGTATTTAGTGGTGAATAATTGAATTTGAGGTATTAAGTTGAATTTGGAATAAAACATGTATTTCGTGAAGAAAAATGAAATTAAATTGAAAGAATAAATTTTCATTTAAAAAATAATTTGTGATGAATTATTATTTAATTAGAAGTGAAAAACATAGTTTAAAGTAAAATGTAGAATTTGTTAAAAAACGTAATTTTAGAGAAATAATTAAATTTTTGGTGAAAAAAAAAATTTATGAAAAATGTATTTTCTTGGTGAAATTTTTATTTTCGGTATCAGTTTTTTTTTTTTTTTTTTTTTTTTTTTGAAATTAAGTATGTGGTGAATAATTTAATTTGAGGTAAATTTGAAGTGTAAAATTGATGTTATTTTATAGTGAAAAATTAAAATTTAAGCATAAAATAGATTTGTAATGAATAACTGAATTTTAGGTAAAAACCATGTAAAATATTTTTGTTGTAAAAGCTCCAGTTTGTGATGAAAACTGAACTTTTTCAAAATGTTATTTGTACTTTTGATGACCTTTTGTGAAAAATTAAATTTTTGGTAAAAAATTTAAAATGGAAAAATTAAATTTTTGGTGAAAAATTTAATTTCTGATGAAAGATTTAATTTGTGATAAAAAATTTAATTTGTGATGAAAAATTTAATTTGTGATAAAAAATTTAATTTGTGATGAAAAATTTAATTTTTGGTGAAAAATTTAATTTTAGAAAAAAATTGAATTTGTGATGACAAATTTAATTTTTGGTGAAAAATTTAATTTCAGATGACAAATTTAATTTTTGATGAAAAATTTAATTTTTGGTGAAAAAATTAATTTTTGATAAAAATTTTAATTTTGATGAAAATTTTAATTTCTGATGAAAAATTTTGTTTGTGATAAAAAATTTAATTTTTGGTGAAAAATTTAATTTTTGATGAAAAATTTAATTTTTGATAAAATATTTTATTTTCAATTAAGAATTTAATTTTTTTAAAATTTTGATGAAAAAATTTAATTTTTGGTGAAAAATTTAATTTGTAATGAAAAATTTAATTTCTGATGAAAAATTTAATTTCTGATGAAAAATTTAATTTGTAATGAAAAATTTAATTTCTGATTAAAAATTTAATTTATGATGAAAAATTTAATTTGTGATGAAAAATTTAATTTTTGGTGAAAAAATTTAATTTTTGGTGAAAAATTTAATTTTTGGTGAAAATTTTAATTTTGAAGAAAAATTTAATTTGTGATGAAAAATTTAATTTTTGATAAAAAATTTTATTTTTAATTAAAAATTTTATTTTTCAAATTTTAATTAAAAATTTAATTTTTTAAATTTTATGAAAAAATTAAATTTTTGGTAAAAAAGTTTAATTTTTGATGAAAAATTTAATTTTTAAGAAAAATTTTTAAAAATATTTTTTTGTCAAAAATCTGATTTGGGAATAAAAATATAAATTTGTAAAAGTTTGAGTCAAAATTAAAAAAAAAAAATATTTTGGTAACAAATAAAGATCAGTATGCTTCTCAAGAAGTTATTTGAAATTCGCATAAATAACGTTCCATTGATTGATGAATATTCTGTCTCAACTATTAAGAATAACTCACATGATTTTCGCAAAACGAACTGATCAAGAATGTACAGATGTATGCAGATTCCTTATAGGAACATTTTGAAAAATAACACTCAAAGTTTTACCGATTAAGAATAATTTCACACTTAGTGTGAATAATTATTCGGGTTTATATTTCAATCCGTTTATTTGCATTATTTATTTTATGAAATTTTTAAATTTGTGTTTAATTCAATCACTATTTTTCTGAGAACATTTTTTAAAATCAGATCTAAATGTTTTAACCAGGACCTGTATTCCTAAAAGGATTGACGTAACAATAACTTTAATCTTTTGTCTTTAAGTTTCGGTATACGTTAGTGAAAACGACTCTTTGATTTATCCGATGTAGTTTCCAATATTTGTTTAAACATTTTTAAAATTCTTTAGTTAAACTCTAGAAAAAAGAAGAAATTTAGTTAATCGATTATTCGTTACAATTTAAAAAGTTTATTCGCTATTTAAAATCGGCCACTTTAAATTAACCGACCTGTAAATCGTCACATTTAATCGAATAACCGCTTGATAACACCAAATGATTTATATATTTCTCCAGAAATTCTCTTTTCAATTTTATGCTAAATTTGAGCAAATTGGCAACACTGAAACAACCTTTTAACAAAACCCTTTTGCTTTATCGTTAATCGAAGTGAACATTTTAAACTTTTCTAAAAAAAAGAAGATGAAAACAACTGTTTGGAATTTCAGAACAATGTCATCAATTAAAGGTAAAAAATACAATGTTCACACCTGAAAACTCTATTAACAGAATCACATTCAAGCAAAAATGCAATAAGGAATTTTATGGAACAGGAATACAAGCTTAAGCAAATTAAAATGTAAAACTTAAACTGGACTTTTTTAGTGATCTTTTTTAGTGATCATTTAAGCGATCAACGAAGGACTTCACTTAAAACGTAAGTCATAGATAAACTAGTAAAAATGTTATAGTCGGTCAAGCCTGATAATAATACCCTACACCACATTGTTGATTGTAAATGACAACTACAAAATATTATGAACGAGCCTCGTATAATTTGCTTTTCTGATTAAGCGTTTTATACATTATATGATATTAACTTTAAATGAAATTTATGCGTTTGAAAAGGATTTTTCCTCGGTAACTGGAAGAAATGATGAACCGACCCTCGTATAATTTCGAAATCGAGTTTAAATTGTATTTATTCTAATTTGACCTTTTTTAATGTATATGTGAGAATTATGCCCTTCAAAGCGATATTTGGAAGGGACTTGTATGCGACCTATGAGAAATAATGGACTGATCCGCGATTAAGAATGTTATAGGACTTATTTTTCTTAAATTTAGTTGAAATTTCTTTATACTTAAGATTCTTAGAAACTTAAAACCCCATTCCAAGAGCACATGGGAGCTACCTGAAATATTGGACCGAATATGACCAATTTCAATAGGCTTCGTCCTTGATAACCAAATTTCACAAGATCTCTTAAAAATTTCGACTTGAAGAGCGTTCGAAAAGTTTACATGGACAACCAGCCGAACAGACGGACGGACAACGTTAAATTGACTCAGAAAATAATTCTAAATGGAACTTAAAGTTGGATGTAACAGCAATTTTTCTTGCATGTTACAAACAAATGCATAATACCCCAAACGCCTACATTGATGTAGGGTATGCAAAAATGAATTACTTTATCATTCTGAACATTAATTTAAATGAGTGAATGAGATTAATAGTTTTTACTATTTTTTAACAGTTACTAATTTAAGACTAAATAGTATTTTAATTAATTAATTAAATTTTATAAACTAAATTAATGCCCTGAGGCCACATTTCTATTCTTTATTTCTTAGTATAAAATAAAATAGAATTGATGTCGTTTTAGCAATTATTTAACATGTTAATGAGCCGATTACCAAGAATTTCCCTCCCAAAAAAAAATATCGAATTTAATTTACAAACAAAACAAAAACAATACGAATTCTAAATTTTTAGTTAAATTTCATCCCAAAATAAAGTTAAAAACCTAAATATTTCATTAAACAACATTTGATTAATGTTAAACATAAAAAGGCGATAAGTTTATGCGTCTAATTAACGCCATAAAAGTGTGTGTGTAATCTATACCAATGAATCTTCCTGCTTCTTCTTTCTTCTTTCTTCTTCTTCTTCTACTCAGTCCAAAGATACTAAACATGAATACAAGAATAAGTAAATAGAGAGACAGACAGACGGACGAACTTACTTACTAGTGATGATAATGACGATGATGATGATGACCACAATTGAAATTTACAAAAAGGGTTTTTGAATGGGGCGTTCAAGAACAGACAATCGGACAGATACATTAGTAACAAAGAAATTAACAAAATTCAAGAAAAAAACAGAAGTTAAATAACTGAATATTAAAATCTACTTCATGCAACAACTACAACAACAACAAAAAAAGCTAATAAAACAACAATAAAAATCATGTTTATTTGTTTAAGTTTTGTTTTCCTTTAAAAATATCATTAAATAGTGGACGTTAAGTCTAACTTTATTACAAAGCGATTAACAGTGATTAAGAGAAAAGTAGCACAAATTATAGTTCTAAACTACGTATCTAGTGAATTAGCACATGAGAGGTGAAAAATCTCCTTTCAGTCTATTTTCATTCTCATATCAAACTGATTTATATCTTCAGTCATAATGATCGATGAATAAAGACACTAAATCCTAATCCAATTACAGATTTCCGTAAAACATTCCAAAAACCATAATAATTACGTTCTATCTTGCAAGATCTTGAACTTATTTTTTAATAATTTTATGAAGACCCACCCGAGTTACTACTATCAGAGTCCTAATGAAAAAAACCTGATTTTAGATCTGCGAGAGCTTTTTAATATGTCCTAACACATCACCTTTGAATATTCTCTCCAAGAAAGGATCATCCAAGCCCCAATTCTTGCACCACATCACAATCTGAATCGATGATGTCCGTATGTCCATCTGTCTGTCGTTGGCAAGCGCACATTTCTCAATTAAATTTGGCCAAAAGTTTATTATTTTCAAGATCGCTAATTAGAACCAGCAAAATCGCTTCATTAAAAAACGTTATAGACCGATATCTGAGACAACCTCAATATACAGATGTAAATAAAATTTTACCATTATAAGCATATTCTATACGTGGACACAATACAAATTTGAATCTTAAATCTTGTTCAAATCAATTCCTCTCCAATAAGAAAAGATAGTTATCGCGGAGGTATATCTTCATTTACCACGGATGCCCTTTATATGTGATCGACTCTCTAGCCACTTCATTTGAAGTCTCTTGGCTTCAATAAGGCGGCGCCAATTAGGTTGCCTATCCAAATGAATACCAAGGTACTTTATGTGTTCCGAACGGAGTATGCTTTACCTTACAGTGTTATTTTTGGTGGTATTTGTACTCCATCGAGTACAATACCTAACGACGCAAATTTTGAATGGTCCCAAGAGCTAAAATATATTGACCATTTCTACATTCTCTCTCACTCCACTGCGTATCACACAGCAAATAAAGTGCATTTATCCATAACCTAAGTACTGTTAGCTAATACTTTGAGGACCTTATTCCCACTTCGCAGTTTATGTGTGATTGCAATGGCCTGAGCTGATGAGGTGAACAGACAGTCAAATGTAACTTTCAGTGGTTTCCAATCGGTATTTGTACTCCATCGACTACAATACCTAATGACGCTATTAACTTTCAAATTTATATCTTTCGAAAATTTATTCGCTTTTATTATTTTGACTTTGTTTTCTCAGTGTAGAAATATGTTGTTGTTATTTCTTACCTAACAGGTGTGCTATTCATTTAACCACATCTTTCTTAGTAAAATCCTAAGAATTACATAAATATTCATGTACATTAAATGTTTGTATCTTATGGATTAATATGCAAATCAATTAAAAGTAAAAACTTCTTTCAGCTTTTAAGAGAAAATTAAAGTTTCTTAAAAGTTATTCCGATTAACACAAACACAACAAACATATACATCCTCCACATATGCACATGACTTAATGTCGGTCGAACGGTGGATCCAACGTTTACAAAACAAAGATTCATACACATAAATATTAGTTGGATATAATGTCGCTAATTTATCAAAGAAATTAAAAAAAATAAAATAAAATAAATTAAATAAAATATAAAAAAATAAAATATAAAAAATTAGCACTTCAGCCGAAAAAAGTGAAAAAAACTTAAATAAGAAATAAAAAAAAAAAGAATTAAATTAAAAGACCAACAAACTCAGGTCTTCTTCTGTTATTTTTTTTTTCTTTTTTGTCGAAGTTATTTGGAATTTTACGCTGATATAAAAAAGAGTTAACTCCTCGTTTCATACACACAGTGATTCGAAAGTGATTTTTTTGTGGAAATAATTTTGTTACTTCTAGAACTGATCGAAATGTTTTAATATTAGATGAGGTGTTTTCAAGTGGATTTGAAGGATAAGAAGCACCTAAATGGTCGGGGAATAATTCTTGTCTCTACAAAAATACCCGGAAATATATTAAAGTCTGGTTTAGATTGGATTTTCAGCTTCAGGATCTTCAGGAAAATTTGTCATTCAATATGATTTTACAAACTTTTTCATTAAAAATTTTGAATCTTCAAATTCGAACGATTTTATGGATACCAGGTACTTGTATAAGAGGTTTATACCTTCTCTTATACAAGTATCTGGTATCCATGAAATAGTTCAAATTTCAAGATTCACAATTTTTAATGAAAAAGTTTGTTAAATCATATTGAATGACAAATTTTCCTGAAGAAATTAAAATTTGGAATTTTTGCTTCTTTCTTTGAATAATAAATTAATATTTAAATTTTAATAATATTGAAAAGAATATTGATATATATTTCAGTATAATCTATATAAAATATCCCATGAATCAGGGAATTTATAAAAATACCACTTTTCCCTATAAAAATACCCAAAATCCCAACTCGTATAAAACCTGTTTGAAAATTTTACTTTTTTCATTTAAGGGTGTCCGGCAAAAAATATTTCTTGGATATTTACCTTAAATAAAGTGGTATATAAAAAGGATAATTTAAATATGATTCCAGTTTTCATATTTGAGAACTTAACAAAAAATCAAATTTTTTTCAAAATTGACAAACTTTGCCCAGGACTTCTGGGCAGATCTTTGCCTCTAAATCATGGGAATTTCCTTTACACACATTTCCATTAAAATTTCTGAAAAAAAAACAATAATAAATTTACCAAACAATTTTAAAATAAATAAATGTTGCCACCGTTTAGAACAAAATCCCAAAACAAAGATTTTTTATGTTTTAATTTCAGATTTCTATAAAGTTTTATCTGAGGCATATTTTGAAAAAAATTTAGGGTCCACATTGAGCCCGTAAAATTAATTAAAACTTAGAACAAGTAAGAAAGTTATAGTCGGTGAACTGTTACATACCCAATATCGTTTTGTAGTACCTACAAAAAATATGAAACGACCGCTGTACATTTAGAGTTTAATACTTAATACTAACAGTTGTGTGAGATTTGTACGTTTTAAAACATTTTCTCTTGAAGTCTTATATGGGAGTTATGGAAAGTGTATACAAGATTTATGCACTTTTAAATAATATTCGTAAGTGGAGATTTTATGGGAGCTATGGATAATAGTGAGCCGTTCCACATAAAATTTGGCACGTTGCTTATTTGTGTTAAATTTCATTAAAATCATATTTAGGAATTTTCTCGGCCAAAAACCATTCCATTTCAGTGAACATTTGTATGGGACCTATATAAAAAATAGATTAATCATAACCAATTGCTAAAGGCATCGTCCTTCAATAACTGGCAAACGCTTTTTCTTAATTTTGAGGTTGTCTCATATATCGGTCTATAACACTTTTGTTACTAGACCAATTTTGATGTAACTGTTTAAGACAATAACAAACGATGGTAACCAAGTTTCATTGAATTTGAATCGTTATTGTGATCGTGAATTGGGTTAACAAGTAATTTCATCTTCAATATCCTTGAAATCCTTGTAGAACTATTGTAAAGTTGTATAAGAACTATTTATATAGGATTTTTTTGTTTTTACCATAAATTAATTTTTTCCGAAATTTTATTTTTTTTTAGTTACAATGATCTACTTTGAAAGGTCACCCACTTCTTCCATGACGAAATGTGGTCCAGTTATGAACTGTAAGACAGTATAATTGAAGAGTTATTGGATTTTTTTACTAAAAAATCGCTTTTTAACCACTGTTATATTATAAAAAGTACTCTCAAAAGTGTGTAAACAAATTCCAAAATGGATTTTCGGACTAGAGTCCAAATTTATTGGAGGTATGAAAAAAGCCATTACCAACCAATTTAAATATTGTGAGCTTTCCAAAACTGCATTCCTTTTTTCAAATTCGGTCTTTAGAATTTTGAAACAAAATGTTTATGAAAAAATGGTCGAATTTGAGAGGCTTTGGACTAAGCTCTATAGCGTTATTCTATGCGGAATTTTTACTAAAGCATTCTATGTATGTGTGTAATAAAGGTCTCTGAAAAAATAAACATCCATATTCCAAAAAAAGATCGATTCTGCCCCACTGTACAGTATAATGCGTATTCAAATACATACAAACATGTATACACACATTGATACAAAAATACCCTTCAAACATTTGAAAGTTAAAATTGTCGCGGACGCCACTTCTAAGTCACTTTAGGAAGATTGTGGTAAGATTTCCGCAGATTTACAAACGCAAAATACATTACTTATTGCCACTTCATCTTCTTGGAGTATTGATGGAAGCGTCTTTTAGAAATTCTTCAGAAGTTAGTGGACAATTTACAAAAACAAAATACATTACAATCGCCACAGGATCATCTCCTAGTATATAAGAAAGTGTCTTCCAGATGTTGTTTAGAAGATATTGCAGAAATAACAAAAACAAAATATTATTATTATTGCTACTTTATCTTTTCGGAGTATATAAGGAAGTGTCTTCCAAAAGTTGTTTAGAAGATAGTAGATGATTTTCAAAAACAAAATACAATATTATTGCCACTAAGTCTTCTTGGTGTATATAGGGAAGTGTCATCTGGAAGTTCTTTAGAAAAAATTAAATTAATTACAAAAACAAAATGTTACCTGCTCCTGATTTTAAGCTTTAAATTTTAATAGTTCAGCAATATTTTGTCTTGAGAAATTATAGTGTTATTACACAACAACATTAAACATTAAAATTGTAAGTAAATTTTATAACAGACTTTAGATCTTAAAGAAATATTTATAGAATTCAAATCATAATTTTTCGGTTTTACCTTTTGAAACTAACTAACGTCATTTCGCAATATGTTTGTCGCAAACACTAATATATTCGCGGCAAACATTTATTGTTATTACCAACATGTTAATTGTTGAATTTATTTTATTTTGATAACAATTTTGTTGCTGTAATAAAATTATTTTTATTAATTAAGAAGAATATCGTGATCGTAATATGTTTGGAATTATGTTTGGCTGATCACAATTTTATTGTTATTTAAGAGTCCGTTATAAAAAAATATTGTTATTAGAACAAAATATTTTTTCAGTTCATTTTTTATTGAAATAACAATATTTTTAGTAGCAATAACAATAACTATTGTTATCAATACATAATGACAATGTGAATAAACACACTTTTTATTAAAATTACAAAATTTTTTATTGAAATAACAATATTTTTGGTGCTGATAACAATAACTATTGTTATTAGTGCAAAATAAAAATGTGAATAAACAAATCTTATAGTTACGGAAACAATATCTAAAAACAATAATATGTGGCTTCTCGTTTATGGTTAAGGCAAACATATTTTTTTCTACGTGTGTAGTTTATGACAAGACGATGAAAGACATCCAGATGGATTTGTATGTATGTATATATTATGTATGTATGTATGTATGTATGTATGTATGTATGTATGTATGTATGTATGTATTTATGTGACGTACAGACTCTAAAATGGCTGGGCCAAATTTGACAAAGTTTTCACAGAATGATTTCAATATACCCGAAAGTAACATAAGCTATAAAAATTCGATAGGATCAGGGGAAGTACCTCATACAAAAAATTGATTATCGAATATCTAAAGAACTATAAGAATAAAAGATCTCAAATTTGTTCCCGACAACTTTCACAAGGAGCTGTTTTACTGGATAAAACGTAGAACAGATAAGATCAGGGGGAGAGGTATCGCCGAGTTTGCTAGTAAATTTTAATTATTTGCATTTAATTATTATAAGTTTTAATGTAACAAATAAATACGAGTTTAAAAAAATGTGCACATTCCTGAAGTGTCCTAGAAGACACTTCTGAAAGTGTCTAAGTAGTAACTTCTGAAAGTTTCTTTAAAGCGTCTCATGAGACTCTTCTAGATGTCTCTTTTAAGCCACTTACAAAAAATTCTTATAAGTCACCCTCGCTAGTGACTTCTGAGGTACTTCCAAAAGTGACTTCTTAAAGTCGTCTGGAAGTCACTTCAATAAGGAACAGTTTGGAAGATGATTTCTATGACACTTTAAAGATATCTTCCGCAATGAATTTGGAAAACTCTTCGTAGCCACCGCAACAAAAAATGTTTGCAGGGTAAACAACATATTTTGTTAAAATATGTGTAAAACACCTTTTTTGAAATGAACAACAACAAGAAAAATAAAATAAAAATTAAAAAAAATAAAAATAAAAATCCGCACATATAATAAATATTTAGCAAAATGTCTTTTTTAATTTAATTTTATTTTATATTTTTTTATTTAAATTTTTGTGTGTGTGTTTTTTTTAGATTCGCAACTATTTGAGGTTTAAAGAAAATTTTTTGCTTATTTTTTTAGGAAAGCGAACAAGCGAAATTTTTGTATTTTCGCTTTTAATCTTTGCCGCCAAAAAAAAAAAAACAACAACCAAAAATGGAAAAAGAAGTTAACCAAAGTTTATAGTTTGATGTGCACGCGCAAAGCACACTTTAATTGCTACAACTACAATATAATTTCAGTACAACCAAATTTATTTCTTTTAATTTTGTTGTATTTAAATCTTAACAATATTTTTTTTTTTGGTTGTTTTACAAACTTGTAACATAAATTTTTGTAAAATAACATTAAATTAACAAAAACAAAAAAATTTTGTTAATTTATGTTTTATTTTTTAGTTTTTGGGGTCTTGAGTTGAAAATGATGATATTATTGTTGTCGTAACAAAATTTTAAGGGAATTTAACACATTTTATATTTCTGTTCACTTAGATTGAAATCTATGATTTTTTTTACGGTTTTATAGTGATTTCTTTTTTGTGATTAATTTAAATTACTTTATTTAAAATGACGTAAGTTTTAAGGATTTACGGAATTTTGTGTAAAATGAAGTGTTGAAATTTGTTAAATGAAATCACATTATTTATTACACCTTCTACCAGCACAGGTGGTGATGCGGGGTATATTAAGTTTGTCATTCCGCGTGTAACGTCAAGAACTAATCATGTACACAGAGAAAAAATACATGAAGTAATATCAACGTTGAACATAGTTGATTTGAGATTAAATACAACTTTTTCCATTTACTTTAAATTAAACGTTTTAACATTTGTGATGAAATAATATTGTACATATTACAATCTTTCGATATTAATATATGAAATTATATAACGATAAAAACTTTAAAGTAAATTCAAGAATATTCTCAAGAAACAGTATTTACTTTGAAACAATGTTAAATTAACATTTTTCTTATCTATGAAGCAAAATCACAATTGAAAAATAGTTAAATTAGTTCTATTTTAATTGATTTAACATAAATTTTTTCTGTGTATAAGACCACATAAAGAGAATATATTGTGTATATATATTCCTGCATCACATCAAAAGCTGAGTGGATTTAGCCATGACCAACTGTCTGTTGGACGAGATCACGGTTAAAACAGTGAAATCTGTCAATTTACAAAATAGTTATTGATCGCAATCCGAGACAACTTCGAAAATTGGACAAATAATATATATTTTTTACAACTTAAATTAAGCGTTAAGATTACAAGATATAGAAAAAACAAGTAAAAGTTATAGACGGTCAAGCTTCACTATTTAATACCCTACACCACATTAATGGAAGCTACCAAATAGTAATGAATGACACTCGCATTAATATATTTTCGAATCTGTGTTTAAGAGTGCAGTATATTAAAATGTTTATGATTATGTAAGATATGTGTGATTTAAAAGGACTTTTTCTGGGGGGATATTAAAGAAGTCAGAGGAAATTATGCGACAACCCTCGCGAAATTTCGTACAATGATTTTTTCATTATACTTATCTTAATTTAACCAATTCTAACCACAAAACTACATATAAAAAGGATTTAAGGACTTTTATGACCTTTTAACCCCATTCCGGGAATGAATTTGTATGAACCCATTATCACCAATTTCAATAAGCATCGTCCTTAGGCCAAAATAATGACACGTGCCAAGGTTTTCATGGACAGCCAACCATCCCGACGGACATCGTTAAACCGACTCAGAAAGCAATTCTGAGTCGAACGTTACACTTAAAAGTTGTGATAGCAATATTTTTTCTGCCCGTTACAAACTTTTGCACAAACGCATAATAGTGGCCATACTGAACGTTCAAAAAAGGCACTTACAAAAACGTGGCTTAAAATGGTTCGAAATACATTTAAGTATTGATTATCTCTGAAACTATAAGAGATAACCTACAGTATTTCTTGTAGAGATTTACAAGTAATTTTGATGAATTTTTAAAATCAACATGTCCGAGATGGCCAAATTTGAAAGGCCAACAAATAGCATCCCTAAGCATCTTGGGTCTGAACTGTAACCATATTCAATTTTATAATGATATCTCATGTGGTTCCAGAGTTTGATAATTATTTCCAAAAAATCGTTTTGGAAACTCTGTGCGAATGAATTTTTTCTTAAACCGATATTGGCGAATTTAGATATTTTCTTTGAACTCGAATCTTTATTTTAAACTGGAGTATCAAAAACAAATATTCGATTTAATGCAAATAAAATATATATATATAGATCATTATCCGTGACCTCTTCAAAAACGATTTGGAATCTTACTGGAAATTATTGTTTGGCGACCACAATTCTACAACTTAAAAGTTTAAAGAACCCAAGAAGTCGAGCAAATGTCATTTTATCATGAATAAATTCAATATTTTATAAAATTAATTTCGAAAATTATTTTTAAAAAATTTTCGAAATTTGTGTATTTATTTCTCAAAATAAACAATTAAAAACAAATTTAAATTCTAATTAAATTATAAAAAGTAATTATACATTCTGAAATTTTAAAAGTCGATTTCGAAATTTTTCGAATGTAACTAAAAAAAATCGAATATGTTAGAATTAAATTTTGATTTTGAAAACCTTTAAATTTAAATTTCGAAGTTATTTTAGAATTCACAAACTCCTAAAATAAAAATTTCAAATTACTTTATTTGAGTGCTATAAAATATTAAAATTTTTATATTTTGAAAATTTTAATTTCGAAATTCTTCAAATTTAATTTAATTTTTCAAAAAAAAAAGTTATTACGAATTTCAAAAATTTTCGAACTTTGATAATTTCAAATATATTCGATTTTCGAAAATTTTAAAATTTTCCAATTTTAATTATAAATTTCAAAAATATAATCTTCAGTTTTTTGTAACTTTGAACTAAATAACGAGTTTCGAAAACTTTAAAACTTTTCAAAATTGTTTTATTTTGAATTTTAAAAATTTTCTTCAAATTTTCTTTTCCTTTTAAAATTTTTCAAACATTTCGAAATTTTCAATTTAATTTGCTAAAAATATTCGAATTCGAATTATTTTGAAAGGAAGTTATTGAAAAAGTAGATTTTTAAATATTTCGAATAAAAATTTCATTGTAAATCTAAAACTTTGAAAAATGTCACAAATCTCAAATTAAATCTGAGCATCTCAAGTATTTGAAAGCAGTTTCAACTTAACCTCAAATTTCCTCTTACATTTGAATTTCTTATAAAAGAAATTCTATAACTCATAACATTTCCCAGAATAAAGGAAACCTTCAAAAATCTATTCCTGAAATCCAATTAAGTCTAATTAATCAAAAATGTTTGACCACCCAATAAGAATTTCGAAGGCACACACACACCCCAAAGAAAAAAACTGACCTTCCATGAGGACACTTTCAGTGATAATCCTTTAAATGGATTTCTTGTAAATAAAAAAACAAAAAAAACATGAATTGAAATTACACGTTGTACATACAAATTAACAAGACTTTCGTATGAAACCATAAATTTAAAAAAATGTTAATTTTTCTAATGTTCGAACTTCGAAACAAGGAAACACACGCACAACCAAAAAAATAAAATGTAAAGAAAAAACATTTTTAATTGCATCATGATGAATATGATCAACAACCTTTTTTAGTTTCTTTTAAAAAACCATAAAAAATATTTATGAGTTCTATACGACATCCAGACCCTACAACAACTAAACACTAAAGAACTGGCATTAAGTTGCACGTTCGCACGCGTACAACACAATGCATGTACAACAAACAGTACGTTTATTAAATGGTTGGATGGATCGATGGATGGATAAATTCGATGGATGATTCACAACGACAAATGTAATGCAACAACTTGACAATAACAACAATAACAACAACTACAAAACATACGTACATACATAATTCCAAGTCGAAGGCTAAAACAACCTAAGTTCCAAGAACTAACAATGTTGTACGTACAACAAATTTATACTTCTACAAACGTCTTACATATACGTTACATATGTGTGTAGTGGTATTGGTATTCTGTGTTGTGTATGAAGTATGACTAAATAAAGTGTTTATTTGTAGAAAATATCTAATTAAAAGTCTATTGGCGTATCGATGATTTGACTTGATTTCCTAACTCCTCCTCACTTTGCTTATTATTTCTTGTCATTAACAGAGTTTATGAGGAATTAATTCTTGAGGTTTCATTTTATGAATTCTTCAGATTTTTTGTTAAAGTTTTGCCGATTTTTTCCTTGAAGTCATAATTTTGTTGGTTTATATTTTCGTCTTAAAACGATTGAGTGAAATTCAAAATTAGATCTAAGCGGCATCTCTTAAAAGGGAATATTGGAATAAAAGTTGAATAGTAAAAATTAAAAAAGAAGTGAATCTAAATTTAAAATGAAGTGAATGTGAAAAAATTCGAAACTTAAGTTCAAGAGAACTTGGTCCTTCAAAAAAACTTAAAACTATGCCGGATCTTAAAAAAAACCTTCTCTATTTCACAATTAGAAAATATATATTGGGAAACTATTCACCCTAAATTTTGTGTTGTTTTTAAAAATATTGAAGTTTCAGTGTTCATTAATTTCATCCAATTTATCCGGGAGAAAACATTGATATCGTTTACGGTAGAGTCAACTTCGATTCTACAGTTTGTCAAATAATTGAACATCTTGAGAACATTACTGATAAGAACTTGCAATTAATTGACACGAATTATGACCTGAAATCCATTATTTCAGTGTCAGTCAGTACCACGATTAATTATCTTTCAGATGCGATTGAGTAGATTACAAAGTTATCTCCAAATATATATCATTTTTGTTATTAACAGCGATTTCTTTAAATAATTATTTTTATCAGTTGATATGTTACTTAAAATAATCTCGAGCCTCTACTCCAATCATTATGGAAGCATATGGATTCTACATTCTTCAGTTTTGGGATAAAAAATGAATCAAGTAAATTTCTGTTATTCTATGAAGAGCATTCCAGTAAGGATATTTTAAATCGATCGAAAATAATGAAAGTCAGAGAGTGCAAGGTTAGGGAAACTCCAACAAAACATCAAATTCACTAATTTCCATAGAGTTTTCGAACAGTTACATGTAGTCAAACGTTGCCATGATAGAAGATCGTTATTAGTTCTATGCTCTCTTACAGGGAGTCAATTGGTAATGGATCAACGACTCTCTACATCAATTCATATGGGACCCAAATCAATGCTTTTGAAACTATTCCACTGCTTTGAAACTTTGGAGAAATACGTTGATATTATAACTCCCAATACAAGCTTTTCTTGAGTTTGACAACAATCTCCATCGAGTAAAGTTTCCAATTCCTCAGTTCCAAACTGGTTCAGCTGACTCTCTTTAACTTCTGTGTCGAAACCACAACTTTTGAATATCGCCAATTATCGTTCACAAATTGTTTAAATTGGTACATACAACCAACATGACTTTTACCAAAAATCGATTAAGTCCAGCAGCTGTTTCTCCAAATAAAAAAAGGTTATGAGACTTCTCTGGAAAGACCTTTTTTAGATACAAAATTCTACATTATTATAGGAGTCAAAAACAAATTATATTTACAATTTGACCATTCAAAATACCATATTTATTTCATAAAAATCTCAAACCCCTCTAAAGAAGATGGAATTTCGCAACTGATATCAAATGAAATATCGGAGAGGCCAAATCTCAACCATAAGATAGTTTGAAACCCTGGTATTTGGAATTCACTTTTAATTCACTGCATTACCTTTAACAGATTAACGTAAGTTACTTAAAAGAATTATTGCAACACCTTGAAGGATCTGCACCTGCAACCAGACCTATATGAGAAGTGTACTCGTGCCATTAGACATTAATCTTATTCGTTTTCGAAGGATTTTTGATACCATATACCGAATTTTTAATGCTCCAAGAAATTATCTGTTCATATAGCAAGGAAAGGTAATTTCTCTCTTAAATACAGCTCGGATTACAACTTGAACATTTATATGACGTCATCAAACTTTTATCACAAAATGACACCTTTCCAACTCTGGTTCATAAAAATCTTCTTTTTTTAAATTTTTTCTATATACATTTGTGTCCTGATATAGCTTCTGCTGTTGTTGTTGCTTTTACTGCTGCTGCTGATGGTGATGATGACTTAACGACAATGATGTTGCATATTCACTATTTCATGTCAAACGACAAAAGTTACAATAAAATTTATAGAGTCCAATAATCAATATGGGTGGTAGGATTCTCCATAACAATATAATTTGTTATTATTTCAATTCTTTTTCTTATTCTTCTTTTTCAATTTCTGGGGATTTTTTTTGCTCACCTTTCGTAAACAATTCCCATGTCCTTCAAGGAATATTTATGAATGTTTACCATCAATTATTTATTTCTATTATTTCTTAATAAGAATTCCAAAATGTCATCAATAAAAAAAATTCTTTACACTTGAAAATTTAAAAATTCTAATGGTGTTTTCTTCGATTCGAAATTTTAAGTTTTGAAAATTGCTGTCTTAAATCAATTGGAGTCAACTACCAGTGTTACTTAGTCATTTACTTTTACTTATTTAATCCCTCCACCACCACAAGTGGTGAAGAGGGTATATTGGGTTTGTTATTCCGTACGTAACACTAATAAAATTTATATATATTCTTGCATCAAATCAAAATCTGAGTCGATTTAGCTATGTCGGTCTGTCTATTGTTTGGTACGTTCACATCCACAATTATTGACAAACCCCAATGAAATTTGGCCTGGGCATTTGTTATAGTCCTGAAAAGTTTCCTATTTAAAACCAGGAAAAATGTTGAAGTTCATTTAAAGATATAGACCGATATCTGAGGTGACCTCTTAGTCAATTTAAATCGAATATTAAAATGAAATTTTGCCATAATATTAAGTTATATATACTTCATTACCATTCCAAATATTATCAAAATCGGTAGTAGAAAAAAGAGATCCACTTTGAAGTCTACGTTCGACTCAGAATCACATTCTGTGTCTATTAAACGATATTCGTCCGTATGTCTGTCCGCCTGCTTTCCATGAAAACGTTGCCAACACTCTACAGTTTGCAATTTTTAGGTGGTTGGGGTATAATACGTTTGTGCTGATATTTGTAACATATAGAAAAATCATGTAAGATCCACTCTAAAAAAGAGATCCACTTTGAAGTCTACCGTTCGACTCAGAATCAGATTCTGAGTCATTTAAACGATATTCGTCTATCCGCCTGCTGTCCATGTAAACATAGTGAACACTCTACAGTTTGCCAATTTTGAGATATTTTGATGATTTTAAACACCATTTTCTCTCGGAATGGGGGTTAAAGGTCATAAAAGTTCTGAACTTAAAGCGACTTCAACGAAATTCAACACAAATAAATCGACTTAGAATCACTTCTGTAAACGTTGTGAACACTTTACAGGTCACATTTTTATCTTCTTATTCTTTTAGTTCAAGAACAAAATTGGTCAATTTGGAAATTGGTCTTATTGGATCCAATATTTCAGGTAGCATTTCATAAACATTCCTAAATATAAAGCAATTTCAACAAAATTCAACACAAATAAGCATTATAATATTCTTAATCAATGTGTTAAAGTATGCGAGGGTAGGTCCATTATTTCTCATAGGTTCCATACAAGCCCCCTACCAAATATCATTTTGATGGGCATAAATCTCACATAAACGTTGGTATTTTAAGTGACAACTGGTATAATTAAGATAATAATAAAATCTTAAATCGATGTTCGAAATTATACAGAGGTCGGTCCATCATTTCTTCTAGATCCGATTTAGACCCCCAAAAAATCCTTTTCAAACGCTTAAGTTTTACATAAATGTTAAAATCGTAATAATGTGCATTAAGAGCGATATTTTCACAACTGTGGTTTGATCACTGCGATTGGTAAATCACCAACTGGTAACTACAGTGATTGAAAGTATGAAATAACAGTTACTTAAAATGTCATTCGAACTTCTTTTTGCATACTCAATGTATTGTTTACTTTGAGCCAGCAACATTACTAAAAGGTGGTGCTGAACCTAAATTCGCGATTCATGTAGAAAGAAAATTATCCGTTTCCTACTGTGTACTGTGGGATCTCTAATAGAGACTCTTATATTCAAAGAAAAAATATCCTCTGTCGTGCTTTTTGAACCCTTTTATTTTCCGTAATTTTTCATATTCTTGTTTTCCTTTGAAATACTGCGATCACTATCACTGTTTTAAAAAACAGTGATTTAAAAATCACTTTCACTGGGAACGAAGTTATTCAAAAATCACGATATCGGTCATCTCTAATGTACCTCACAGTTGATCATTAATTGGAAAAGCAAATAAAATTTTTCGTTACTGTCATTTGCAATCAACAATATGGTGTAGGGTATTACAAAGTCGGGCTTGACCGACTATATAATTTTTTTTGTTTTTTATTTTATTTTGTTGTAATTGTAAAATATTGTCTTTTTTAAAATGCACGTGATAAAGTTGAATTTACATTACCTTTTCATTACACTACCACTACACTTCATAATGTATGTAAATTGAATGCCCCTTTTTTACATACAGTGTGCGTGTGTTTGTATGTAAATAATTTTAAAATCGTTTTAATACCATAAATCAATTAATTCACTTGAACATTTTTAAATCAAATTGAATTTTACAAAAAAGAAAAAAAAACAACAATTGACAATGAAAAATATTAACTCTCGAGTGTCTGGCAGACTTTTATTTCAATTTGAATCTTTTATAGGAGTTTCTGAATTTGTAATTCATTTGACACTTGTTCCATCCATTAGAGGCGGATGCACTGGTTGTGCGTGCTTAACTGGGGGGTCGACTATTGATTTTGTCTATCATTTTTATGTCATGAATGATAAATAGTTGTAACGCTCATAAAACATTCGATGATCTTTATCGGAGATTTACACTTGATCATTCAGAATAACACAAGTCGATGGAATTTATGTTGATTAGAAAAATATTAAAATCCCATAAATGTTCAGGAAGTTGCTATTAGAATTATATAATTTTTGGTCTATGACTCTAATCATAAAAATATGAATATTGTACGATCGGAAATTTAAATCACAATATCACAATACTTAGAGTTTTAAAATTTAAAAAAATAAGTGATTTTCGAATGTGGGTCTACACTACGATCCCTCGTGTACCGTTCTTGAAATCTAAAAAAGAATTTTGTAAACTTAAAATCAAACTCCGCGAGGGCATTAATTAGAGAGCTACCTGAAAAATTTTCAGTTTCTAATTCGAAACAAATGAATGTAGTGATAAAATACAAGAAATCGAATATTTTTTCGCCTTAAAGAAAAATTGGAATTTAAATTAACAAAAGAAAGGATTTTTAGTTTTAACCTAACGGATCAGATATTATTCGAAATGGACTTTAAAGGAATTAAAATAAAATTCTACGCAATGACAGTGTAAGTGTCATTTAAACTTTTGGCGAATTTTTTATGCAGAAAATTTCTCAGGTGGGAGCCAAGTTTCAGACCATATTTTAGATTGATTTTGTACCGGAATCGTGTCTTCCAAATTCTATGAACTAAGAAAAAACTGTCCAAAAATGGGTCAGAATTTTACTTTGGTCTTAATATCTCTACAATTATAAGAGATATTCGACATATATGTATACGTATGTAACATATGTTTTTAAATCAAATCATAAATAAAATTTTGGCGATTTAAAAAAAAGTCATCGTATCAGAATTAAACAACTGGGGAGATCCACTTCCCGACCCCATGACCCTTCTAGTAAATTCAAAATTCACTTAGAAAAAACAGCTCAAACATGTCCATGCGAAATTTCGTTAAAAATATTCAATGGTTCCAAAATTATAGAATTATTTCCAAAAAAGGGTATGGGAATAACTGTGCAATAGGCAATGCATCCTGTGACTATATTTAACAAGCACCTCGAGTGGTTCAAGAACAATAATGTGGTATTTGTACCAAGAGTGACAAATCCTCCAAACTATCCGGAGCTGAAGCCAATACACAGATATTGAACTCTTGTTAAAAGAGAATTGAAGAGAACCGAAAAGGTGTTCTAAAGTGTGGTATTTTTTAAACGGACCTGGACTACTTGTTCGAGCAAAGTGATAGAAAGCACTATATGGAAGAGTTTTCGAAAAAAAATTCAAAATTTGACCACTTGTGATTAAAACTATGAAAAATAATTAATAGTTCAAATAGAAAAAAACTTTAAGCTGTACGTTTAATGGTTTCGTTTTTAATTAACATATCGATCATTTGCTACCAGATAGTCACAACTCAATATATATTGTATATTGTAATCTAAGCTGCACACCAATTAATGCGTACTTGGAATAGAGCTCTATTTTCCGCATTAATCAAAGAATTATGTAATTTTCATAATGTATTTTTGTCACGATCCTAAAGGATACATGCCCAGTTTACTATCAAAACATGGTTACACAATAAAACATCTTAATTACTTTACAGCGAATTTTGAGTTATGACGATCTTGCAGCAAATGGACGATATATGTATGTTTTATTTTCAATGTAAATCCTTATGCTTTTATAATATTTTTGAACTATAAAGAAAAAATTATGAACCGACCCTCGTATAATTTTACACATAGCTTTTTTAGTATATGTAATATTTTTGCTCTTAGAAGTGATATTTGGAAGGGGGTTTGTACGGAACCTATGAGAAATAATGTACCGACCATCGCATATTCTCTGCACATCATTTTAGAATACTGTATGACTTACTTGTGCCAATTAATCGCTTTATATTTAAGACTTTTATGACCTTAAAAACTCATTCGGGGAATAACATTTGTATGGGAGGTACCTGAAATATTGGACCGAACATGGCCAATTTCGTCCTTAGGCCTATATAATAATACGTACCAAATTTCAAAAATTACAACCTGTGGACTGTAAACGAAGTCCGAGTACTAAAAAATTCAAAATGCGAAGAACTTTAACGATCAAAGATTTTTCGATTTCTATTAGAATGAGAAAATAGTAACTCAGATCGAAGGTATGTATTTGTAGTCCATTTTTAACAACTTTGTAAAACATAGCATATTACGAAATACAATGGATTTGGAAAGGAACCACAAGCTCTATCTTTTTATGCTAACGGAAAAAGTCAAAATTGATTTGTTATGATGACTATAACAGCGACAGTTCTTAAATTTGAATCCAAGAACTTTCTCAAGGAATTACTTTACATTAGAACATGTAATACGGATAAGACCAGGAGGAAGGGTACCTTCCATACAAAACTATTATCGAACATCTAAAGAACTATAACAGCGATTGTTCTCAAATTTGATCCCAAAAACTTTCTCAATGAATTGTTTTACTTTATAAAACGTAGGACAAATAAACCAAAGGGAGGGGTATCGCCCATACAAAGCAACATTTTTTTTTTGGCAAAACGAAGTTTGCCGGGTCAGTTAGTTATTAATATTAATACTTAATTGTTGTTTTTTTATTAATTTATTTAAATGAATTAATGTGTTTTATATATAAATGATTTTGTTGTTATTGTTGTTGTAATGAATTTATTAAATAAAATAAAAATAAAACGAAAACTTATTAAAAAGCTTTTTTTGTTTTTGGTTTTATTACTTTTTTTTAGTTGTTATTAAAGTTTAATTAAATTTTTCTTTTGTTTAAAATCTATTTATAGAATTGGTTACAGTTTGTTTTTGTTTTTTAATTATTTTGTGATGCATTTATTTTTTAATATTTTTTTTTTAATTTTTTGGTTTTAACAAATTGAACTTCTTTTTTTTCTCAATAATTCGTTCATTTTTTTAAATTCTATTACATTTTGTTTTTGTTTTATAAAATACGAAAGAAAAATATTATGAAGAAATTGTTAACATAATAATGAAGAAGGGAAGGGGGTAGAGATAGAGAGCAGGAAATAAGATTTTATATTGTTTGTGATTGTAGGTTGAGTTGTTTGGTTAATAAATTTACATGTAACACTAGACATATATAATAAATATCTAATAATCAATTAATTTGTTGTTCTTGTTTGTTTTATTTTATTTAATTATTAATTAATGTTTATAATATAATAATAATAATCACCAAAACACTTAAGAATTTAAGATCGTTAAAAAATGGGAATAAAACTTTATTAAACTTAACAACAACAAAAATTGAATTTGATTTTTTATACAAATAAAAATACAAAAATTTTGATGACTTAATTTTTTTGTCTTGTTTTTAATAATTAAATTAAAGATTAAAGCGTTTTTAATTAAAAAAATAATAATATTAAAAAAATAAAGAAAATCTTGTAATATAAACAATTCCATAGAAGAATTACAACTTAAAGCTATACACATTATTAGAAAAAGGGGGTGACGGAGAGGCATTTAGAATAAAAGATTTTACAAATGATAGAAATGCGAAGAAAGAAATTGGAGGAATTAAGCAACAATAGAAAATTAGAAATTTAATTCCAATTAAATGACAAGATAAGCATTTATTATTTAAAATATAAAATATATTAAAAATCAAATTATGTTTAACAAAATATTCCAGTCAAACAAAAATCTTTGAAAGCTCTTCCATTATTCTACATAGTGTACAAAATAAGATTCAAATGTTTTTATTTATATGTTAAAATTTAAGGCGAATTTAAACACAATAATTTGAAATCAAATTGCTAATAATTACTTTCATGCCTTTTCATAAATTTCCATTGAAATTTTTTATTTGTTATGTAATTAATGCGAGTTTTTATTTGTTATATTATTTATTTTTATGTAAATGTTTTTTGTTAATATAAATCATTTTCCCGAATAAGTACACATATGTAAATAATAACAAGTAAAAAAGTAATAGTCGATCAAGCCCGACTATGTAATACCCTACACCACATTGTTGATTGTAAATGACAGTTACGAAAGGTTTTTGAACGTCTCTCGTATAATTTGCTTTTCTGATTTATGATTAAGTGAGAAGTACATTTATGTAAAATTGATATAAAATTTATGCTTTTGAAATGATTTTTTTTCTGGGGACTTATATCGGAGCTAGAAGAAATGATGGACTGTATTGTATATTTCTAAATTTGACCAGTTGTAACTACAATAATAACGTATATGTGAGATTTATGCTCTCCCAAATGATATTTATTGAATTTCGTTTATTTGTGTTGAATTTCGTTGAAATCGATTTATATTTAGGGCTTTTATGACCTTAAGCCTCCATTCCGGGATGACATTTGTATAGATGCTGACCAATTTCAATAAGCTTCGCACTTGGACAAAAAAAAAAGAAATAACTTGTACCAAATTTCATCAAGATATCTTAAAAATTGCTACCTGTAGTGTGTTCACAAAGTTTACATGGACAGCCAGACGGACGGACATCGTTAAATCGACTCGGAAAGCGATTCTGAGTCGAATGGTTTTAAACCATTTTTTCCAACCACCTACAGTGGTGTAGGGCATAATTATTCGTTACTCTCTTTTATTTTTCTTCAATCTTTTTAAATTGAGTTTTTATATTCGTGTTCAATAAATTAATCTTTATTATTCGAATTAAAAACAAAAAGAGTGTTTTTAAAGCTTTAAGACTTTTTTCTTATTAGAATTTTCTTATTTGTTTTTGTTTTCATAAGTATATTTTTTTAGTTATAGTTGTTTTTGTTTTATAGCTTTTAAATACTCATATATCTCACTTAAAGGCATCCCGATCGTTATTAATAAAATTGAAAAAAAGAATCTATGAAAGAGAGAATAATAAATTATAAATAAATAAATGTCTATCCTACTTTGATTCCACCATTCGTTTTATAACATTATCATATCAATAATTTAAATCAGCTTTAATCGTTTTTTTTTTAGAAGCATCACATCAATCCATCACAAGCTTTAGTACATACGAAATTTTAATTGAGTCTCTTTAGCAAATGACTCAATTGTCTTCATAAGAGTACTGAAAGTGGGGGAGTAGTGGGGGTGGTTGGGTTTGTTTGTTTGTTACTTTTGTTTTTTGTTTACTATTTTCTAACGACTTTGACTTTTTGAATGTGCAATTAGCCATTGTAAAGTTATATCGATGTTGTCTTTTTCTTTACACGAAATACTATAACAGCATATTTCTCTGTCCTGTATACTGGATAAATTCCTGGAATTAGAAAAAATATGAATTAAAATTATAAAGATAAAAAGTAAACGAATAATAATAATTCTAGAACATTCCCAGAAATAGATATGTCTGTGAATTTATATATGTCAAGTTAAATAAGTTTAAAAAAAAAACTCGCATGCGAGAAAAAGTTTCCAACATCACAAAATGAGCAAATTTTAAAGATTTTTGTTAAATTTCGCCAATTTAAAACAAAAAAATAAAATCTTAAGTAAATACCGATCATATCTTAACTGTATATTAAAAGAAAAATTAAAAACTGTTTAGGTACAAAATTCAATATACGTATGGGCACCAAAATTTTCCAAGTACCAAAACTTAGAAAATTTTTCTGAAATACTTTTATGAAAATCCAACTACACAGGTTTATAGCAGGACCAATTAGCTTTAATTTCCATTTGGTCCCATTCCTTAAGAACGAAGTATGTGCCACAGTGGTCATAACCCTATTGACCATTTTATATGACATTTTTGTACTAAATCTAATTTTTGGGTACTTGGAAAATTTTTCTGAAATACTTTTATGAAAAACCCACTACACCGGATATAGGAGGACCAATTAGCTTTAATTTCCATTTGGTCCCATTCCTTGAGAACGAAGGATTTGCCCAGGGGCAAAAATAGCCTAAACTTTTCTGTTAAAATATCTTTTAATAAAATTTCAATGCTAAAGTACAGACGATTATGTAGATTTTCTTTTGCACCAAAATTCGTATATTCATAATTTTTACGGATTTTACAAAACAAAAAAACAAACATGATTTTTTCTATATTTCTATTTTACAATACATAGACAAAGTCATGTCATCATCGAAAACAAATTAAAACAACTACAAATGTTATAGTGTAAAGTCTGACTATGTAATACCCGACCACATTTTGATTGTACATGACAGCTACGAAAATTTATGAACGACTCGCATAATTTGCTTCCTGATTAGTTTTGAAACTTTAACATTTATGTGAAATTTATACGTTTGAAAAATTATCTGGGGTTATATTTCTAAAAGAATTGCGGACCGACATGCCTTATAACTCATCGATTTTCTAAAATATTTATATTTCTTCATAATGACATGACAAATATTGACAAGAATTTTTATAGTCGAGAACAGAAGAAACCACAAACATCAAATTTGCAAAAAGAGCAAATTTTCCAAATTTTGACCGGAGCTATGCGGAGAAGAATTGAAGAGCACAAAAGGGGTGTCCCAAAAGTGTAAGTAAGATTTTAACACGGTAAATCGACAACCTGTTTCGCAGCAAAGTAAATGAATGAAAGCACTATCAAAAACGTTGAGCGGAGGATTTTCGAAAAAAGATAAAAATTTCTTCACTAGTGATTAAAACTATAAAAATATTTTTCGAAAATTGTAATAATAATGGGAGAGACAGCTTGTTATGGATCCAAATCTGTCAGTTTTTAATTCCCAAACTCTGACGAAATCAAAAAATATGTCAATGGTAAAAGTCTGCATCATTGTGCAACATCCACGACGGAACTTGCTGTCCACTCCTATTTTTTTCCAAATTTGAAACTAATGATTGATTTATGAACGTTTTTTATTAAAGATTTTTTTGTATTATCACTTAAAATCTTGAAAACTCTGCAGTAAACAAAACGACCTCTTTAAATATCATTGTTATTTAATCAAACCATATATATTAAGGTCTTCTTTTAAAGTGATAAGAAATTAAATTATAAAAAATTGCAGATAGTTTTGGAGGAATAATACAATTTTAGTATAAGCAAAATATTTGCTTTTAAATGTTCAAATAATTAGCAATTATTGCCTTAAAACAATGTAGATTATTTTTATAATATATTAAACTGATGGGAAAGAGTTAATAACTAAATTGTTTAAATAAATAATAAATAAATACCCGTATAATATATTAAGTATATATTTCATTGTTTTGTTTTCAGGGTCACGCTATTTTTGATGACTCATTAATGAGTAACAATTAAAATTTGGTAACGTAAACATTTCAAAAAAAATGTTAAAACAAATATAAAAAATAAATATTTTGCAACGATTCCTATTAAATTGCATTTATGACTTTCATTTTTTCTTAGATTTTAAATAAAATTATTTTTCTCTATTTAATATTGTCTTGGAAAATGTTTATATTACACTTACATTCTTTCAATTAGGCCGGTTTCATCTAAAGCACCTGGAAGATCACGTTTATTACCCAAAACTAAAACAGGTATACCAGCCAATTGTGGTTTATCTAATAGTGAATGTAATTCATTGCGTGAAGCTTCCATTTTATCTTTATCAGCAGCATCTACCATATAACTGTAAAAATAATAAAATAATTAATTTATATATAAATTCAATTTAATTTTACCACAAAAATGAAAAAAAATAAACTTACACAATTGCATTAACACCACGACAATATCTTTCCCACATTGATCTGAATCGAGGTTGACCACCAATATCCCAGACTTTAATTGTTACATTACCTTTAGTTATGCGACGCATATTGAAACCAACTGTAGGTATCATATCTTCCGTAAATTGGCCAGACTAAAAATATATTCATTTTTTATTTATGTTCTTTTTTCCACAAGAAGTTATTTAAAATATATATAAAACTAAAGACATATAAAGAGTAAGATCGACAAATTCTTAACACACTTTTTCGTCAAAACTTTTAATCGAAGTTTTATTTGATTTTTATTTTTTGTTCAAATTAGCTTTGTAAAATATGTCAATCATTATGTTCAAAGTCAAACAAATTGCTTTGTTAGACTTTGTTTATTGTTTGTCTGATTAAAATGAGTGACCAGAAGAAATACGTACTACTTTCCACAAACCCTAACTTGATCCTACAAAAACATTTAAAGGTCTACCGTCATCATATTTTTAATATTATAACAGTACAGTGAAGACTTGTCCGTTAAAAGAAAAAGACCACATGATGTTTAAAAAAAAAAAAATCATGGAGCTCTCAACAACAACATCCGGTGGGAAAGCAGCCTGGTTAGCTAAATGTTCGGACTAGTTGGTACAAAAAGTTAAAGCAAATACAAGTTTAACAAGTAAAAATGTTATAGTCAGTCAAGCACAACTATGTAATACCCTACACCAGATTGCTGATTGTATATGACAGCTACGAAAAATGTATGTACGACCCTCGATATTGCTTTCTGATTTATGTTTAATTAATAAGTACATTATTATGACACAAACATTTAACATTTATGTGAAATTTAAGTGTTTGGAAGGGATTATTTCAGGGGGGTGCTGGAAGAAGTGATGTCCGTTCTATTATTTCAAACATCGATTTTAGATTGTATTTATCTTAATTTGATCAATTATTATTACAATACTAAATTATATGTGTAATGGACCGATCCTCATATAATTTGGCATATCGATTTAGAATATCACCAGACCTACTTTTGTTGAATTCCGTTAAAATGATTTTTTATGATTCCGAAAGAAAATTTTTAGGCGCTACCTGAAATGTTGGACCGAACATTGCTAAATACAATAGACTTCGTTCTCGAACCTATTAAAATTTTTTTTTGTATGAACACGTTTACAAGGACAACCGTACAGAGAGACAGACGGACGGACATCGTTAAATCGAAACGTATAATACCCTAAACAACTACGTTGGTGTAGGGTGCAAAAACGTGCAAAACTCAAAAAGTTCCCAACATGAACGCTGTAAAAAATTTAAAGGTCATGGATTTAATTTTCTAATAACAATTATATACTTCCTGCATAATTGATGACGATACGGGTGTTCAAAAATTTTGTTTTACTGATGCTCGAGGGAATGTTGAAAAAAGTTTAAGACCCCAGTAAAAAATCAGTAAAAATTTCCCAAAAAGTTCTTGTTATGGCAAAATTTACATCAAAGAATGTTTATAAAAAGGCTCTTCCATTCATAAGACTTCATAACTTCATAATGTATCCAATTATTTTTGACCTGAATTGTCATCCTGACACTATGGTAAACAAGCTTTTGAGCAGTGCACGAGTAATAATGTGCTATTTGAACCAAAAGAGAGGCAATTTCTCAAAACTGTCCGGAGCGAAGGCCAGTGAAGAGATATTTGGTTCTTATTAAAAGAGAATTAAAGAGCACAAAAGAGGTGTCCAAAAGTATGGTAGAAGAAAGCTCTATAAACGCTGATGGTTTCAGTAAAAGGCTCAAAAATAAAAAACGTGTTTTTTTATATGTATGTTAAGAATTTTTCGTTCTCACTCCTTAAATATAAAAAAGGAGTTAATATTTGAATAAAATATACTTTTAGTTTAATATATCATTTTTATATTTCAATTGTTGTCCGATCATGAACATTGAACATGATTGACGTCGGGGACAATTATCCATCTGTATATGTGATGTGGTCGACTACAAACACATTTACCAACTATTATAACCCTCCTCGTAGAATAAGATTTATTTACACTTTCATAATAATAATTTCTTACATCAACATAAAACTAAAAGATATTAAATGTTCTACATTAAATTTTAAAAAAGAATCAGAACATGTCTTGGAGAATGAAAATTGCTTATCTCTTCCCTGCTCTAATTACAATCGCTGTAACGGAAAATATATATAAATATTCATATACAAGAATGAATGCATATTCATATATATAATATTCCATTGTTATTTTTAATTAATCAACAAAGACGTCGGTCTTTATAATAAAATAAAAGAAGAAAAGATTTATTATACTCATGTGATTAGTTTCAAATTCAAACAGCAAATATTTGTCGTAAAGACGACATTATTATGGAAATTAAACTTCTCGCTAACAATCTAAAAATTTAAAAAATCAAAATGTTTAAACAAACTTTTGCTTGGATTTTATTAGATCATTCAAAAATCCATAATCATTCATAGCTCCACAAGGAGAATAAAAGGAAGAAAGATTTTTTAGAAAAACAAACAATTAAAGGAAAATGACTATTTTTTCCTAGACCTCATCAAGTCGTTTCATTGTTAAATTAATTGTTTTTCTTGTTTATTTCATTTCAATACAACCAAACCAGACCATTAATTCTCATCATTACCATCATATGTTAGGGCAAATGTCTCATATTTTTTAAGGGAATGAACAAAAAGAAAAAACTCACCCCCATTCCCTAAAAAGTCAGAAGTGAAACAGAAAAGAATATTCAATATTACAACACTAAACCAATAGACTCATACGTACGTATGTACATTCATACGTATGCTGGTCGCTGAATTCATATATACAACACAACAATTGTATGGATGGAATTGTTAGCTTTAGAGAAAGGGGTGTTAGGGTGGTGGGCCAGAGAAATAAGTAGGTGTTTTTTCGGTAGGGGGTTAAGTTAAGAAAGTTTAAGTGTTTGGTCTGCTAGTCGGACGTTTAATGTAGCTGATGAGTAGTAATATCCACAGTCTGATTAATTTTTCAATTTGTATGTTTGTTTGTCTGTCTGTAATAATGTTTGTCTGAAAGTTGTATTAATTTTGTTCATTCATTTTTTTTACTCACTGCTATAACATTAACAAATGTCGTCTTTCCCGAATACTGCAGTCCCACCAGCGTTAATTCCATTTCTTCTTTCCAAAATTTTAAACCAAATTTTGTTAATTAAGGATTTTATTAGATCATTTAAAAATTTTTCCGAAATTTCACAATATCCAATTTTAGAGAATAAAAAAAAACTATTTTTTTCGAAAAACAAAACAATTAAATTTTTGAAAATGACACAAAACCAAAGTTTCATTAAATTTTATATTTTTTTCATTTCAATAAAAAAAAGTGAAAATGTCATATTTTTTAAGGGAATGAACAAAAACAAAAACACTAAAAAAGTAGAAGTGAAACAGTACGTATTACATTCAACCAATAACTCATGGTTACGTATGTACATTCTACGTTATATGGTCGCTGAATTCAATATATACAACACCAATTGTATAGGACACCCCAGCGTTAATTCCATTTCTTCTTTCCAAAAAATACTTTTAAACCATCCATATATTCTGTTAATTAAGGCGAGCATTTTCAATTTTATTTTTTTCTTATTTAAATTAATTTTTCTTCGAAATTTTCACAATTATTTTAATTTTATTGACGCCCAATAAAAAAAAATACTTTGCTAATTTTTTTCTCTTTACGTTTTTTTTCACACACTCTTTGTCTTTTGTTTTCTCTAATCAGTGTGATCAACGTATAGATTGGATTGTGTTTATTAACGTTTTTGAAATTAGTGACACAAAAATGTGTTTTAGCTTTCTTATAAGACTTTCAAGCGATTTTTGAAATTTTATTTTTTCGCTATTTTTGTTTCCCAAACTACATTATTTTCGTTCGCATAAAAAAATTTGTCGTAAAATAAAAAGTATTGAAAATATGGTGCATAATTTCTTGAAGTAAGAACTTAGGTATGATGTTCAAATATACAAATTTAACAAAAAGACAGATTAATCTTATTTAACAACAAGTAAGAAGTTAACACATTGTTGATTTAAGTAGTAAGTACTAAAAATTAATCAACCATACTAACTTTCAGGTGGGATTAATGCGTTCTAAGACAAATTTTTCTGTGGACATTATATGGAAGCTAGAAAAAATATAGACAGACCCTCGTTAAATTTCGCATATAGATTTTTACTTATTTGTCTTGATTTGACCAATCCTTACCACAATATTAAAGTATATTTGTGATTAAAGCCCTTCAAAGAAATATTTGGAAATGGTCGTTTTATAATATCGCAAGTTTAATTTTTTCCAAATTTCTCAAAATTCGCTTTATATTTAGGTCTTTTATGAACTAAAATATATATTCCGGGAGGAACTTTTGTATGCGGGCTAGGTGAAATAATGGACCCATCATCATCAATTTGAATAGGCTTCGTCCTTGACCATAATAATTACATCTTTGTAACTGCGGCCTGCGTTATGTTCACAAGGTTTACATGGACAACTAAATATCCGGCCAGACGGACATCGTTATCAAAAATTGATCCTGAATGGATCAAACGCTTTAATTGAATGTGGTACTTAATGGTGGAGTAAACTATCAATGTGTTTTATATAAATTTTAATTTCTCTATAAATTTTGTTATTTTTAATTTGTGAATTAAACATTTTTCTTCACGAAAATATAAAAAGTTTATTTAAATGTACCAATTTGTTTGTTTTTATTATAAAATGAAATAATTTAAAATTTTTTGCATTTACGAAGTCACACATAAATTTAATTTTAAAATATTTATTACGCTTAAACAGACATACTTATTGACAACATTGAAAATATCTGTCATGTAAAGTGATGCCACTGTAAAAAATGTTCAAAGTGTTGTCATTGTTTATAGAAACGTTTCACAACACTTTTTTATAATTTGCACTAAGAATCTAATGGTTTTGAATAAAATAAACGTTATTTTTGTTTCCAATACTTTATGAGCTTAAAAAGAGTAAACTAAAGTAATTTTGAAACTTTTGGATATCCGATCGGGCTTAACATTTCTATTTTAATATTTTTTAACTCAAAATAATTTCAAATTCAAAACTTTCTTTGAAAATAATTCTGGAGATAGAATTTCATGAGGCCACCTGCGGGGGTCTCAACATCCACTACACTTGCAAGAACTTGATTGTTAAGTCCCCTGGATCGACAAGCCTTTTAAAATTGAAAGAGTCAGAATTAGAAGTGTATATGGAATCGGACCATATAAAGACTTTTCGGGAATAGATAGGTCATTTGACTATATGGGAACTAAGCTTGGTTCCGAGAGAGATCGCAGAAATGGCAATCCTGTTGATGGGATCGAATAACATTCTCGGTTGCTATTCGATCTTCACTGATGGTTCGAGATGTTAGACTATGTTGGGTACCGGAACACTGCGACACCATCCGAAATTAAGGACTGAGATCAAAACAAATTTAACATACATTTATGTTAATAAAAACGAAAGTACTAAGCTTACAGTTTCATTTATTTTATTGAAATTATTATTACAATTTACAACAAAAAATATTTTTATTGTTTTCATCACTAGTGATGAAATTTAAGACCTTTAAAAGTGATTTCCTTAAACATAACATAAATTTTTTACGATTTAGTTTTTGACCACTTCTTGTCTGATATTCACATGTTGAATAGAATCTAAAAGGTTTTACAAGTACAGAAATGGTGGTACATGGACGATACTTCCCAGATCGTTTTAGTCTGTTTGGACGCACGCCTTAGTAAGGTTATAAAAATGTGGGTAAAAGCAAAATTTCTTAAAGATTCTTTAATATTTAGCGTCAGTGACGGTGTGAACGCTTATTTTTGAAAATAAGTTTAAGAAAGAAAAAATATTTTTGCTAAAACATTTTTACATAAACCATATTTTATGCAGAATTGAACTACTTTTATATCATTTTATGGACGCAAAGGCTCACCAAACTAAGTTTTAGTTCTCCAAAAATCTTTCCCAGAAAGAATGTTAAATGTAAATGAATAAAAAATATTTTTTTTACATTTTCTTATTTAATGTTTTTTATTATTTTTATATTTATTATATAATTATATTATTTAATAATTAGTTATTAATAGTAGTTGTTGTTGTTTATATTGTTAAATGTGAGCTCTTAAATAACTAAAATGACACAATTAAGTTTCTTCTTGTATTTTTTTTTTTTTAATGTATTTTTTGTTTTTCATTTTTTTTTTGCATTAAAGTGCGAAATATTTTGTTGTTGTAATATCATTTTCAAATTTTCCAATTAATTTCTATATTCAATATATATTTAGCTGCAATAAATCCAAAATTATTATATCTGTTTTTGTATACTTTTCAAATGTTAATTAACAATATTACAAATTGTTTTTAATTTTAGTCTTATAAAATACATGATTTTTTATTTGTATTTAAAACTGTAATATTTTTTTTGTATTTGTTTTTATTGTAATGAAATTACTACAGACTAAATTGTAATGACTATAAATCATCATCATCTGACATACATTCACATTCCATTTGGGGATCATATCGTTTGTATTTCAATATTGTAAAACATATAAAAAACAGTTATTTTATTTTTTTATATATATTTTTTAATTAAATATAATTTTTTTTGTATAAAAAAGCAAACAAAAAATGTCTTAAATTATTTAAGATTAATTTAATATTAAAAGGATTTCCAATTTGTTTTTTTCTTTCACTTTTTTGTTTTTATACCCTCCACCATCACATGTGGTGAACTTTTGTCATTCCGTCGGTAAAGCTAAGAAGAAATCATCTCAGATCCCATTATTTATATATATTCTTACATTAAATCGAAATCTGAGTCGATTTAGCTATGTCCGTTTATCTGTCTCTTGTTGACACAGTCACATCCAATAGGCGTTAAGGCTATTGCTACAACATGATCTTACCTATCGACCAAAATTAAGTTTAAAAAGATAATAATAAAAAGGATGTTAAAGAGATTATGAAGAAATAGATAAAAATAGTGGGCGTTTGACATAAGATACGATGGAAAGACTGGGCTGGACCTGACGATCTCATTCGAACGACTGTTGCCAGCCTAATGATCTACAACTCCATCAGCAAAAACAGTTAATGTTGGAAGTATGTCTGAGAAGATATATGAATGAAGAAAAAAGAATAGTTTTCCCATATATTGGATTGATAAAGAGCATGCGGTCACTAGTATCAGTCAGTAGCTAAAAATACAACTAATTTTATGACTCATTAAGTCTTCCTTTGTCATATTTAAGAAAAACTTTTATATATTATATAACGTTTGAGAGCGTATGTTTGAGTGTGTATTTACGAAACATAACGTATTTACTTCACCCGCATTTGCGGTGGAGGGTATTAAAAATTCGTCATAGTCGAATATAGCATTCTTACTTCTTAAGCTTAAAATGTAATTTAGTAAAATATCAAAAATAATAATAATAATAATAATAATAATAATAATAATAATAATAATAATAATAATTTAATTATTAATTTAATAATTTTATATTATTTTCAATATATATTTTCGATTTTATTGCTTGTTGTAGTTTTTTTTTTAATATGAATTTGATTTTCAAGTTTTTTTTTTAATAAATCAAAAATACAATTTCACTGGGATTTTGGTGTCTTGATTATTATTACAAATTACAATTATAATTAATTATTCATTAATTTTTAGACAAATATATTTTATTTTATATTTAATTTAATTTATTTTTGAATTTATTTTAATTTTAAGTTTAAATTAAAAATGAAACTATACAAAAAAACCTTAATGTGGAAATCTTAATTGCACATAGATAATTAGAATTAAGTGTATTTGAAGGGGGTGGGAAAGGATATTAAGTAAATTTTATTCATAATTATATACAAAATTTTGGGGCGGGTTGGGGACGTTTAATATTTTTACAAAAATAGTCATTGAGAGGTGTTTATGGAGGAAAAACGCGAAAATAAAATAAATATCATATACAGTGTAAAGCATAAGTCTAGATACACTAATTTGAGTAAGCAATTTTATGAATTTTAATTGAAAATAATTTATAATAACTTTATTCCATTTAAACGATTTTTTATTTAGTTTACAAGTTTTTTTATATTCCGGCAGTAAAATGGAAAAATTCGTGTTTAATTAAAACTCTAAAGGTCTTACGTCATACTACTTCCAATGTTATTAAACAGTACCGAGAGAACTTGTCCATTGATAGAAAATCTGGTTCATATAGCAGGAATGGATTTAATGATGTTTCTAAAGCTCAAAATAATGAAATCATTTTCAAAGGAGCTCCCAACGCATCCGGAGAGAACGCAGCCCGTTTAGCTCAGTTCTCGGACAGCAACGTTGCTAAAACTTTAGATGCCAAAAACAGAGCACGGAAATTAAAGTCAAGTTTAGTAAAAAAAAATGGATAACGAAATAATGGATATGTTCTAGAAGATTTTTTACAACTTCTTGGTCAAAATTTTATTTATATCAAGGAGTCATCATAACTCATCATAATGACCTTGGGCTCCTGTCACTATGGTTCACATGCCCTTGGGTGGTACAAGATCAATAATGTGGTGTTTCTACCAAACTGCGTGGAGCTAAGGCCATTGGAGCGATATTGGGTTTTTGTTGAAGGAGAGTTGAAGAGCACAAAGAGAGCTAAAAAAGTTGGTTTCCAAATTAGGTTAAAAATTTCATCACAAGTGGTCAAACTATAAAAATATGAAAATAGAAAATATTAAAACTGTACATTAAGTGGCTTCGTTCTATATGTATGTTAAGAGTTTTTCAATCTCACATTTTTCATTTTTATAAAAGTTGAGATGATGCCATTGCGTTTTAGAGGATACCTACACTTTTGTTGTGCAAATATATAAAGTTACAATAAAGTTTCTCTTATCTACAAGTTATTTCTTCAACACATTAATATTTTTTTTTAATTTTCATAAAATAGTTTACTCAAATTAAGGTAAATAGACTTATGCTTTACGCTGTATATAAATATTTTTAACATAGAATTTAAAATTTAATTTAATAAATTTTGGTTAAAACACAATTTTAAAGTAAAATAAATAATTGGCACATAATTAATTTCGAATTTAAGTTTTTAAAGCTTCTAATACTTTTGGAGAATTTTTTTTTTGTTTTTGATAATTTCAACCAAAATTTATTAAAGAAAAAAACTTTAAAAATATAAATAAAATAATGTGTTAATAAAAATTGTTCTAACAATATGGCGGTTATTCACATCTGTTGAATCAATGGAAATTTAAATAGTTTTTTTTATTATAAATTAACACAACAAATAACAACTGCTTTATGAATTTAAAAAAAATAGTAAACTTCTTATACCCTACACTACCATTGGTTGACCCAATTATGCATTTGTGTAGATGTTTGTAACAGGCAGTAACCGAAGGTTGTTTTTGATTAACTTCAGGCCAAGATATCGGCCAACCTGTACTCGATGAGTTCATAGATTTTCAGGACTTAGAGTGGTAGGATTGGACTGGATGTCTCTATATTCCCGATCTGACAGCCGGTTCTTCTTACCGGAATGAACCAAATTAATCAGCCAAGGGATGTCATCTCAGCTATGGAAAAAGTCCCCATAGGCGTTAGACAGCAATGTCAAGATATCAAAAGCCACAGAGGAAGTAGGTGAAATGGTTACAAAAATGGTAATATTTTACAAAAAAATTTTGATTAAAAAAGGGTCTAATTCGAGACTTAGCTCTCTAACGCTTTCCCATACAATATATAAACTGTGTACTGAAACAATTTTATTTTAGATAAAAATAAATGAAGACATTTTTTCGTCAAAAAATATCGTGATTTATTTGTGAACTGGGTGAGGATACCGATTAACCTCAATGTTTTTTTTATTAACAGTTTTACTTTTAAATGAAATGACAAAATTTTATCAAGACCAAGCCAAAGCTTTCGGATATAAATTGAAGCCATAATGGGTTCCATGCTCCAAGGTTATAATGTTACACTACTTTGTCATCATTTCGTAGGGCTAAATCAATGGCCATAAAGTAGTAACAAAAACTTTTGAAATTTAATGAGAATTTTTTTACTCATTAAAAACTGCATGTCCGAGGTAAACATGGCAGCATTAGACCCATGCTTCCAAGGTTATAGGGCTACACTTCTCATCCATCATTGTGTTAAATTTCATGAACGAAAATTTATTACGCCGAGGGAAAGTTACAGGTTTATTTTAAAAAAATATCGAGTCAGCCCCTTACTTTTTGCATACAAAACTATGGCGGTGTAGGGTACAAAAACATAATTCTTTTTTTCTAAAAAATTGTTTGAAAAAAATTTTGGAATTACCCAAATATTATGAACGGTATTATGATATTATTTTTCATATTCCAAAATTACTTTTTTATAATTTTAAAAACATATTTTTTCTATCAAAATATTTTAAAAAAATTCATAAATAGTTTTTTTTAAGATTTTGTTTTAAAATAAAACACCTCTAAATATAAATATAACAAACAAAAAATACTGACTTTTTCAGTTAAAAACTATTTTAACTTAAATTTCTCTCATTTCTTCAACGCAAAAAATAGTTTCAGATGTAAAAACAAAAGTAAATTTTTTTAAAAGATTTTAATTTTTTTCTGAGCGAAAGAAATCATCAAAAAACAAAATTAAAGTTTAAAACTATTGTTACTAAATTCAAATGTAGTTTGTGTTAATTTATATGTATATTTATATATATCTAGAGAGAAATGAAGATAGAGAGTATGTATATATAAGACTAAATATGCTTTTGTATTTTTAAGATTAAATTTAAATTGTATTTTAATATTATATTTTATAAACTAATTACTAAAAGTAATTGTAGAAATTATTTATAATTATTATGTAATATTATTATTTATATTTATAGAATATTGTTTTCATTTTTATGTTAAGTTTTTTTTATAAATTTTATTTTATTAAATTTAATTGCATTAAATGATTAATTTTTTAATAAATTTTCATTTATTTAATTTTAATTTTGTTAGCACAACAAATAAAATAAAATAACAGAAAAAAAGAACTCATACATTTTATTTTAGCACTGCAGAAATTGCAATACTATGGGCTGTTGGGCTAAGAGCAAAATATGTGGAAATACTTACAGTTAAAGTTCTAGTTAATTAACCATAAGTGTATGAGATTCCATAGGAGCTGCTGAATCATAAAGGGTATCAGTGTCTTGAGTGGGTTCACCCTGTAATTGACACTGATTTGATAAGGTGCCGGCACCACAATCACAGAAGAAACTAATCAAGTAAAAATATGAAATTAAATTTATTTCTCAAAAAATAAAATAAACAATTAATTTCCTCTTACCGATCATGTCTTATAAATTCGACATCATGACCTGCATGACAGTTTTTAATACAATTAACACAGATCGCATTACGATCGGTAGTGTTACAAGTTTGACAGCGATAAAAATCGTGCATTGGAAAAGATGTATAACTGCTAATTTTATAGAGGCATTGACCGCCTGAAACGGCTTTTTCAACCTCATCTTCGTTGTTAAATATTTGATTACCCCTTGTTATGGGTTGAACACCGCTGGCCAAACATAAACCACCAAATTTATTTTTAAATATTTGATTGTATTCCAATGTGGCGGTTGCATTATTGGTGATTTCAACACCCGCCGCTTGACCATCATAAATACGATTACGTCGTAAAATCGGATGAGATTGGGTGGATATTAATACACCCGCCTGGGTATTGCGAAATATATCATTTTCTTCCAGTATTCCTTTGCCCCCATTAAATATACAAATGCCACCATCACGTCCATCATAGATTTTATTACGTTTCAAAGTGGGATTTGAATCAGTCTTAATCCAAACACCAGCCATGGCATTATCGAATATTTCATTTTGTTCTAATAAACCTAGGCCGCCATTGTAAACGAGTACACCACCATTTTGGCCACCCCAAATTTTGTTACCCCTTATAACGGGATTACTGCCGGTACGTATTTGCACGCCAGAGTACAAATGATTGAAAATATCATTATCCTCCAATTTACCATGACCATTATCATAGAAATACACTCCAACCTTAAAAATGAGACGTTTTAGTATATATATTTTCTTCCTGGTTTTAAAGAATCCAAGTGTTATGTCGGTCAAACCCGACGATATATAAATGAAATACACGAAAAGTTTTTGAACAACCCTTGTATAATTTCAGTTTCAGTTTTATGTTTAGGAGTCAGATTTATGTGTGTACATCAATTTATGTCTATATTTTTATCTTAATTACATTTTAACTAATTAATATTACAACATGAATGTTTATTTTAACACCCGCCGCTTGGCGTAATTTTCCGGTATCCTTACGAGCGTGTCCCAGGCTGGCGGATAGGGGATGAGGTCGGCAACACGAAATCTGGCCATTGTCAACTATTTAGTCGTAGTTGGACGATTGCCGTAGGATCTTCGCTTCTCCTTTGATCATGAGCAGATTACAAGACTTCTTAGAAGAAAAAGTGCTCTCCACCTAGCCATAGCCAGCTCAAGCCGAACCCTAACCCTAAATAAAGCACTTCTGCGAAATCAAACTCTAAAGAGAGGGTCTCTAAGCGGATGAGGAAGCGAGACGTGGATAAAGATAGAGTCGTCGTCTTATACGAAAGTTGCCGGGGAACAATACCAGAAGACCCTCAAGCTAAGAGGATCTGGACAATAATTGCGTCCTGGAGCACATCCTTGGGTATAGTAGGAATACAATATTATTGGACAAATCATTATATGTATATTTATGAATTTATGAGCTTAAAACTGCATTTGCATGAGGAATAGGTGATATAATGAAGCCATTATCATCATTAGGCATGGAGCAGCCAACCAGACGGACGGATGGATATCGTCAAATCATCTTAGTGATCTTAGCTTATTGTCTGTTCCAACTACCTACATAAAACGCATAATACCCCAACCAACTTTGTTGGCGTAGGATATAAGAATTTGTTTTCTTTCTTACCTGTTTGCCGGAATGTATGCGATTTCTTCTTAATACTGGTGTACTGCCTGTGGTTATCCATACACCAGCCAAAGTGTTTGAATATACTTCGTTCTCTTCGATTAAACCTTGACCTTTTTCATGTACATAAATGCCACCATGCTGACCATGATGTATTTTATTGTGCCTTACAATTGGATCACTATTTGTGCGTATTTGTATGCCCGCCAAAGCATTACCATAAATATTATTATGTTCAATTAGACCACGTCCCTCACCAAATATATAAACTCCTCCTTGATGACCATTATAGATTTCATTTTTACGTATAGTTGGATTGCTATTCGATGTTATCCAAACGCCTTAAGATTAACAAAAAACAAAAAACAGTTAAAAACAAATGAATACGTAACTTTACAGTACATTTTCTGCCCCTTGAGCAGATGGAGTCGTTACTTACCGGCAAAATTATTAGAGTGTATGCGATTCTCTATAAATTGACCCAAACCATTTTCGTGCACATAAATACCACCGGTCTGGCCATGATGAATTTCACATTTCACCACTGTAGGATTAGCACCGGCTTTAACCTCAAAACCCGCTATACGATTATTATGAATATCATTCTTTTCAAAGTAGCCCTAAAACATAAGAAAACCATGATTGAAAAACAAATGTATTTTTATTGATAAATATATTCCCCCCTCTAAGCGTCTTACCATGCCATTTTCAAAGGTAAATATACCCACATCACGTCCATGATGTATATGATTTTCACGCATTATAGGACTAGCAAAATTCTTTACCCAAATGCCAGCCAAGGCATTACGACTAATTTCGTTGTGTTCATAGGTGCCCTGGGCATAATCGGTAACATAAAGACCCACATTCTCACAATCACTTATATCGCAATTACGTATAATGGGATTAGCATTAACACCACCCACACATACAGCAGCACCCACCACAGATGAGCTGCGTATAATACAATTATCTACAGTTGGCGAACAATTCTCACCGATGTCAAGACAATAGTGCTTGTGATGTGATACTGTGGAAGTAACATCGGGGGAAAATTTTAGTGTTAAGTAGCCCACATAGGCGTACTTGGCACCCTCTACAAACATTACGGTAGAGCCAGCTTCACGTTCAAGTACCACTGCCTCGGCTACATTACCAGGAGCTGCACCGATTAGCGCCACATCCGAGTCAATGAACAGATATTCTCCTTTATAATGACCAGCATGTAAAAATATCAGAGGACCCGGATGATCAAGCGGTGGTACAGCATCTTCGTACATGTTAGACAAAGCATTGACACTTGCACCGCCGCCCGCAGAGGGATTTGAAAGACCAGCATTGATCACAGCACTTGAAGTGGAAGCGGCACCAACGGAAGCCGCCCTCTCCTCGGGATAATCTAAAGCAGCCTGTATAGTATCAAAAAACACAATGGAACGTCCGGGATATTTTTTATTTTGATAACCAGGTCTAACGTGCACTCCACGATAAAGCTGACGGAAACTCTCCTTCCAAGCATTGGCATACTCTGAATCTTCCGGTTTCTCAAAGACAAACTTGCAAACCTCAGGATTAAAAAGTGGCAAATCATATTCAAAAACTGATTGATACAAACGCCTCCAAAGTTCCGTATCATTAGCAATTGTATTGAAACGTTTACAGACTTGGGCCAAGCGACATAAATCCTGTTCCAGAAGATACGAGAAAATCACGAGTAAAACTTCATCGGGTAATTCATACTGCAAATACTGAGCTGCTGATGGTCCACTATAAGAATTGGACATACTGGTGGGCGACATGAGAGCTGCATCTACGCTTATGGCATACAGTCGTCTTGATCTTTTTCGGGCTGGTAACATAAAACTATTTGTATCTGAACCTCCAATGGGGAGGGCACTGCAATGCTGTTGCGGTATGGAACTGTGAACTGTTGGCGGGTGTGTTAGAGGTGCACCAGTTGTGTGGGCATTATTCACCGGAAATGAGGCATTAGTGCAGGGTGCATGTATTACCGCTGATGATGTTTGATTATTTGAAGTTGATGAACCCGATGGCAAATTATTGTTTAAATTTGAGCCTGAAGAGGGACCAACAATTACGCCTGTTGAAATACTCAGGGAACATGATGTAGACGATGATGGCGCTGTAGAAGAGGATGGAATAGAGGAAGAAGAGTTTGAAGACAATACTGAAGTCGACCATTGATCGTGATTATTGTTGGCGGCAGGCAATTTACTTCGTAAATCGTATGGCGGCTGATGTACACATGCAGAGGATGATGAAGATGCTGAATTTGTGGGTGATGTAGAAGTTGCAGGGTTTCCGCTATTGCCCACTAATGAAGAGGAAGAAAATGCTGAATAATGGAAATAAAATTATTATTAAAAATATTAGTGTATATGTATGTATAACTTACCACCATTGGAAGTTCCTGCCTCGTTATCATTTATGTGCATTCCAACATACTCCGGTGATGAAGGGGTATTAAATGATGGCATTTGATTACATGCTGAAGCATTTGCTGATGAATTTGAGCCCAATTGAGCCAACGCTGTGGATGAAGAAGATGCTGCGGCAGCAGTTGTAGATGATGATGATGTGGAGGATGATGATGCATGTGAACATGATGCACCCGATTGTGATTTCGAACATGAAGGTCCCGAAGCATCATACATATCAACTGAGGAAGACGATGCTAATGACTGTTTTAGGGATAATAAAACTCCCACATTATTCGATGTGCATGAAGATGACGACGATGAAGCTGATGACGACGTTGAAGACGTTGTTGCTGAATTTGTATTTGTTACGGATGCTGTGGCAGAAGCGGAAGCTAAAGCTGAAGATGTTGACATGGCAGAGTGATTTTGCATTAAATTTGCATTTAATTGTGATGCTGACGTTGAAGCTGAATTCTGGAGCATGGGATCCATAATGTTTCCTTAAAAAATCAACAAAATGTAAATAACATACAAGAAAAACAAAAAGTTAAACAAAACTTACCCGTTGGACGATTTGGTAATGCAATACGATTGGCACCCTTTCGTCTGGAACGTCGCACATAGGAGCGCGATGATGTAAAAGAGGCACTAGGCATTTTGCCCAAGTTTGTTTTAGATATTTCTCTGTGTTTGGTGTTGACTTTTTGTATTTATTTAAACTTCTCTTGTTGTTGTTTTTCTGTATTTGCTAAAATTTAATGCAAAATTGTTGTATTCTGGTCGTCTCGTCTCGTTATGTGTAGCTGTTAGTAGTCAAGTCCCAGTTAGTGTATATATAAGTGTGTGTGTGTGTGTTTGTTTATTTGTTTCCTTTTAGATTTCAATAAATTTACACTTATACACAAATTCAATCAACCATCCGCGATATTCAACCCTTCTTCTTCTTCCTCCTCTGCTTACTGCTGGTGCTGCTCTTAACAACTTCTTCTTCTACTTCTCTGGTACTTTGCACACAAAATGATGAACAATTTTTTTGTTCACAATCTTGTATTTATTATTGTATTAATTTACTCATTCATGTTTAAAAAATCATTCTTTCCTTTCCTTTAAACACCAAAATATCTGCAATTAAATTAAAACAATTTTTAGTTATTAATTCAGTTATTTTGTTAATTAATTTTACTTTAATTTAAAAAAATTAACACTTTTTAATGCATTTTAAAAACACATTTCCCAGCTGCACGGATAACAAAAGGAACGCCATTTTCATTTTCCCGTCGGCCGCAACTGAGATACCAACAACAAAGGTGTTGTGTATTTTACGGGGATGTAAAATTTGAGGAGATTTCATTGATTTAATTTGGGTATATTACACAAATATAGTGAATAAATATTTTATTTTATATTTTCCGCAAGAAAAAATTCTTAAAATTATTAAAAATCTAAAAAATATTGAATTTTTAATAAAAAATTTAATTCTTGATGAAAAATTGAATTTTTAATCAAAAATAAAATTTTTGGTGAAAATTTGAATTGTTTTATTAAAAATTGAATTATTTATGAAAATTTGATTTTTTTATGAAAAATTTAACTTTGAGTGAAAAATTATATTTATTTTAAGAAAAATTGGATTTTTTTAGTGAAAAATTGAATGTTTAATAAAAAATTGGATTTTTTAGTGAAAAATTAAATTTTTTAGAGAAAAATTGAATTTTAGTGAAATTGAATTGAATTAAATTAACTGAATTTTTAATGAAAAATATAATTTTAACGAAAAAAAAAAAATAATTTTTAATGATATTTAGGGAAAATTTTTATTTCGTAAAAAATTAAATTTTTAGTGAAAATGGATTTTTTTGAGTGGAAAATTGAATTGAAAAAGAATTGAATTTATTATTTTTTAACAGATTATTTTTTTAACAGATTTTTGTAAAAATAGATTTATTGTAAAAAATAGATTTTTGTAAAAAAGATTTTTGTAAAAATAAGATTTTTTGTAAAAAATAGATTTTTTGTAAAAAATAGATTTTTTGTAAAAAATAGATTTTTTGTAAAAAATGTTTTTTTTTTTTTTTTTTTTTTTTTTTAAATATTATTTTTTTTGTAGTATATTGATTTTTTACTAGAAAAAAATAAATTTTTTAGAAAATTTCAATTTAAACCAACAAATTCGGTTCAGTAAATTAATAGATATAGACCGATATTTAATAAAACCTCTAAATGCTAGAAGATTTTTGTAAAATGTTTAATTATAAATCAAAAGATTAGAAACAAAATTTCGCCTTTATATTGGGTTTAATGTACCTTCCGCTATTCCAAATATTATCAAAATCGGTTAAGTACAAAAAGTTAAAACGAAAAAAAAAATGACCCATTTGGTTTTCTGTGTTGTGTTTAAAAAAACGTTACAAATTGTATGGTGTATATGGGAGTGTGTAGATTAACTTTATGCGCATTTGTGGTGGAGGGTATTGAAGAGTCGGTATATTATTACATAAATTGTATTTTTTAACGTGAAGGCGGCATATGTTAAGGAATAAAATTGTACAATTGTAAAATATATTTATAAATCTTAAAACAAAGATATAAAACAATCGCAAGACCCTTAAACATAATTTAATAAATTTATAATATCGCCCATTTGCTGCAAGGTCGTCATATCCCAAAATTCGCAAGTTTGGACTTAATATCAGTAGTACGTTGTAAATAATGTATTTATTAACTGGTAAATTCGGATATGATCCATTCACATATCAGACAGGATTACAACAAATATATATTTTGTCAATTTTATTATTTAATGATTATTGATTGAAATAAATCATTGAATATTTTTGAAATCGTCAGAAAAATTAACTAAATATTAAATTTTCATTCATTAATTCCAAGACAAATGCTTCTGTAAAAAAAAATTTAAAATATGTCTACTTGAAAAACCTATTTTTTTAATAATGACTAGCTTGCAGCAAATGAGCGATATCGGAAAAATCGAAAAGAGAAACAAGAAATGGCATATTTAAGAAAAATGTGTTTTCAAACATTATGGAGAGAGAAATAATACAAGTTCCTATTAAATAAAATATCGCACAGTTCAAGGGGAATTTAACCTTAGCGCAGTTGCAACAAAAATTTGAGTGTGACTGGCTCGTTCTGGAACGGAGATCCAATTGTCATGAGAACGAAAAACAAACATCGTTGCGGTAGTGTAAAACATTAACTATGAAAGGAGAAAAATGAGACCTGAGCTTGAGATAAATCTATCGAAGAGACAAAGAAAATTGTAAGAAAATATTTGTTTTTCTAGATTCAATTAAAAAGGCATGTTAAGATCCGTACGCCGGCGATTTTTAAAGTTTTTAGACAAGTTTTGCTTACAAATAATGTACAATATGAGTTAATATCAAAAGTTTTGGAAAATCCTCTTCAATGATATATAAAAGGCGGAATATTATTAACCCAAAATTAATTCGTATAATAATAATAATAATAATAATAATATTATTATTATTATTATTATTATTATTATTATTATTATTTTATTTTTATAGAAAAATTATCGTTAGCTCAAAAAGTTATTCTCATTTATAATTAAATTTATAGACAACACATCAATCTTTCATTTGATACTGAATTTATACCTTTAACAAATAAGATACCAAAAATTTTATTTTTTTAGCAAAAAATTATTTCATTGAAAATAAAATTATATTTCAGTAAAGATTAGCCCTTTGGTCGGATTAAGAGAATTTCTCCTCTGTGGTTATTAAACCGGCTTCGCTAAAATACTTTCCGTCAATTTCAATTTTTTATATAGTAATAAGATGGCTTTTTATAATAACTTTTATTACAAAGGTTATTAAAAATTATAAAAACTGATTTGTTCTCCGTGTGGGTTAATAATATGGTACATTTTACATATGATGGGAAAGGTCCCTTTTCTGACCTTTCACATGACCCCAATTTGTTCATATAAACTACTAAAGGAGAAATAGATCTGTAACCCGAAACTTTAATATACCATATATGAGAAAGTGGAAGAGAATGTGTGAATGGTTTAAGATTTTGTAGAAAGTGGTTTCATAATATTTAAAAAAGATGTTTGAATTCAATGGCATACGAATATTAATTTTAGTCAGGTGCCTTTATCTCAAAAACTATTTAAGATGCCCTCTTCAGCTATGTTATGTAGAAGACACCGGGAAACCGTCCCTCTGATAAATAAATTGAGAACATCTGAATATTAAGTGAGATGCAACCTCAGTGAAGCGTTCACCTGAATGAACCGAGATTGTCCTAACATGTCCAAGAATATTCCAGACTTCACACTCTAATTCCCCCGAAGGATGGACTCTATTACCGCAAACGTATCACTATGATTTCATTTCACATCTTTGTCCGCCCTTTCCGCCACAACACAATTGCTATGGAATGAAACATTATGTTTTGCAACTTCCCAGCATTTTATAAATGAGTAATTTATTTATAAATTCTTATTTTTGTTTCAAAAAATATTGAGCATTTTTTCAACGCCTGATTGTTTGACCAAAACCTTGAAATATAACAATAAATAATGATTTGGCAACTCTTACCGCTATCCTCTTCTTGTTCTTTTTTATATTTCTTCCTACATTTTTTTCCATTACTCTAATAGTGTTACCATATCACTACAAGGATTTTTAACACGAGAACCAATAAATTAATCTAATAATTTATTCTTATTCAAACAACATTCAGGTTTTAAATCAATTTTTTTTAATATTTTTTATGTATTTATATATTTTTTGTATGTATTTGTATTTTTTTCAATAAACTTCAAATTTTACAAATTGAGCCACTAATAACTTTTTCAAAACAAAAATATTTTAAATTATTTTTGTTTTAACACTGCACTACCGAATAATTATTCGGTGATTTTTAATTTATTGTCTGTCTGTCCATTCTACTACCATACACATACACTTCAATTCGTTTTGTTGATTTTACTTTCGTTGTCTTTTGTTGTGTCTTTTTCTTTCCTCTTTGCTCTTTCTTTCTTTTTATGCACATGAAAGAAAAAACTCTTTTTTTCTTTTTTCCTAGTATTCTATAATTTTCATCGCATAAACTTACATTTATTTATGTTAGACATTTATTGCTTATTTTTGATTCACAAAATTTATTGTTTATTTTTCAAATATTTATTAATTTTATTAATTATTTTTTACAATTGCACAATTTAAACAAAACACAATCTTGGAGACTCGTATAGTAAAAACTCATTTCCAACAATTTTTTGTACAACTACTGAATACTAATTATTTTCTCTTACTCATTCCACTGCTCTGAGTAATCGGTTACTGATAACATTTATAATGAAACAGGGTTGTAGTTATAAATAATTTAGTACTTAACAAGAAGGATGCTAAAAACAACTATTATTCTACAACACAAATACTTGTGAAGTATATACGTTATGTTTCGTACAAACCTAAAGTCTTAAATGGTTAAATATGAGACAGGAACACTTAATGGGTAATACTTATATCTATAATTTTTTTCTACTCAACCGATTTTGATAATTTTTGGAATGGTAATGAAGATCACATTACTTCATATTACGACAAAGTTTTATTTTAATTTATTTATTTCCGAAAGCTTTTCGCTTGAACTTAGGCCAAATTGCATTTGATTAATAATGTATGTGTTTTTAAGTGTCATTTCATAGTTAAATCGAGTAAAATTTTGATTTGATGCAAGAATATATTTACGTTCCTTCCTGGTGTTACATATGATATGATTATCTTAATATACCTTCATCACTACTTTTGGTGGGTATATAAAAACCAATTTTAATATATACTGTACTTTTGTAAAAATTCTTTTTGGGTTAACAACTTATTTACATCTTCGTATTATTTAAATTTACATAAACTTTGGCAGCACTAAACGCAACAACAATAATAACAATTTGTTTTTTTGTTTAGGGGAATTTGCAAATTTACCGTTTTTGCTTCATTGCAGTTTTATGACACGAGATTTACACAAAAGTGTAGTAAAAATTGTGAAATTTATAAGGAAAACTTATTAAATTAACAAAGGAAAGGAATAATTTATTTAATATGTCTGACTGGGAAGATGACGCCCCTTGTAGTAATGCGGTACAAGCACATTATGAACAGAATTTAAATTATTGTGGTGATAGAAAAACCCCGTCTTCCAACAACCGTCGATGGGGTGAAGACCGAAGAAATGATGGATTTGATAAACGTAGAGAACGTGGCGATAGAGGAGGTAATTTTGGTAGGAATTATGACTTTAATGAAACCATAGAAGTGCGCAACGATTGCATCGGTATGATCATTGGTCGAGGAGGTTCTAATATTCAACGTTTACAAAAGGATTATGATGTACGTGTTGATCTGGATAAGGGAAGGGGTACGGTCAAAGTATCTGGTAATAACAAAAGTGATGTTGAAAGTGCCGTAGACAGTATAAAAGATCAAATAGAAAAATCCGATAATCGTGGCGCTGGCGGAGGAGGTACTCGTGGTTATGGCGCTAAACTTGAGAGAGATAATTCTAATTACAATCGTAATGAGTCTAATAGTAAAAGTGATTTTTATGGCACTAGCGACGGACGTGGAGGTGGTGGTAATTATCGTAAACCTGACAATGATTTCTATAAGGCAGAAGGAGGTGAAAGCTCTTCGTATCAGGAAAACAACCCTGGAGACGATGGCGGCATTATAGATTGGAAATCGTTAAATGAAAAAGCCGAAATTGCAAGAAAGAAACGTTGGGCCATGTGTCCTCCTTTAACCAAAAATTTTTATCAAGAAGCTCCCGAAGTGGCAAACTTGTCTATAGAAGAAGTACAACGTATAAGGGTAGAAAATAATAATACCACCGTGGCTAGAGTTTTTGAGGCAGATAATGGCTCTACGGAGAAAATTCCAAATCCCGTATGGAAATTTGAGCAATGTTTCGCATCTTATCCGGATTTATTGGCTGAAATTAAAAAGCAAGATTTCCAAAAACCCTCACCTATACAAGCACAAGCTTGGCCTATACTTTTGAAAGGCGAAGACTTGATAGGAATAGCTCAGACGGGTACAGGCAAGACATTGGCATTTCTTTTGCCCGCCATGATACACACTGAATATCAGAGTATACCCCGCTCCGAAAGAGGTGGACCCAATGTTTTGGTCATGGCACCCACTCGAGAATTGGCTTTACAGATTGAAAAGGAAGTAAATAAATATCAATTTAGGGGCATGAAAGCGTAAGTGAAAATGATTTAAATTTTAATTCCTTTCATTATGTTAATCTTTGACAGGGTTTGTGTTTATGGAGGTGGCAATCGTCATGATCAGATTGGTTGTGTTGAAAGTGGCGCAGAAATTATCATTTGTACACCAGGTCGTTTAAATGATCTTATACAAGCTAAGGTAATTGATGTGGCCACCATTACCTATCTGGTGTTGGATGAAGCTGATCGTATGTTGGATATGGGTTTTGAGCCACAAATTCGTAAAATTTTATTAGACATAAGACCAGATCGTCAAACTGTAATGACTAGTGCCACCTGGCCAGCAGGTGTTAGACGTTTGGCCCAAAGTTATATGAGTAATCCCATACAGGTATGTGTGGGTTCATTAGATTTGGCGGCCACACATACAGTACAGCAAATTATTGAAATAATGGAGGAGGATGATAAGTTTTATACCGTAAGTGGAATGGGATAATGTTAATAGTTTTTTAATTATTTCTTTAATAATTATTTTCAGGTAAAACGTTTTATTAAAAATATGCAACCGGACGATAAATTTATTATATTTTGTGGCAAAAAAGTGCGAGCCGATGATTTATCAAGTGATCTGACATTAGATGGTTATAAGTGTCAATGTATTCATGGTTCCCGTGATCAGGTTTTATTTCAAATAATTTTTTATTGATTTTGTTATTTATGTAAAACTCTTAGGCAGATCGTGAACAAGCTATTGCTGATATTACTTCTGGTGAAGTAAAAATACTTATAGCTACCGATGTGGCTTCACGTGGTCTAGATATTGAAGATATAACGTTAGTGTTTTTTGTTTACTTTAAATAGGAATTAAGTTTTATCCTTTTTTCTTTCAGACATGTTATAAATTTCGATTTTCCCCGTAATATTGAAGAATATGTTCATCGTGTTGGTCGTACAGGACGCGCTGGGCGCACTGGTACTTCTATTAGTTATATAACGCGTTCCGATTGGGGTATGGCACCCGAACTAATAACTATACTCGAAGAGGCCAATCAGCATGTACCCGAAGAATTACGTGACATGGCTACGCGATTTGCCAAAATGAAGGAAAGAAAAAATGATGAAATGTCCAAATTTAATAACATGAAAGGACCAAGATCAGGTGGAGGTTATGGAGGACGAAGGGGCAGTGGTGGACGTAGTGGAGGCGGACGTCGTGATCGTTACTAAAAGAATCTCGATTTATATGATTGTTTTTTTTTCAATAGAAATAGTGTTCATAATTAAAAATTATGAAATTTGATATAAAAATACTTCAAAAGTATTTTGAAACAACGTTTTAGAAAAAAAAAAACAAACACCGTTTTGAATTTATAGAAGTATTTTATGTAAGAATTTTATTACCCAATAGCGTTTTTTTCCAAAAGAAGTTATTTTAGTTTTTTGATATTTTTTTGCAAACATGACAACTGAATTCTATTTCTAAATCTTTATTCTATTTTCAAATATATTTGTTTTCTACAAATAAAAAATATAAACTTAATTAATGAATATGTGAAGAATTTTGAATATGTGAAGAATTTTTCGATCTCACTTCTTAAAGTTTTAGTAAAATAGTGGACGAGTTGATCGTTGTGGATACTGTGACATAGACGGTAAATATATTTGCAGCATTGAAGTGGCTGAGCATGGTTGATGATTTTCCGAGAATGTTGCGGAATGTTTCTTAGAACTGCGTTGTACTAAAGGGTCATAAACTGCGCTCAACATTCCCACCATACTGGGAGTTTGGCCTGCGGTATAAAAATAGCGTTCCTGGATATAGGGGGAGTATTCAGTAATATAATGATTGAGGCGATAGAGGAAGCATTTATAGGACGGAATGTTAGAAACTTTCTGGTTGAATAGATGAAAATGCATAGGAGCAGGTCTATTGAATCTCAAGAAACTAGTGAAAAAGAGAACACCTCAGGGAAGAGCAGATCTGTTTCATGGGTATAGGGTAGAGGTTTTTCATCATGGGTATAGATATCATTCTTGACAATAATGTGTTTCTCCTATTCAGTAAGAGTTTCAAGCTTCCAACATAAGGGGAATTGGAATTATTTTTTGGTGGATCATGCTTGCTATTTGGTAGTTTTTCTATTATCTTTGGTAGATATCAAGGTCGTTTTACAACATTTAAAGAAGAGAAGACAGGATGCCGTTGCCTATGAAGATGATGTGGTTGTTTACAATCGGAGACGTCATGCAATTTGCTTTTAATGATATGTCCTTAATGGCTATAGGGTAGTTTTGAGTGTTTATACCTCGAATATGTTGTTGGTTCTATTCACGAGGAGTTTCAAGCCTCCAATATTACGGGAAAGTGGAATTGGCCCAAGAGGATTACGCGGTATTTTTTTGGATGCTAAGTTTACATGGAATACAAAACTAATGAGAGGCTTTTAAGGGATTCAAAAGCTATTACACTTGTTGAAAATTGGAGTCTCAAACCGAAGATATAATATTGGTAGTGAGAATGATTTTTACATACTTTACCCTTCTTTTAAGGTGCAATGATGTGTTTCTCTTTTACGTTACTGTTGTTTTGAGGAGCACGTCGTATTCAGCACTCGATGTAATTCTCCACCTACTTCCCATTCTGCAATTCATTTGAGAAGCGTCATCTAGAAGCATATTAAGATTGAAGAAAAAAGTGGTTTATAAGGAAGTATGGAAGGCAATCCGAGAATTCTTGGGAAAGGCATACTTGGCAATTATCTATAGATGATAAATAGCTCATCTTGTTATATGGCAAAAGGAGCTTGACTTTTTAGAAATAATTTTTATTTCCGTTTTTTCATTTGACATCTAATAGAATAAAGAGTTGCCCAACTCAAAATACGTGGTATATACCATTAATTGCGTTTTTTTATCTGGCATCTTTAAGCGAACTTCAAAGGAGGCGAATTGTGATTGAATGGAGTCGAGAGCAAAAGTAAATAAAGAACTATTTTTTCATTTAGCAATGCAATCTCCCACATAATTCTGTGAGAAAGTGTCAGTAGAAATACAAATAGTTTAATTCTTTTTGGAGATAATTCTCCTTTTTTATTTATTAACTTTAATTTTAACGGTTTCATGCCGTAAATGTTGCCGTATCGTTAAACAGAAAATAAACTTAATTCTTTGCCATCTGGTAACACTCTATTTAAACATAAAAATGAGCGCGTTTTTTGTTTTCTTCTTGAAGTTTTTGTTAAAGTGTTGAAAGTGAGAAAATGTTCCATAAAATTGTTTTATTTTCCGAAATATATATTTTTTAATTAATTTTTATAATAAAATTTAGTGTTAATATCGTTTGTGCAAAATTAATAAAATGTTAATATTGACAACAGTTTGAAATTTGTGCCTTTTAATGCCATCATCTGAGGTAAGTTAAGAATTTTGTTTATGAAATAAAATTGGAAATTAATTTTTTGAAAGTTGTTTGGTGGGGCTTGTGGACATTCCATAATGAAATTATAAATTTTTGTTTGTCTTTAATTTTTTTGAAAATGATTTCGATAGTTTGGTAATATGTTTTAACCGGTGTTGCCTGAAGTGGAGATTTTTAACTCTCGAAGTTAAACTACAAGATTATCTTTACTTCGCAATTATATGGCAAGAAAAATCAAACAACAAAACTTACAGTTTTTTATTGGATTGAACCAATAGTCATGAAATTTCAAAAACCCTTCCCTCAACATGTTCATGGTACTTTCAGTCATTTTGCTTTTGGACAACTTTATTGTGACCCTCAAATTCTCTTTTAACAAAGCTTCAATATCTTTCCACTGGCAGTTTGGATAATTTGGCTCCCTTGATGCAAATACCACATTATTGTTCTTGTACCACTCAAAGTCTTGTTTGCCATAGTGACAGGATGCCAAGTCAGGCCAAAAATAAGTGTAGACATTATTATGTCAAACAAAAAATTCTCTTTGTCAACAAAAAATTGGCTTCAAGAATTTTTTGGGAAATTATTACTGTTTTTTTTCAAACATAAAATTTTTGACCAGGAAGTTGTGAAAAATTTGCCAGATCAACTGTGTTTTCATCCATTAAGAATAAGAATATAAGAATATTTTTTTCAGAAAACTTGTTCTTTCCGTGTTCTCTTTTGGCCCCTTAATCGTAGCAGCGTTTCCGTCAGGAACTTTTTTAACCTTTTATATGTTAAAATCTGTATTAGATCTAACTTTTCGAGCACTGTACTAAACGCTTTCCAACTGGATGTGTTAGAAGCTCTTTTAAAAATACTTTCTATTTTTTGACGTTAAAAACATCATGTGGACCATTTCTTCTATCTGAGCCAGGTTTTTTGTCATAGACAAGTTCTTCGCAATCATGTTTAATGACATTGGAAATAATTTGACTGCAGAGCCTGGTCAACTCTATGTAGTGCCAAATTGGGTTTTATTTAAAATATTTAATATTCTTAGTGCGCAGTTTTTTTGATCACTTATTTTTATTAGATTCAAAATATATCCATTTGTTTGACAAAGGTACCTCGATCAAATATATTATCAAATAATACTTCGGTTAAAAGCTAATGAAAAACGTGTGTTAAGAATTGTTCGATCTTATATCTTAAGTTTTCAAGTTAATTTGAAGAAGTACAATATAGACAGGGGTTATCCCTCTATGGTGGCCACCTAGGGAATGTTGAGTTTTTTAAAATTCGCCGAAAATAATTTATTTGAAATTATAATTCTCTAACTTCTAAAATATTCACAGATAACAAATTATTTTTAAAAGAAATTGTTTTAGAACCACTGTATAATGTTATTTAACATGTTACTGTCAAATTTAACATTAACTTTTCATATATAAATTTTTATATAAAATTTTCAAACCTTAATAGGAAATATGAAAATTTCAATATTCCTAAATAATTGCCAAAACTAATTTAACAAATTTTTGATTTTTGTTCATATGTGTTATATATTTCATTTGTTGTTGTTGTTTTTTGTTTTATTTGTAGTTGTTGTTTATATCATTTAATATGTAACATTCATATTCACTTAAAAACTAAAAATCATTTTATTTTATTTTTTTTTAATTCTAAATATAATTATACTTTTCATTTTTTCTCTCTCTTATACATATTTTTTTGTTTATAATAAATGTTTTCATCATTTTTATATAAATAAATAGTTTTTTTTCTCTTTTTACAAATATTAACACTAAACATTTTAATATGTTTTGTAATTATTTTTTTGTTTGATTCTTTTTTTTAATTTTAAATACAGTGTAAAGCATAAGTGTAGGTACACTAATTTAAGTAAACAATTTTATGGCTTAATTGAAAAATTTTTCAAAATATTATAATTTTATTAATTAATTTGTTCTAAAATAAAATAAAAATAAGAAAAATTTTCTTATAACTCTATATTTTTCTACTGCAAAAGTGTAGGTACCATTTAAAAGTAAAACAAGTTGAAAACACAAAACCTATTTGGTGGCGTTCAATTGCTTTTCCAAATGATTCCATAAATAGTTTAAAAGCGGAACTTTATGGAGAAGTATTAAATATATGGGGTGTATTGCAGGCAATCCATATCTTGAAATCAGGGTATTTTCCTGGTCATAAGATTAATATTGCTAAAGCTCGTGGGTATGTTGAAGAAAAATTTAGAACAAAATTTCTAAAAAGTTGTTAGTATGGCAAAAGAAATTAATCGATAAATACCGACATTTACATCAAGGAATGTTTACAAAATAGGCTGTTTCCATTCGTAAGACTTCATAATATGTCCATTTACTTTTGGCCTGACTTCCACTTATTTTGGCAGCCTGTCACTATGGTAAACAAGCCTTTGAGTGGTACAAAAACAATAATGTGGTATTTGTGGCAAGAGAGACAGGAAAATCCTCCAAATAGCCTGGAGCTAAAGCTAGTGGAGAGATAGAGAGCTCTTATTAAAAAAGAATTGAAATAAAAATAAATGAAAACATAAGTTTAGTGGTTTCATTTTTAATTAGCATATATGTATGCTAAAAATTTTTCGTTCTCACTCCTTGTACAAAAAATATTATATTTTTTCTAGTTTTTCATTTACAATTCATAAAATTGTCTATTCAAATTAGGGTACCTAGACTTATGCCTTTTACTGTATTTGCTTTTTGCACATTTTTTTATTTTCAATTCAATTTCACTTACATAATTAAGATTTTACTATTATTTTCTTTTTAGTTTACAAAATTTTACAAAAATATAATAAATATATTTTTTATATTCTTCTGAGTTGTATAAACAATTTTTTGTTTTGTGTATTTTCAATTTATTTCAATTTACATCTTTTTATACCCTCCACCACCACAATTGGTGAAAGGGGGTATATTAACTTTATCATTCCGTGTGTATGTACGTCTGTCGGTCTGTTTGTCATGCTCACATCTGCAAAAAATTTACAAAGCTCAATGAAATTTGACCTGAGTATTTGTTATAGTCTTGAGAAGCTTCCTATTTAAAACCAGCCAAATCGGTTCAGTATATTAAAAGATATAGACCGATACCTATAGCAAAATTGTCAATTGTCAATTTTTATTCCTTAACATTCCAAAAATTATCGGTTCCCTAGAAAAAAGAGTTGTAGCCAAAAATATAACTAATTGTTCCCGTATTATGTTTACGAAAAATGTTTGAATACGTCTGTGAGTGTATGTGCGAAGCATTAACCATTTACTTCACACGCATTTGTGGTGGAGGGTATTCCTGGTTCGGCATAGCCGAATATAGCATTCTTACTTGTTTTGTTTTGTTTTCTTTTCACTGATCGTGTAATAAATTGTTTCAGATTTTTTCAATACGTGTTTTATTTTTATTTTAACTTAAATTGTAAATTTTTTTTGTACAAATTAGAAAATACAACTTAAATAGTTTTGTTTACAGAATAATAGTAAAATGTTTAAATCAAATTAATGTACATTTGTTTTATTTATTCATTTTTCTCATTTTATAAATAATTAAGAATATTAAATTATAATTAATTAAAATCTATAGATATTTAAATAAATAAGCGATTATAATTTAGAAACTTTTATCAATTCTTAAATACCAAAACTAAATTTTATCTTTAAATTGTTTTTATAATAAAAATTGTTTAAATATTAAATAATGTGATGTTTCAGAAGGTTTTTGGAGGAAAAGGAGGAAAATTTGATTTGATTTTTTGGTATTCAGCTTAAAATTTCTTAATAAAAAAATCAGTTCTTTTCAAAACTATTTTTATAGCAGAAATTTTAAGTTGATTTTTCTTTTTGAAAACTTAAAACAGTTTTGTGTAAATTGCAAATCAGTTAATCAAAGTGTTTAACTTTAATTTATTCTAATTTGTTTGTTATTTTGGAGGGCAGGTTTATTGAAATTTATATATATTTTTTGCTTGTTTTTGCAATCATGTATTTTGATTGAGATCTAAAATAACCAAGAAAAGTTTGTTTCCTATTTTGTTTTATTTTTTGCTAGAAAACATTCTTTTAAATCCTGAAAAAATGTTTAAGAAAAAGTAAAATATTTAGTTTCTTTTTATAATTTATTGTTTTTTTTTTTTTTTTTTTTTCATTTGAATATAATTTAATTTAAAGAAAACATATTAAATACATTATTTAAATAAATCTATCTAAATTAATTATTAATTAATTATATTTACAAGTACTTTTTCCATTTAATTTTTTTGTTTGTTTGTTTTGCACTGCTTAAGCAGCCATTTTTTGTTTTATTTTTTTTGTATACAATTTGAAAAAGAGAAATTTCTTTAAAAAGTATTTTTCAAAAGTTTTTGCGTTTGTTATTCATTTCACAGCATTTTTCTGTCAGTGCGCTTTTTTTAAGTTTTTGTTAGAATTTTTCTGGATTTTAATCACTTGTACTACTGCTCATGGCCAAATCACAGTTTGGTGTTGTGGGTGCATCTTTGCAAATGGGACTAATGCCGGCATTTTGTATAGACATACAGGATAATGATTTGGGTATAGGGGCATAGGTGGATTGTAAATTAAGCCTCAGTTTAGCCGGTGAATTACGTTTAAATCTAGCCGGTCGGCTGGCATTTAATAAAGACGTTGACGAAGATGTTGAGGTTGGTGATAAACATGAGGAGGAGGATGATGATGTTGCTGCTGCTGCATTTGAAGAGCAGGGTATTTCATCTTCTGGCGTTACAGGTGGTGAGGTTAAACGTGAAGAACAATTACTGCTGGCACCACTACTGTGGCCGCTATCACATTCATCCATTTCAATATTTTGACTTTGACATTTTCTTGTACTGCTGGTGGTGGTTGAGGCTGCAACATCATCCTCATCGGTTATGTCCTCATCGGCCATGTCACTGTTATTATTATCAATTTGACTAGATAGTGTAGGTGTTGTGGTTGTTGGCGATAAAGTTGCTGAGGTTGGGGTGAGTGGTTCTAAAACACCACTCATACGTAGACTTTGTTCCAATTCTAATAACTGGCCCATAAAGTTGAGATTGGGTGAAATAATAGGACGTGCTAATTTTACTAATTTATAGGCTTCGAGCAGCGATAGAGATTTATAGCGCATAACATAGGCAATGGCAATGGTGGCACTTCGGGATATACCCGCATGACAATGAAGTAATACCCGAGAACCGGTTTTACGGGCATCCTCTGTAAAAAGAAATAAAAATAAAAAATATTAATTAATGAATTGTTGAAAAAAAAATCGAAATAATTTTGAAAAGTGACAGAAGAAATTTTGTGCTCAATAAATTTAATTAAAGGAAATTAAATTTTGTTCTCAATAAAATAATGAAAATAAACTATTTTTGTTATAATTATTATTCATTATTTATTTAATATCTATCGAATATCAAATATATATCTGAAGTATTTATGAAAAAGACCACTTACTCTATGTCTAATCAAGATGATACTTTATTTTTAAACAGTATTAAATATTTATTTTTTAAAAACTTCAATAAAGCAAATAATATTGCTAGATTTATCAATTTTTTTATTATAAAATACAAGCGAGAAATTCAAGGTTGAAGGTCAAAGAACTTTTAATATAATAAAATTATCTCAAATAAAAATAAGATAATAAAAATTTCCTTGAAATCATTATGATATTAAAATATTACTGGCACAAATTAATTAAGGATAAAAATTAACCATTTGCCCACTGAGTTACCATATTTCTCATATTTGTACAGTTTCTATTCACCTTCACATCACTTGAAAATTACTTATTCTAAAATATAAATTTTTATAACTTTTTTGTTTTGATTTTTGCCAAATCATCATTATAAAAAATGTGAGATTTTGATTTATAATTGTTTGTAGAAATATTACGTTGGATTTGTAGCTATAAGTGTATGTGAGTAATTGGGTTTTTTGTTTCGCTATAGAAATATATAGAAATTATAGTATGTTTATGTCTATATAGTTTGATAAGAATGTTGTCATTCATTAAATTTGTCCGTAATCTTATCAGTTAAGAGCACAAAAAAGGCCATGTTTATTATAGCCTCTGTTGTACTCGACTTAAATGTGATGATAATCGAAATAAAAAAAACGAACAGAAGTTTAAAACAATAATGAACCCCCCCCTCTTACAAGAAAAACATGAGTGGTAACTAAAAATTTTCTAAGATTTCCAAAATACTTTAGTAATTTGTTCAAAAATTTTATATAATTCAAATAAATAAATTATTATTCTTTTTAACGATTTTTTATCAATATAAAAATTCGATAAAAAAAAATAAATTTGAAACGTTAAATTTATAATTTTTTTTTATTTTTAAAAATTTTGTCTTCCCAGAAATATTTTTCTCAAAACAAAGAAAATTAATTATATTTTAAATTTTTATCATTACTAATCACATTCTAATAAAAATATTTATGTAAATTCCAATTCTTTGTCATCATCATCATAACACTTAGTAATCTTCTTAGAATATTTCAAATAACTTTCAAATTACCCGGAAAAAGAGTTTCCCAAAGTTGGTATACAAACGATCGATATTAAATCATTCAATAATATTTCTCATCTGAATTCATTTCTCCGAATATTTTGCATACAAATGACTAATTGACAAATATTCACATTATTTATTTGTTTATACGAATTTTTAATCACCAAAAGTAACGAAAAAAAAACGTTTTTCGAGTAACAACCTTTCCAATGATACAATAATATTTATTAAATGAGTAAATTAAGTAATGAGACAACAATAATAATATATATGTGTTCACACGTATGTAGGTAGCTTCATAAGGTAGTTGGAGGAACTCCAAACTATTTAGACTCATTCCGATTGTTACTCATGTGCTCAATGAACTTTGTAAAAATTCGAAATATTTAACAGATGAGTAATTACGAAACAATTAAAAAATATAAGGTTTAATTTAAATTATATTTTGAAATTGTTTAATGTTTTTTTATGATTAATCAATGAGGGTGCGAGAATGAGAGATTGATGTAATGCTACTGAGTAATTTTTTTGTTTATTTTCATTTCAGTCTAAAGTCCAAGGAATTTTCTTATTTAATAAAGAAAAAGTTATTGAAATTATATAAATTATTACCTGACTCATACATATCGCGGTTTATTTAATTTTGTAACTAAGAATGATTGTCTTAAGTGATTTCACTAAAAAATTTATTCTAAAATTTCAACTAGATTTTTTGGTTATTTTTAACAGCATTAAGTCAGGAGCTTTTTGAGACTTGTATGTTTTAAAATCTCCATTAGCTGTTACTTTCGACCAAATAGTTCGAGCACTGAGCTAAACGGGCTGCTTTCCTATGGGCTGTGTCGGAAACTTTTTTGAAAATGTTCTTTTTTTTTTGTTGGTTTTAGAAAAATCATGTAGACCATTCCTTCTTCTCATGGTTTTGTATAAAAACATTGGAAACAGTTTGACGACAGACCATCAAATGCTTGGCCAACCTTTTGTAGGATCAAGTTGAGTTTTGTTGAATATAAAGATAGAATAATATATTTCTTTGTTTGACATTAAACATATTAACTGACAGGTTTTACAAAGGTAACTTGATAAAAAATCAAAAAATACTTCGGTTAAACGTGCGTTAAGAATTTTTCAATCTCACTTTCTACTAACACCTTAACCAGCTGGAGAACTGTAATCCTCTAAATCAATTCGAAAACACCTACATTTTATTGAAATATCTCAAACGGTTCATAAATTAGATTTGATTAAAACGAATTGTTTTGTAATCATTGTGCGCCATTTTAGCAAAATAATGCGAAAAGCTTTTAACAAGCGCATAGAACTTTCGTTATTTGGCCTAAATATGTCTTTATTTTATTATAGTTCCCATTTTCTATTAAAATCGCTTTGTTTTGCAACATTAATTTTGTAATTTTCCATCTCCATTTTTTATAGGTGACAAAATGTTAAAATTTCTTAAACACAGTGTCTAAGCTTAGTAAAGACACTTTTGAAAGATAACATAGAGAAAATGAAAATGATTGATTATTTTATTTTTATTTAATGCGTGATATTTTTATTACCACATATTAATTACAGGGCAATTAGAATATTATTATTGAACAATTTCACCCTAGTTTTTTTACAAGAAATGGAAAAAAAATGAAAATAATTAAAAAAAAATAACAAAATGTCTGTTACAGAACTTATGAGTCATAATATTCTGACTCTCTCCCTCTCTCTATGTGAGTATTGTGTTGTGTTATTGTAAACAAACGTTAAAGGGGGACAAATTGTAAACAAAAAAAAAGCAGGAACAAAAACTGTTTAAAAGAAAAGAAAAAAACAATTTAAGCGCCAAGACGTGATTTTTTTTACAGTCTAGAAAATAAGTTTTTGCTTTATATATATATATTTCTGAAGAACAACAAAACATCCTAAATAAACAATGCATATATTTAAACATATTCATATAAAAGACAACATACATTTATACATATATATACATATACATATGTATAATAAAATTAAGATTAAGATGAGCAAAAAGAAAACATTAAAAAAAAAAAAACAAAACAAAAGAGAAGAAGCAGGTGCCAAATTATAATGTTATTCTGTTGTTGATGGTTAAAAAGAGTGACGACACAAAAAGCCATCAGCCTAACAGCCAGCCAGTCAGTCCCTCACACATTCTCTTACTCACTCACCGACGTAGAAGAAGAAAAAAAGCAATAAACCGCCAAATGGCCCATTCATTTAACATTTGTTTTATACGATTCTGTTGTTGTTTTTTTGTGTTCTGTGGGGTTTAAAAATAGCCTGGCTGCTTGACTTGGTCACAGGATGGATGGCAATGTTGGTTGTTTAGTATTGGTTGGGTTGTTTTTGGTTTTTTGGTTCTTCATATAAAAATTATGACTCATACAATATTATAACGTTAATGTCATGAAAAAAAAATAAATAACATTTTTTTCTTATAATAAAATATATAGAAGCAGCAATTACTATACGCTCCACCACCACAAGTGATGAAGAGGGTATATTAATTTTGTCTTACCGCATGTAACGCTAAAAGGAATTCATCTCAGGCCGCATAATAATGTATATATATTTTGGCATCAAATCAAAATCTGAGGCGTCCGTCTGAGATAGAGGGGCATATGTTGGCACGCTCACCTTAACAATAATTGACAGAGCCTGAGTATTTGCAAATTCGCTTCAGTATATTGAAAAATATAAACTGATAAAAACTAAATTGAAATTTTGCCGTAATATTTTGCTATATAAACTTCATTATCATTCTAAAAATTATTAAAATCGGTTCAGTAGAAAAAGGGAAATATAACTAATTTTACGACTCATTAAGTGTTCTTGTATTTTATGTAAGCAAAACTTATTTACTTCACAATCATTTGTGGTGAAGGGTATTGAAGATTCAGCATAGCTGAATACAGCGTTTTCGCTTTTAATTCGTTTTGTGTGTTTTTACGTAAATAAAGTAGCAAGAGTTCACACACAAAAAAAGGCAGTAAATAATAAAACAAAAACAAAAATATGCGCAAAATATATTTATATTAACGACCTTCAACTTGTGAATAATAAAAACGCATTTTTTTCGAAAGTAGCCAATACAAAAACGTTAAAATAATTATTTGATTATTAAGACAGGAGGGAAGGGAGAGGGATTTAATAAACACTACTACTACTATCCCTTTTGCCTACACCGTAATAATCTATTAATTAAAATATTTATAAACAAATTACACTTCATTTTAATTAAATGTTAAATGAAGTCATATTTAATTTTGTTTAAAAAACATTATTAAAATTTTTCCCATTATCGTTCTATATTTTTCGAAAATATTAAACTTGTGTTTTCATATCCCAACATAATTCCCTTAACTTTTTTTGTGGTTTTATTTAGATAACGTATATTTATAATAAAAGTATTTTTTTTTTAATTTCAACTATGATATCGAAAGGATATTGTGGTTTTAATTTAAACAATTTTGTGGTTAAACCAAAAATTTAATTAAATTAAACTTGATAAGTTCAATTAAAAAGTAAACAAAATCTATAGAAACTTATTTATATTTTTGCGTCTAAAAAATTCTACAACAAAAAATCAAAAATGCTTTCAGAGAGTTCGCCATAAAATAATTGTGAAAATAATTCTATAACTTTTGAACCGTTGAAGTTTTTAATACATAAAATTTAACATAAAGACCGATTAGTTAATAGGCCTTCAGCTGGTCAGGGGAAAAATGGGTGGTCTTCCTAAGTAGTCCATTTATCGGAAATTATGATTATTTAAAAATTCGCCAAAAAATTTGGTTCACATAAGTAGAATAACGCTTTTAATTTCAGAAATATATATTATACTGAAATTTCAAATAATTGTCGTTATTCGTTTGACATTCCACTAACTTTATCCATACGAATTGTGAATCTGTATTTTTAATGTTTTCAGAGATACCAAATACTTGTGTTTTACACAAGTATTTATAGCTTTTCCTGAAACAGAGTTACGTGTCGTGAGATCATAAAATCCTTAACACAACTTTTCTTTAAAACTTTATAGACCCAAGTAACATGTCAGTTATTCTTAATCTAATAAAAATGAGTGATCAGAAAAAAATTATACTAAATTATTTAGTATAAATTTTAGTATAAATATTTTTAACAAAACCAAATTTGTTCTTACAAAAAGTTTACCCAATATTCAAAGCTCTAACGTCAAATTGTTTCCAATGTTACCGAACAGTATCAGGACTTGTCAGTTGATAGAAAACCTGGCTCAGGTAGAAAAAATGGTCCACATGGTGTTTCTAAAGCCCAAAAATGTTAAAGAATGTTCTAAATAGTTCCCATCACATCTGGTTGGAAAGCAGACCGGTTATCTCCTCCTGGTAATGCTCGACCAGTCAATATTTTCGAAAAGTTCTTGGTATGACAAGCAATCTGCAGTTTTTGCAAAAGATGCCACTTATTTGTTACAATGATCTCTATAAATACCGAAAGGGAAAAAGAGGTTATGTGCACCAAGAGATGCAAACTGTCCTATAAACTGTTTAATTTTAGTTTTAGTTTCAGTTTAGCCCTCTAAATTTATGTATTTTTCACACATTTAGCTTAAAAAGAAATCCACTTATGGTAATGTTTTAAAGTCTGGCAGCATTATTAACCTGAACTACAAAATTCCTATTTCATTCTTCAACATTAATAAATATTGATTCAATGATTTGAAAATTAACATTAAAATGAGACTTAAAATTTAATATTTCAAAACTTATGACAAGAATTAAATTATTTTTATTATTTGAATAATGAATTTGCAAAAAAAAACAAAAACAAATAAAATCTTGGCAAATATTTGCATTTATAAAAAAAAGTAATCGTAGATTTTTATGTCAGCAAAACAACAACTAATTAAAACACAACAAAAAAATGTCAATATTTATATAAATTCCTAAAACGTATAAAATAATTCAAAAATAATTTGAATAATTGAATAAAACATACATACAAAATATTCCAAAAAAAATCTATAGATTTTTACAGAATAATAATAAATAAATATAATTAAATAAATTATTTAAATCTTTAAAACATAAGTAAGAGAGACATAATTTTTTTAATTTCCATAACAATTGTTATGATAATCAATGAATATTTTTTATAGGGTGTTTATGGAACAAACATGCGCAATAATAATAAGAGATGAAAACAAGTTAGAAAGCTAGGCCGAATCTTAAATACCCTCCACCACAAATTCATTAAAATTTGTCGATTTATAATTTAACGAAAGTTTGTTCCTTGAACTCAGAGGTTGCCTCAGATATTGGTCTATATCTTTTAATATGTAAAAGTTATTTTGCTGGTTTTAAATAGGAAAATTCTAAGGACTATAAAAAATCCTCTGGTCTTCACTTAATTCAGCTCTGTCAATTATTGTAGATGTGAGCATACCAACAATAGGCAGACGGCCATAGCTATATGAGATGATTCCCTTAATTACACACGGAATGACAAAGTTAATATACCCTCTTCACCATTTATAGTGGTTGAGTGCAAAAACAAAAGTAAAATATTATTATTCTAGGGTACTGAGGAAAAAGGTGTTATTAAAAGATGATACAAAAATTTACAAAAACACAACTGAGTAAAAATGTATGAAAATAAAAAAATATACAAATAAACAAAACACAAATATATGAACGAACGTTCGAATGAACCAACAACGTAACAATAACGAATATAATGAAAAATTATGAATCATCATTCATAATGATGTTCTTGTTGTAGTCTTCGTTGTATATTAAACGAACATCATCGTCAATTTTTCTTTACTTTTATTTATTTTGTGTTAAAATATGAAAGAGGGCTGCTTGGTAAAATGGGGGGAGGGGAAGGGTAAGAGAGGGTTGTTTGATTGGTTGGAGAGGAGCAAAAATGTAGTGCTACCACAAGTGTGTGTGTGTGTTTGTGTAATATAGTTTGTTTTTGAAACAAATACTATAATAGAAGAAATAATAATAAAAATAAACAACAACAACAATAAAAAAGAAGTACACTTGAAATTTTGTTTATTTTCAATTATGATCATGTTGTTGAAACAGTGATGCCAGATGTAAACTATTTTATTCTGTCGATACTGTTTAATAACAATAGAAGCAGTTTGACGGTAGACTTTTAAATGCTTGAACAACTTTTTGTAGAACCAAGTTGCATATTAACTGACATGTTTTGCAAAGGTAACATGTTCGAACAAAAGATTAAAAATTAAACGCGTATTAAGAATTTTTCCATGTCGGCACATCTTAGTTTCCTATTCGCTTTATGACTAAGAACTGTCAACTTTTGTTTATGTTATGTTTTGTTGTTTATACAAAATCGTAAACAATATACAAATTTATAGCGCCAATAGAAACTGCGTATAAATTTCTTTATTTCAGCCAATTTTTTTTATTATTTTCCTCATATTTTTATTATTCATTTTCATTAATAATTTTGTTACGTTTTATTTATTTATTTATTTATTTATTGTCTTAAGACGAAAAAAGAAGAACGTCAACATTTTTCTTTCAATTCGCCTTGAATCTTATTTGTTGAGAATTCCAAAGTTTTTGTTTTGTGGCCATTTTTTTGCGCCAAACAATCTGGCATTTTTGTTCTTAATCTATTATATCACAGAGGTGCCTCAATTGTGTTAGTTTAGTTCCAAGAACAAGGGGAGGGGAGCAAGAGATCTATATGTTTAAAGACTACAAAACATTTAGTCTTATTGACGAATAAATTGCTCTAGCAAAAATTTTGTCGAGTAACAAAGATTATTAATAATATTCGTGCCGTGTGCGAATTGTTATTTTAATAAATGAAAATGTATATGAAAAAAGAAGAAGAAAAGAAAATCACACACATACTCTAACAGCTAAAAATATAAAATAAATAATAAATGTAAGCGAAAATGATTATGAATTATAATGAAAATTTTTTCAACTTTATTACTAAAGACCTCCAAAAAAAAAAAAAAAAAAGAGATCGTCCTAAAGGAAGTATATTAAGTAAAAAATACAGGGTGCCACAAATAGGTTGTAAGGTTATTTAAATATAAACCAAGAGAAAGTGAAAAGAGGTGTAAAAGGATGATTTGTAAAAGAAAATTATATTTTAGTCATTTAGCAGTCATTCAATATTTCTTAATATGTGGGAAATATAATTAACAACTTAACACATGAGTAGGAAATGATGATGATGACTTCACTCAATGTGGTCTTTTATATTTTTGTAATTTCCTGGATGGTGTGAAATGTAACAAATATTTAGAAAGAAAATGTATATTTTTTAAATGGCTTTTTAAAAGCTGTAAATCTGATAAAAAATTAATTTTTATGAGTTAAATTTATAAGGCCGAGAATAGACATTTCAAATGATATATGAGAATGATATATTTTCATTCAAATCAAATGTTGTGTATAATTTTCAAATCCATGTTGTATTCATATCGAAAAATCGAAAAAATTCTTAGCACCTGTTTTTCATTAAAACTTTTAACCCAGGTATTATTTGAATAGTTAATTTGATTATGATTGGCCAAACAATCAAAGGTGTGTCGTCAAACTGTTTCCAATGTTATTAAACCGTTGATGGAAAACTTGATACAGCATTTCCAAAAGAGCTCCCAACACATCCGATGGGATAGCAGCCCGTTTAACTCTCTACTTATTTTTACTTATAGAAACTTTAGAACCCCATATCTCTAGCATAGGGATCTAGATTAGAGCATACACTGTTAAAACTTTAAATTTGTCTAAAAATTGCATTTTTTCAATTTTAAATAATTCCTTTACAAATCTGCTTTATTACAAATAAATATTTGTACATAAACACGCATACGAATTGCGCCTTATATATATAAAATTATATATTTTTGATTACTTTTTTTTGTATTTCATTTACTTAAATACTAAAAATAGTGAAAATCAATAAAAAGAAAAAAAATTGTGGGGTATAAACACACTAAACAGACGACTGGTCGTTCACTCACAAATTGGAGAGCCCACATGTTGCCAATAACACGAAAAAAAGTGTTGTAAACAAACATACACACACAATACTATAACCCATAACAAATCGTCCAGGGGTAAAGGAAGAAGAAGAAGTAACAAAATTTATGTAAGTAATAATAAAGAATGAACGAGAAATTCTAAGGGCGAGCAAAACAAAAACAAAATATATATAACGAAAATAAACTATAGCAGACACTGGAAACTTTTAAGATTCACGGAAGGAATATATTTTATTTTTAATGTATTTGTTTGTGTGTGTGTATATATAGCACGTCTACCAAACGATGAGTCATCATTGAAAGGCAGCCAAACAACGTCATCATCGTTAGTGGCAGAAGTAGCGGCAGCAACAAACGGGCTTTATTTTAAAGGGGCCACACAATGCCGGTGAAAAGAGTATTTGCTGCTGCTGTTGTTGCCACTTCTGCTGCTACTTTTACTTTACAAAAAAGAAATACAAAAACATTTCATTATTATTATTATTACACACGTATATTTTAGTATGCCTCATTGGGAACGAGGTCGAAAGTGCACGTGACGTAAGTTGCCGAATACAATATATACATATAGATATACGATTTCTGGCAGCGCGCGTGTTTAAAATGGGGAGGGGGTGTGTATGTGTGTGTGTTTTTTTTAACAGAGTTTTAAAATAAGGTATTGTTTGGTTCAGAACACACTTTTTGAAGTTTTATACTTAAGAAAAAATTAAAAGGCGAATTCAATAAGTGAATTCTGTATCCTTTCATAATCTTTTTAAAAATATCTTTAATAATTGTCAATCTTTGTTAACAGTTATTTTCTGTGTTGTTAGTTGCAATATTTTTTTATAATTTGCTTTAAATGTTATTAATTTGTTTCTTAATAAAATGATTAGGCGAATTCAATAAGTGATTTTTGAGATCTTTTTTATTATGGTTATAGGATTATTAAGACTTTTCTGTTTTTCTAAATGAAACGAATAAGAATTGGTATAACAATATTGAAAAATTTCTTTGCTTTATATCTGGTTTCACAAAAAGTTGGCCAAGATTTCAAATGCAGATCGACTTCTTCTTGTTCGAGCAATGTGATAGAATGCTCTATAAAAATACTTATATTTTTTGTAAATTATGATGATAATTTTAATCACATAAACGATAAATTAAAACTGTAAATTTAGTGTTTCCATTTTTATTAACATAAAATTATGTTAAGAATTTTTGGATCTCATTGGCAAAGTTAACGGTAAATACTCAATTATTTTATTTACAAGTGTTTCTGAAATAGAATTTCTTAGTATTACGCTCTCTAAAAGTAACAGTTTTAAATAACTGGGAAAAAGCAGGAGCAGGGTGGGGAGATTGTCAACACCAGAAAATGTTAAAATTATTTTCAACGTGTTTCGCCATTACATTATTTTACCGTTAACAAATAATGAGTTTGTGTGTATATATCTTCTTTTTATCCCCTTAGTGGTTGTTTTGCAGTTGTAGTCGTTGTAGTGGTGGATTACAATAAAAAGGAAGGAAGTTTTGTGGTGTATTTTTTTTTTGCTTTACTTTTTATATTTTGTTTTGGTTTTTTCTTCTTCATAAATTTTTCGTTGCTTCGCTTATGTTTTTGTTGTTGTTTTTATATGCAACATATGTATGAGAATAGTATGGGGTAAAAAAATGCCGCCATGCCGTCTCACAAAGTCTTAGTTTTATGGAAGTCTTGACAAAAACAAAATAAAAGCAGAAGAATAATTGTTGATAGTAACGAAAGAGAAGGAAATAGAAAGAACAATAAAAACTTTAACTTTAACAGAAAACTCTAGTAAAAATTATAGAAACGAATGATAACTAAGAATTGTATGGAAAGAGAAAAAAGAAACTAGAACAAAAATATAAGACAATTCTTGAAAAAAAAGATAAAATAAATTTTATTAAAACAAGACTTTAAACTTAAAGGAAGTACAGAATATTTTATAATTTTATCAAAATTTAATTTCCTTTTTGTTCTGTTAATTTTGTTCTCAAGAAAAAATAAATTTATATAAAAAAATATACCCTTCTTGAACTTACCTATAAAATCGTAGGCTTCCTGAAAATATTGTTTGATATTTTGATGTGGTGTATCACTGGCAGGTATTTGCATATATTTAAGGCCCGGCATTTGATTTGTGCTCGGTGCTTGGCAGGTAACATTTAAAACACAATTAGCTCCCACACTACTTGGATCATCAGCATCTCGGCCATTGCCCAATAATAAGTGGGGAAAAACTGGTGAGGCGGGATGTGTTTCGATATCTAAAAATACATAATAAAGACAAGAGATTTTATTATAATTTTTATTTTCAGTTGCTGATTCTGTGTGTATTTTAAATGAAAATTTATAATGAAAGCAAAAAATATAGCTATTTTTAGAATATGTGTAAGAGAATATGAATTTTTATTAAATTTTCCAAATGATTTTTCATTTAAGAATTTCTTTGTAAAAAAATACTTTAAGCATAAAGAAAAAAGGAAGGTGAGAACTTATAATGAGTCATATAAAGAATTTAACAGTCAATATCACCATAACTGTCCGTCCGCCAAGCTGACTGTCCAGGTAAAACATGTAATCAAAGAATCGATTGCAGCTGTGTGTTTTTTGTCCATAGTTTTTCGGGGAAAATTTTGATCAAGGTTGTCTGATCTCACTAGAGATCGGAAGTTTCCCGAAGATCAGGATATTGGACGAATATTCCTTAGATCGGTTGAGAAAGTTTTATTGTTTTGCAAACACATTATGTAGGCTAAGAAAATACATTGACAGTGAATCATATGTACGTTTTCTATATGAATTAAATATAAAATCGGTTCAGTTGTATTGTGTTTTACAAAAATTAACTTGGTTAATCAAATTTTCTATTGTCACCTTAACACGCAAATTTTTTTGACTTGCCAAACTTTAAGGTCTTTCTAGCGCATTTTTTGGGAATAATTTCTTTGACTTCAAAATTTAACCGTTTGAAAATTGGATCTAGGTTGCGGTTTACACAAAGCAATTCGGTCACTCAAATTTCACCTAAACATGCACGAAAATTCTCTCGATATTTTGCACAGTTTTAAAGTAATAACGTTTTTCCATCAACCTCAATCAAAATAAAAATATTTCTAGGGGTTCCATTTGACTGATATGATTAACCCGTATTCTCTTCAGGTGTGGTGAATTTAATATCTAAACAATTTACTTAAATTTTTGCACACCTTTATTTTTAATATCGATTTTTTTATATATAAAAAATACAAATGACGTTTAATGTTAAAAATAGTTAAAGATTTTTTATCGCTTGATTTCTTTTTCCATCTTCATCATCAATAACGTTTTTATATCATTTTAATAAAAACATCATAAATATGTTCGATATATATACATTTTTCGAAATATATATTTTCGTTTATTTTGTGGTAAATGGTGGGGATGAATGAATTTGTTTGGTTGATATGATTAGATCGACTCTTAATGGTATTTTTTTGGTGGTGGTGGTGGTGGTTGGAGTGTAGCTAAAAGTTTTATTTCTTTATTAAACATAATTATGTTCATTAGGTATATACATTTATATGATTTTAAAGATACTCTCTAGGTCTTTAGTATCTAAACATTATATATTACATATATATCTTTACTATGAGTCATCAAATCATAATAGAAAAAAAATAAAATAAAATACAAGAGAAACACCACATGTAAACTATAATGAAGCAATATTTTTATTTTTTCTATGCGTATTTTATTCTCCCGCTTCCTCTCTCCCTCTTTTCTTCCCCTTTTACAATTACAAAACATATTTTTATATACAATCTACGTAAAATCGAATAGATACATTTGATATATAAAAAAAGAACAATTAAGAGTTATATTCAGCTACGCCGAATCCTCAATACCCTCCGCCACATATACGTGTGAAGTAAATACGTTATGTTTACACACTCACACACAGACACACTCTCAAAAATTAGTTTATAGAGTCATAAAATTAGTTATATTGTTAGCTATAGTTTTTTTCTACTAAACCGATTTAGATTATTTTTAGAATGGTAAATAAAATTGACAATTTGACAAAAGTTTTGCTATAACTAAAGGTTTATCTCAGGTAACGGTCTATATCTTTTAATAAACTAAACCGGTTTTGCTAGTTTTTTGAATAGGAAACTTCTCAGGACTGTAACAAATACTCAGGCCAAATTTCCTTGACCTCATTCAATTACGTGCCAGCCAACAACAGACAAGCAGATGGACAAAGCTTATCGACTCGGAAACTTAAATAAATAAATTATGGGGTCTAAGATAATTCCTTCTTATCGTTACACACGGAATGACAAATTTAATATACCTCCCTTTATCAATTGTGGTGGAGGGAAAAAACTTAATTATCATCAATCAATAAACAATTTATTGCTTCACAATAATAATTAATTTTTAATTTTATCAAGTTTTTCCAGATCTTGTAAAAAACAATTTCTTATTAAATTCTGAAAAGAATTATTAGTCATATTAAAATCTTGTAAAAAAAGTATTACAGGATGTTTCCAAAAAAAGAATTACAAAAACTGTTATAACCATTTTAGAGTTTCAATTTAACCTCATTTTTTTCCCATTTACATTTTTTGAAACAAAACAAATATAAAATAAAGAACAGAACAGAACGTCGTCAACCGTCAAATGATTTTAATTTGTTTTGAAATTGTTATGACTCATTTTAGTTAAAGAACTTCATTTGCTTCAAGTTAAGTAATTTATAGTTAAAATATTGTTTGCTAGTTTTTACTGGGAGGGGGGTAAAACAAGAAACTAAAATACTTAAAACGTGTATTATCAAGTACTTTAGTGAATACCTTCCTGTAGTTCTTATTACACCTCTATAAAAAATATAAACGTATAAAAATATAATATTTTTTTTATTAATGATTTATTTAACATTTATAAAATTTATAAATTTATATGGTTTAAATCATAATAAACAATTTGTTTTATTTGTAATAAGATTTACTAGACAATGAATTAATCTTGTCAATTTTAAACACTCCCCTCTGTCCGCGTATACCCCCAAAAATAAATGAGTCACCATTAGCACAAAATATAAAACCTATAATATTTCACAGATAATGCGTTTTTACTTTTATTATTATTATTATATTTTTTTAATGGTCATTAAACTCTATTAGTCACTTTAGAAGAATATATGAAGGATTTTGATAAAATATTATCAATAATACAAACAACCTAAAATCATGGGAATACCGATCAGGGAGCATTGTTTTGAACCTCATTGATTGTCATAAATTTTGTACTAATTGATAACATAATCAAAAACTTGTTTACCTTGGTTTCTAATACAGTAATCAGGTATTCATTCTACGTTGTTCTAATTATTTTCAAGATAAAAATGAGTTTGTGTTTAAATATCAACTCTAAACTTTCATAGTACAAATTATGACATGTGTCAATATCATGACATTACAAGGGAAAAATAGTTTTTTTTTACATTTTGGGTCAAATCTTTATTGCTTTTTCATTATATTCCATAATCCTCCCGATATAGCCTTGTGAATCATTAGTTTGCCCTTCAAATTTATGCGATTAAAATTTAGATCAGGTGCGTTGCGTATTACATAAGGTAACTCCGTTTCTGATGTAACCATAACATGCAATATTTTTGAGTTGCCAACCCCCTCTTTTATTCCACTAACCCACATATGAGCATTATGGCTCCTACAACCTTATACGCTTTGATGGATTTTTTGCGTTTCTCGGTTAGTCTTTGCTTTGTGCTTCTTCTTAACAGGTGATTGGTCTGCTGTAGAAGGCTCTAGGACGTTCTTGTTTGTGGTGTAGTGACGAAGAACCCTGCTAATCGTTCAGACTTTTTCGAAACTTGCTTGACATACCACCTGACCTTCTTGTGATGTTGTACAACTTTCCAGGGGCTGAGGTTTCTTGTTTGGATTTTACTGATTAAATCATTTATTGAATTCAAAGAAATCATGATAAAGATTTTTTGTCATTTCATTCACCACCAGGACTTGGGATGATGGACTTATAGATAAGATTTCCAGACTTCTGTTCGTCTTCGTATGTTATTAAAAATTGTTTTAGTTGTATTGCGTTTTACATAATGCAAATTCACCTTAAAAAAGAACGTTTTTCAGTTGGCAACCTTCCGTTATTGATGCCAAACAGTTGCACTTGTATAACTTGGTCTTAACAGGCATCATTTTTGAGTAGCCAAACTTCCTTAAATGATGTCGAACTATAAGGTTTTTTAATAATTTTCTGATATTTTGGAATTTTGAATTCAATCCAAATGTTATTATAAGTTTCAACTGACAAAGAAGACCTGCATGTAATTTTCGTATGATAAGATATTTTGAAAATTTCCAAAAATAATTTCTAAAATTATCACATTTAAACAAATTTGTTTCTTTGTTTCTTAACAAATTTTTAAATTTAGAAAATTTATTTTTTAAAAGATTATTAATGTTTATTTTTTCCTTTGGGGAAATAATAAAATGTGTTTAAAAGAAAACACGAGTGAATCATTGTCACGGTGACGTTATTAAACGTGCCATTATGTTTTTGTTAGAATCGAAAAAATAAGGCCAAGAAAATCTATCATCGTAGACAAACTAAGGCCATAATATTATTGTTTTTGTCCCTTAGCCATCTCGCGATCGGGCCAAAAAACTAATAATTTTTTTTCGAAAAGACATTTTATTAAAAGCGTGTGTTTTTTTCTAACACGAGCTGGTTAATGGAAATTTATATAGAAATTTTATTTAAAAATAAAGCAAAACTATATTAGGAAATACTGTATAAAATAAATACTGTATAAACAAAATGTTGTGAATTTTTCATAAGGTCATATGACCTTAATTTTATTATATTTAGTTTAAGATTTTATTAAAAGAAATGATCCTGCAAACTGGATATTAAGAGATTGAAAAAATTCTTAACACATGTTTTTTTATTTAAACTTTTAACATCAGTATTAATAATGAATATATTGTTAATTTGACTAAATATGTGACCAGAAAAACTTGTGTATATAAAATCATTAAATATTTTCAAAAAAATCCAACTTTGTCCTACAAAGGTCTGCCGTCAAATTGCTTCCAATGTTTTTTAATACCGAGAAAACTTGCCCGTGTATAAAAGCTTGTTCAGGTAAAAAGGAATAGTCCACATGATGTTTCTTAAGTCAAAAAATAGAAAGCATTTTCAAAACATATTTCAAAACAGCCCGGTTAGCTCAGTTTCCGGATAGTTTGGTACGAAAACCTACAAGGTTAAAAAATTCCTGACAGGAATGCTGCTAAAAACTTAGAGGCCAAAAATAGAGCACGAAAATTGTCAAGTTTTCTAAAAGAAATATATTTTTATTCAAATTTAAAATTTTATGTTCTGGATGCTTGAGGAATGTTGAGGAAAGTTAAGACCCAAAAGCAATTAAAATTTCTCGAAAAGTTTTTTGTATGAAAAGCAATATGCAGTTGCGACAAAAGAAGCCAGAGAAGAAGATTTGCTATACAGGTCTCTATAAAAAAACGAAATTCTCATCAAAAAATGGTTCATAAAACTTAATATGTGTCTACACATTTTTTTCCTGACTTGGTCTCCCGATAAACAAACCCTTGAGTGGTACAAGAACAATAATGTGGAGAGGCAAATACTCTTAACTGCCGGGAGCTAAGGCCAGTGGAAAGTTATTGGACTTTTGTTAAAAGAGAATTGAAGAGCACACAAAAGTGTCCAAAAGTGTGGTAGATTTTACTGGAGAGCTAAGTGACAGAAAGTTGATAATTAGGTTAATTAAGGTCCTACGAACCGGATTTTAACGTGAGTTTATAATTTAATATCTTATTTATTGCTTTAAATATCATTAACTGATAAATCTATTTTTATATAAAATTTCTTGGAAATAATTATGACTTCATTATTGAAGCTTTTTGTTTCAATATGATTTACAAAAATTCCTGTGAATTATCACAAAATAAACAACAATTCACTGTAAAGATCATACAATATTTATTTTATTAAATCATAGATTTTTAAAAATATTTATAACTTAAGTGATTAACATCAGGGCCACCGTATAGAAGCATTATTTGCAAATAAATATATTAATTATTTAAAATATTTTGATGTAAAAAAAATCAAAAGAAAAAAATCCCCATAAAAATTCTAGAAATATGACGAGAATCTTATAGAATGGAAAAGCACGTGTTAATAAATCTACAAATTTCAAATCCCCAACTCTCTTGTAATTACAAAAACACTAATAAAATTTATTTAAACGTAAAAATTATTTATAAATGACGTCGAAATTTGTTTATAAATAAAATTTAATACGTTTTTTTTGTAATTCTCTCTTTTTTTAATATTTTTTTGTTTAAATTAAAAATTTTCCGCTTCTAAATTAATAAAATGAATAAAGTAAATGTAATATTTTTATGCCCTCTACCACCATAAGTAGTGAAGGAGGGTTTATTAATTTTGCCATTTCATGTGTACGCTAAAAAGGAATCATCACAAACCTCATAATGTATATATAATCTTGCATCAAGTCAAAATCTGAATCGATTTAGCTATGTCCCCCTGTCTGTATGTATTTGGCACGCTCACATTTACAAAATCTGACAGAGCTCAATGAAATTTGGATTAGGAATTTGTTATAAAGACCTGAGAAGTTCCCTATTTAAAACAGCAAAATCGGTTCAGTATATTAGAAGATATAGAATAAGTTCAAGCGAAGAACTGTCGTAATATTGTCAATTATAAGTCGAAAAATTAGAATGAAATCTTGAGATAATAATGAGGTTATGTGATCTTCATTAACATTTCAAAATCGGTTAAAAATGTAACTAATTTCATTACTCATTAAGTGTTCCTGTGTTACAACTTTTATATATTATATACGTCTGTGAGTGTACTTCGCACGCATTTGTGATGGTATTGAATGAAGATTCGGCACAGCCGAATATAGAATATAAAAAAAACATAGAACTTACCATATACTGCAGGACTACTACAACTCCTCGTCAAAGGTGCCCTTGTGGACGAGGAGTTAGTCTCGTCCTCTTCACAGGGGGTATCCAGGTTATCTTTGGATTTTCTGTTATTATATTCTGAAATAAAACAAGAAAATAAATAATTTTCGGATTAAATCATAATTACAGATTTATAATAAAACTGATTCATTTTTGAAACAGCTGTTTTAAATAAAAAATGACTAATCGAGAGCCGAGTTGTTTATAAACAGAATCAGCTGCTAAATTTAAACTTGTAAAAAAAACATTAATTATTGTTGATGTTTACGAAGAAAATCCTTTAAATAATAAATCTCAAAACTTTCATTTAAAATTAGTCATTTATTATTATTTTTTTAACTTGTTAATAAATTTAAATAACAATTTAAACAAATAATAATTAACGTCAAAAAAATATTAATTTGAAGGTTAAGGAAAAATGTAGCAGGTTTTTTTTGAGGTTATTTTTTATAATTATTGGATAAAAAAGCGATCAAGTGTAAATTAAAGAAATTAAGACAAGTTTATTTAAAAATAAAAAAATATTGTTTACGGAAGAAAACTACTTGTTTTACATTGAGTAAATTAACTTGATAATGACAAATTTAATTTAATTATGGTCCTTCCAACTGAACGTTAAATTAAAGAATTATTTAAAATATTAAATACATTAATTTCCAGACAATTCAATGTTTCCATTTTGTTCTTTTAATGGACCACTGTATGGTATTCAGATTAGACTTTAACGTTTCATATTGTAGAAATCATCAACTTTTACTTTGATTCAGCAACGTAACCTTTCGGCAAGCTCTTAAGAATCAGTTTCTTCCTGACAGATAGAGGAAATTTTCAGAAAGAAGAAAAAAGGGGGATAATTTTATACCGTGGTTTTCAAAGGTTTTCTGTAACTGATACATATTTTATATCAAATTTGTATGGAAAACTAAAAATTTTACATTTTTATTGTTTTTGTGAAAAATATAAATCAGATATAATAATATAACATGGGTCCATCTTTTTTAAGTCTAATGACTAAAACCTGCTTAGAATTTTGTGAATCATTTGTTCGTCTTATAAAAGCATCTGATTAAAATTTAATTCTCTTTCAATTGTCAACAAACTCAACTTTCAACAAATTTCCTTCTGTCATCTTAACATGCAAGTTTTTTGAGTTGTCAACCCTAATCGGCCTAAGCAGAAAAAAAATTTACTAAGCTATCTCGGACATTTGACACAATACACTACTTTGGACCTCTGCGCATAAGAGCCTCTGTATTCGGAACCAGTATTTTTAAATACTTTCTTAAAAATACCAAAATAGATTGAGATGGCGACCTTCTTAGATTTCTCACAATGACGGTACGGATATTGAATGAACTAGTGCCAGACGCATACGAAGTACTTATTGTCTTACGTATTGTATGGTCATATCAAAATGGGGTCAGACAGACAGATTCAGACAGTTCAAGAGCTTTCAACTACCATAGAAACCTAACCTAACCTTACTTATTTAGCTCTATTATCGATAATAATAAAATAATTTCAAAACTTTGCGATTTAAGAACTTAACTGAAAAGGTAATAGGTCTTATGGAGAGATATTTCACCCAAAATTATATGAATTTAGTTTAGACCCATTTTTGTTATGCTAAAAATGACAATTGAACTTATGTTGAAATGTCATTAACTACCGTAAAATGTTTATTAACCCTGGAATTTTATAATTCCAACTTGGCAACTCTTTTTCAAGACCCGTTTTTTTCTCATACTTGTACTTAATGGAAAAAGTACTTGTTGAATAGTTTCTTTAATATATTTTTTTTTTTTGAATTTTCTACTTTATTTTATTAATTTTTTCCCAAAAAAAAAGAAGTTCAACATTTTAATAAATTTATGTTTGAAATACTTAAAATAACTTAAACGCCAAAAAAAAAAAAAAAAAAAAACAAAAGCAAAAATAACAACTAAACTAACAACATTTTCAAAAATAAAATTATAAAAACGAGCTTCAAATGAAGAGAAGGAGGTGGAGGTGAAATAAAAATGTTTACGTACAATATAAGTGTATGTTTACACAAATACATACATTCACACGTACGTACCCACTATGCAAGTATTATAATGTGATGATGATGACGAAGTACAACTATGTTGTTTTCTTGTTATTGTTGTTATTTTCTCTCAATTTTTTTTTTTTGAACAGAGACCAGACCAGAATTGAATACCAGTTACTACAAACAAAAAGTAGAAAAATAATAACAAAAACACAACAGCAACAACAAGAAATAAATAAAAAAAAAAACTTAACAACCACAAAAAAAATCCATCAAAGCAAGAAGAAAAAAACTCGAACTCGTACTCGAAAGGTCGTTTCAAAAACAGTGTTGTCTACTGATTTATAACAACTAAAAACTCTAGTTTTCTCAACTCTATAAACAGAATAAAGAAGTAAAATATAATAAAAGAAAAAAAAAACGGTTTAAAGTTTCTTTAGTTTAAATCGTGCTTCTTGTATATTTTTGTTATTGTATTTAGATTAAGACGAAACGTGCAACAGAGGTTTTAACAAAACGTCTGAAAAGAAATAAAATAAAATATAAACAAAAAGTTTTACTCATACAAAACCAAAACGTCTGTATAACGTCTCCGAAGAATGACTCACGAAATGTTTACAAAATTTCCTTTCAACTTTTTTTTTCCTCTTCTTCAAATGCTTTTTTTTCTTTGAACACAGTAATCAAATTCTTCTTTTTCAATGAATAAACATTTATTAAGGCAGAATATTAAAGAGAAGAATTGTATTAAACGCTTTATACAACAGCTGTACCGAATTTTGAATACCCTTTTTAGGTATTATTTTACAAATTATTATGTGATCATTTAAGGGGCATTACATAACTCTGGAGCCATTTGCTTTTTATTTTGTACTATAGAACAAAAAAATTAGGAATGATCTATCAGATTCCTATCGGAAAGTATAACCTACAAATGGATGGTGACAAATTGTGCTGTGTTTGGAGCATAATTCTTGCAGCCGGGGTAATAAGCAAGTAAATATGAAATCTACACAACCACCGACATAAATTTTAGTACAGTGATATTAGTGATAAGTGCAAAATCAAAGAACCTAGTAAGCAGATTTAATCGATTAATTTTTAAAGAGTAAATAGGAATCATATGTTCCAGGAACAAGCGATGATGTGGGCAAAACATTTATCAGGTTCCTAGTGGAAAGTATAGCAGCCTACAAACGGATGGCAGCCAATTTTTACACTCAGTGTAAAAGTAAGAACATATGAAATCTACACATCCACCGATATAAATTTTGGGAAAATGAATTTAGCAATAAGAGGAAAATATCATGAGCGCATTATTTTACCAGCCAAGAACAGTATTACAAGCTCTAGGAAAAAAGAAAAAACATCGTAAAGTACAGCTTTACTTTTTTGAAGCTAAGGCGAAAGCAGGCAAAATTTTGGAATTGATATCATCTCTACTATGGATATGGAAACATCAACAAAGAAACAATAGAAAGTAAATGCCACTTTCTTTGGAAAAAGAGGATATGCGAATGAAGTTGTATTATTCTAGGACTTAGCTGCAGCAGAGTTATCATCAGCTTAGCTAGAATTAGATAGGAAAGGGGAAAATAACATAATTAAACAGAGGAGAATAAGATGAATCAACAACGAGCTTTGTGGAATCACTAAGGGAGTAATTGTAAGAAATCTTAACGCAAAAATTAAAACTTCATGGGATCTTCAACAATTTGTTTGTGTTTCATCTGGAATAATGAACTTAATATACTCTGATTCATCATTTTTAGTAATGAAGATTTTAAATACTTTTGGAAAGAGTTTTTTTTTGTATTTATAATAATTCTTACATATTTGAATTTTTTTTCACAAAAAAGCTAAAAAACGCTTTAAAAAAGAAAACATTATTCATTATGTGAATTAACAAAAAGAAAAAAACTTAAATAAATTAACAAAACCGTGTTGTGTTGTGTTGATTTTAAAATAAGCTGTGAGTAATCTTTTACTTTTACTAGTTTCAGTTTTGTTTTTTTTTTTTTTCGTATTTTTCGAATATAAATTCACAGTGTTTTGTTAATATTATTAACAAAAAATCACATTAATTTATAGCAGGTAGCTTTTATTTGAACCTGAAATAAAATACAAATAAACTAAATAAAAACAGCAGATTTTTGTTTTGTTAAATGTTCTTAAGAAATTCTATACGTTTCACGAAATATATAGAAAATAAACGTCATCTTGATCACCCAATCACACACTCATCACGATTATCAATTTCCCCCGATCTCACCAGTTGACCAGCAGACTGACTCTTTCTTGTGTAACAAAATAATAAACAAAATATGAGTAATCAGTAGAGAATGTCCATATGTATGTAATACATTCATTCTATCTATCTGTAAGACAGATGCGTAAGAAGATCATGCATTCCATCTTACAATCACTCATTCATACAATAATCAACAGTTAGTTAGTTAGTTGATTGTTTGTTTGCTTGTCTCATTCGCTCGATCTCTAATTAAAGACGCAATAATGTCATTCATTCGTTTATTTATTTAATTATTGTGTTTGTAATGATGATGATGATGTTGTTGGTTGGTTGGTTGGCTTCCCCTATTTAAGGCAATAAACACATTCTGTTGACCATTTAAAGTTTTGCTATAAAAATTATTTCATTGTACAGTATTGGCATTTTAATTAGGGCACCCCCATCTGTGATCACACATTATTGCTTTCATTTTCCAATTGCGGTCGATTTATTCTTATACATTTCACTAACTACTCATCATACGCTTTAGCTTTTCATCTCACATTCAATCGCATTTTTGTTTTAAATCATTCAATTGTCTTTTGTTGTTATTTATGTTGTTGTCATGATAATATTCGTATCATGTAAACAACCTGAACGTACGTAAATGTAGTTCACTTTTTCGAATTGGAAATACAAATACAATAAAAATAAAACTTGTATATTGATAGAATCGAAATCATGCATGTAGACTTGATTGGTCATCATAAGAGGAATAAGTTTAAACAGTAGCTAATTTCTGGGATGAAGGGTATTTCCAAGTTTGGGTTAAGTTTTATTGGAAATGTTTTCAATTGTGAGGAGATTCTTCAAAAGAGCAGTCATAATTTGGAATCTTCACATTTAAACAGATCTGTCTGTCTTATTCAATTATTAGGTCATTATAAAGGAAATAAAATCCGATCATATGATTGTGGGAGGACCATATCATTTAAAGAGTTTATTCAAGTTTTTTCCACATGATGCTGGTAGGACATGCATTTTTTTATTCCGGCATATTTATGGAAAAGTTCTTGAAAATCGTTTAGTTCCGATCAGTCAATAATGGAGGGACAGACCCAGGAAATTGAAAGGAGAACAAATGCTTCTGCTCTTCTTCTTTTCTTTGCTCCTCACAAAGATTTTAATAATTTTGGAAAATTTTTAATTTTATCAGTCTTAATTTAAGTTCTTTATATAAAAATAGCTCCTCGCAATCTTCAAAGGATTTTTATAGGACTGGAAAAGATTTCATTTAATGCGTACTATAAAACTGTTTGATGATTTGAGGTCCTTCATTTCCAGGCGAAACGAATAATCTATATTCTAGATATAAATAATAAATATTCTATTTTACTCCGTATAATATCTAGTGAAATCTGTTAAAATGGAGTTTACAAATTTGGGTGGAATAAAAAAATTTCTGAAAGGATCAATCTCTGTCCAATTTAAAGAAAATTCAGTCGTAAAATACGTGTGAAACCGATTAAAATAGAGTAAAAAATTTGCCATAAAATAGAGAGCGATTGAGGCCTTTTATTTCTAGAAGAAAATTTTATATTCCCATTAGAATCAAAGGTCTCTAAGAAGTGACATTATTCTCTCTTCAATTTTGCAAAATTTCAGCCGTAAAATACTTGATATAACCCAACGCCAAAAATCTCTAATTCCAATCAGAAATTTGCTTATTGAGAAAATTCTTAACAGAATCTTATATAAACATTGAAGTATTCTAACTAGAACTTTTTTCCTTCTCGTTCTTTCCTCTTGTAATAAAAATAAAACATTTTGAACTAATTCGGAAACACAATTTATTTTTTCAAATTCTTGTTTTTTTTCTTTTCTGTACTGTCTGTCTGTCTGTCAGTCAGACTAAACGAAAAGAGAGAACGAGAGAAAGGGAGAGTGAGCATATAACTGATAATTAATGTAGATCTTGTGTGAATTAAATAAATAAGGAACTAGGAAATTTAATTAACATTTAAAATCAAGGAAAATTTAATAAACAAATATTAAAAATTAAAAACAAAGTACTAATTTTTTTTTTTGTTTTTGAAAATAAACTTACCGACTTTGGTGATTGGCATAAATCTAAGCAATAGACACGGTGATTCTCTCTTTATCCGCATTTTCATTTCACTTTATGTGTGTTTAATATTATGACTCACGCTAGCGCTGTCACACTCACTCGCATTGATGGTGGCGGTGGTACCGTTTGCTATTTAATAATGACACACAGCGCGCGTTCTCTGTTTAGCGTGTGATGGTTGAGAAACACACAAAAACAACAAAACTAGGTGTTTTTGTAGTGGTGTATGAAAGTGTGTGTATTTGAACAATAAAAAAATGTTGGGCACACTGTTTTTATTTGCTTTTATTTCGCTTTGCTTACTTGGCTTTTGCTTGTATAATTTTTATTTTATTTTACTTTTTTTTGTTTTTATTTTCAGTTTTTTTCTTCTTCTTTAATATGTAATGTTGTTGTTGTTGCTGTTTTGTTTTCTGTTTTATTTATTTATTTTTGTTGTGTTGAATCACACACGAAAACCCTCATAAACTTACACACGTAAATATTTTTAACAAAATTTTTGAAGTGTATGTATGTATGTAACGTTGTATAGATGTATGAAGTGTTGTATGTAGGTAAGTAAACAACAACATACGTACGTACGTCTGTTGTACTACGTAAGTTTTTTTTACAAAAATTTTATGTAAAAAAAAGCCAAAAGAAATCACTTGAATTAATCAACCACAAAAATATTTCTATTAAAGCGTTTTTTCTGTTTTTTTTCTATAAAACAAATTATTTTTGGCGTTTTTTCTGAAGTTTTTCTTAAGTTGAAAATATATAATATTTTTAGTGGATCTTCCTTTTAATGTTTTTCTTAAATATCAAAAAACACTTGTTGTTGCTTGTTTTGTTTTTTGGTTGAGTTTTGTGCTTAATGTTTCAAGAGCTGAAAAAACGCTTAAATGACACAAATATCACTTTCTTTCACAAACAACAATTTTTCTCACTCTATTAATAAATTATCAGTTAAACAACAATAATTTTTAATAATTTATATTAATAATATTATGCACAGTGGTGTAACAAATGTGTAGAGGGAGCTTTGGCGTTTTTTTTCTTAATTTGAAATTATTATTTTTAAAATGCGTGGCTTAAAGTTTTATAAAATTGTTGGTGTTTGATTGTTAAGTGTTTAGCAATGTATTAGCAACTAATTAGTTAATTTAGTTTAGTTAAGATTTTATATAAATCTTATAATTAATTTACATAAATGAAACCTTTTTTTCTTATATTTTATTTAAATTAAGTATTCGTCACTCTTTCATAAAAGGCACTAAATTGTCTTTAATATTTTCTTAATTATTTATATAAATTTTTTTCTCAAAATTTATTATCAATTTCTTTTTAATTTAAAAATAAAGTTCACTTTTTCTTTTATTTTATTAGTTATAGTAATTCTAATATTTATTGTTTTATTTATTTATTTATAAAAAAATATTTATTTTTTTATTAAATTCTTTTATTTTTTTCTTTCTTAAATTTGCCGTTTTAACGTATTTCATTCGACGACGAGTAATTTATAAATGACGGCGAGTCTTTAACTTAAATTCGCATCAAATATATTAAGAGCACAAAAATACAACACAAGTTTGGTGTGTGTGTGTGTTCGTATATGTAAACGTGTGTGAGTGAGTTATCATTTAGTTAAAATAGGGTAAATTTAAGGCCCCTTTTTTGTCACATATCAAATATTCCAAAAAAGTACTTTTGTATCCGCGCTGTTATACCTTGTTCGAGTATTCTTTTGTTTACTTTATGTTTACAGATTTAGACATTTTTATCGTTTTATAAGAGAGAGAGAGAGAGAGGGAGAAAATGATTTTTATGCACAAAAGTTTAACAGCAAGTGTTCTAGACAACATTAACAGTGGTATAAGTGCGGTTGACTGTTACGGAAATATGTTTTGATTGCTTGTTATCTTTTGCTCTCTTTTTGTGTTTGGAAAACAAAGGTGACCAGATGTAGTTTGGATTTTCTGTTTATCGCATATGGATAGACCAATTAAAATTCTATAAAATGAATTCATATATAGCTAAACTACTTAACCGATTTTTTTTTAATTTTTATAGAATCATCCTAATATATCCGAATTTAACACAGGCTATACAAAATTTCGGTAGGATTTACAGAGAAAATATTCATTATCGGCATATAAAGAAGTAGTAAAGGGAAAGTTTTAAAATTTGGTCACAATCACATTTCAAGAAATGGTTTTACTGGACAAAATTACGGGCGAATAGGATCTGGGAAAAAGCTTGATTCCATACAATATAAATATTAATTATTGAGTGAGAATATTAAGATTTCATGCCAATCACTTTATCTAGGAAAAGTTTTACAAGGTAAAATATAGGACAGATAAGATCAAAGGGCGAGTTAGCCCCCATATAAAGCAATTGATATTTATCAATTATCTAAATATCTGTTCGAGTGAAATTATTAATTTTCTTTTCAATTATTTTCTCAAATAATTAATATGCTATAAACATCGATGGAAAGGCTCATAGCGTCTGAGCTAGTGGTACGCAATTAAAAATTTAGATTTTTGTTATTTCAATATAAAAAAATACTTTTTTAAAAATATTTCGTGTCGTTAGCATCTACCTGTTTATCATATTACTGGTAGCTCTGTTTTGAGAGGTTTATTTTTAATACCAGGTTCCGAAGATGATCGTTTTGCAATTAGGACATTTGTATAGATTCTTACAAAGATGAGTTAGTCATAAGTGGACTGTGTTATAAGGCTGGTTTGTCAAAACATCCGATCCTCTTTTTACTCAGTTTTGCTGGTAATATAAAAAACATGGTCACGTTAAATACCTTCTTTCAACGAGACAATTTTTTTAGTACAAATCTCTTGAACTTGCATACCATAATTTTATAGCTCAAAATATTATGAAGATACCACGAAGCTAAGAGCATAAAGATTCCGTCCGAAAGAAACGGTTGTGGTTCTTAGGCAAACAATAAATAAATCTTATTTGTCTTGCCATATTCCGAAATGAATCGCATTGTAGTAAAGACATTCTGCTTAACAAAAGCTATAAAGGCTATAAAGGACAAAGCATTTAATATAAAGAGGGTGTGTCAAAAAATTAATTATAATCCGGTTTTGCAACATACGGAAATCGCCTGACACGATTTTAACAGTTCATAATACAAAACACTTTCCTGGTACCACCAGTTTCAGATTTTTATTTAACTCAAAACCTTTTCTGCTTTTGGGTAAATAAGAATAAAATATATTTTTGATAAGGATGTTCTTAGAGCGTTGTCATGATGGAAGTTTATGATTGTTTATAAATTATTTCCATGATTCCAGTAAATTTAGAAAATTTTGTATAACATTTTTCACTTAGAATTATTTCAATGTATCCATTTTTAACTGTGCGACGCCGGAATTGCAAATGTTCATAATGTTCTAGCATAATTCCCGCCACGTAAATTGGCCTTTCAACGTCCCACGGTTGAATTCAATTTCTGTGCCTTTCCGTAATCCTTTTTTCTTCAATTTTGCAATTTTTCAAATTGAAATAACTTTAATTATTTAAATTTGTCTGACTGACAAACTTGTTTGATTTAGGAAATTTAATAAATGTGGTAACACTGATTTTTGCCCTGTTTTATCTCTAAATGAATAAAAATACAACTCTGATATTGTTGGTCAATAACTAAATAGTTGCATTAACGTTAAATTTGAAAATTTAATTAAAAAAATTTAATAAATTAAAATTTAAGTATTTTTTCAATGACGTTTATTTTCGAAAAATTTCAATATTTAAAAAATAAACAAAAAACTTTTTATAAAAAAATTAAAAAACAAAAAAATATTTTATTTCTCTTTGAATTCATGTTTTACGGGTGGCACCCAACCACCAAAACCTTGCTCAAGTTCTCCAGCTATTTGTAAACACAACTTATCACGTAAAGGGGCAGCCACCACCTGAAAACCTATAGGCAGACCACTACTATCCAAACCCATGGGTATGTGGGTGCTTGGCAAACCCAAAACATTAAATATCAAACAATAATCAATACCCCATTGAGGAAATGCTGAGGTATTGTGATGTACAGCTGGAACATGGAAGGTGGGGAAAAATAAAACACCATTAGAGCCTAAAAGTTCCTGTAAAACAAGAAATATTTAGAATGTTTAGCATAAGAAATAATATTTCAGGGCCAAAATGCTCACAATAATTTCTTCTTTTAACAATTTCATTTCATCTTTATATTTTCCCATATTTTCGGAACGCATAAAAACGTTAGTTGTTCTCATTAATTCAAAAATTAAAGCCTCCTTCGTATATGTTGATTTACCAAAAATGCTACGAATTAATTCTTTTAGATTTTCTTTTACGGAGGGAGTTTGATAGTCAGAATTCATTAGATAAGGGAATTTTTTAAGGGTGGCAATGTGGGTCATGCCAATTTCTATGGAATTCCGGAAATGTTTGATTTTAGCTCTCTCAGTGGTGAGACCAATTTTCTCGAAATATTTTACAGCTCTCATAATTGACAACTGTATGTCAAAGTTCACTTGTTGATGAAGAAAACCATTTAGGCCATCGAAACCAAAGGAATAGAAAATCTGCAATTAATTTTCATTACTCAAATAAATTACGGAGAGTTTCTTAAATATTTCTGTACCTTAATGTCCTTAGTATTAATCGGGGTTAATAATTCCAATTTTTCGGCATTTTTTCCTATCATCAATTGCAGCAAAAGTCCCAAATCTCTACCGAAGCGTGTGATAGGACCCATTTGTAACAATTCCAAACAAAAGGGATCATCTGAATTGGGAAAATGTCCTTGATTCGATATTAAACCTCCTGTAGGTTTGTGACCAAAAACCCCATTAAATAAACAAGGTATACGTATGGAACCAGCCATATCTGAACCAATGCCAAATAAAGAGGCACCACTACCATGTAAAGCAGCCTTAAAGATACAATAATTTATGAAATTTCACATATGAATTGTAGAAAAACCTACCTCTCCTCCCGAAGATCCTCCACAGGTACGTCTGAAATCGTAAGGGTTCAAACAACGTCCATTTGTATAGGAATTTGTTTCTATACTAAAACAATATTCCGGATTGGCAGATACCAATAGGGGTATGCCACCTGCCGCTCTTAAATTCTCTACGGGCACACAATCATATTGCGACTTCTTTTTTTTACGTACCAAACTACCAATAACATGGGACATGTCTGGAAATTATAATGGAAATTGTTTTAATCTGGAATTTAACTCCTTTTTTATTTACCTTTTAAACCACACGCTTCTTTAACGGTAAATGGTATTCCCAATATGGGATATCGTGCAAATAATGCTTGAGTCTGATCCAGAGGACATTTATTGAGCAAACCATCCGCTCTTTCAGCATCTTTAAGAGCTTCTTCGAAACGTTCTTCTATTACGGCATTTATATAAGGATTAACTTCCTTTATGCGATCTATATAAGCTTGGACTAAGTCCTTAGATTTGAGCTGTGAGATAAATAATTCAAATTTCGGAAAATTAATGAAAATTTCTTATAAAATTAAATTTAGTGAAAATTTCATAAAAAGGAAATTTAAAATATGAATTTTTCTCTAATAAAAATTATCAAAATTTTCTATTAAACAAGATTTATCAATTTAGTGGAAATTTCCTATAAAAAGGAATTTATTGGAAATTTCCAATTGATAAGAAATTTAGTGGAAATTTCTTACAAAAAGGAAATTTAGTGGGAATTTCTAAAGAATTTAATGGAAAATAACCCCTAAAAAGGAAATTTAAAAAGTAACTTACTGAAAATTTCCTTTAAAAGGAAATTTACTGAAAATTTACTCTTAAAAGGAAATTTACTGAAAATGTACTCTTAAAAGGAATTTATTGAAAATTTACTCTTAAAGGAATTATGAAATTTACTCTAAAGGAAATTTACTGAAAATTTCTCTAAAAAGGAAATTTACTGAAAATTTCCTCTAAAAAGGAAATTTACTGAAAATTTCCTCTAAAAAGGAAATTTACTGAAAATTTCCTCTAAAAAGGAAATTTACTGAAATTTCCTCTAAAAGGAAATTTACTGAAAATTTCCTCTAAAAAGAAATTTACTGAAAATTTCCTCTAAAAAGGAAATTTACTGAAAATTTCCTCTAAAAAGGAAATTTACTGAAATTTCCTCTAAAAGGAAATTTACTGAAAATTTCCTCTAAAAAGGAAATTTACTGAAAATTTCCTCTAAAAAGGAAATTTACTGAAATTTCTCTAAAAGGAAATTTACTGAAAATTTCTTAAAAGGAAATTTACTGAAAATTTCTCTAAAAAGGAAATTTATTAAAAATTTCCTCCAAAATGGAAATTTTTGGAAAATTCACTTTAAAATGGAAATTAATTTATTGACAATTTCCTTTAAGAAGGAAATTTATTAAAAATTTCTGAAATTCCTCAAAAAGAAAATTTATTGACAATTTCTTTAAGAAGGAAAATTATTGAAAATTTCCCCTAAAAAGAAAATTTATTGAAAATTTTCCCTAACAAGGAAATTTATTGAAAAGTTCCTCTAAAAAGGAAATTTATTGAAAATTTCCTTTAAAAAGGAAATTTATTGAAAATTTCCTCTAAAATAGAAATTTATTGAAAAATTCCCTTAAAAAATTAATGAAAATTTCCATTTTTGATTATCAATATCAATAATTTGCATTTAATTGCATTTATAATTATTAACTTGGTGCAATTTTTCAGGGTCAAAATTATTAGCGTATTTTTAATACGTTTTAAACCAGTTTGTATTTTTGTTTTATTCTAAAAATAAACAAAATACATATTAATTGTTTATTTAATATAAACAAAATAAGTTCAACTAATTAACATAAATTAATTTGTTAATGTCTAAATTAAACTGTTAATTGTATTTAAAAACAATTTCGTTTTTTTTATAAAAAATAAAATGATTCTCTTCTCTTTACAGAAATTCTTGTGGTAAATTTGGAAAAAACAAAATGACAAGGTATTTTAAATATTTATTGGACTTTAGGATAAAAATATTAAAAATTAAAAAAAGAAACTTGCAACTTTTGCAATTATCAATTTTTATAAAATACACTCTCACTCTCACTCTCTCTCACTATCTCTTTTAATAACATAAATAAATTCAAACTCCGATAAGCCGGTATCTCGCTCATTTCTTTGTTTTTAGTATCCGTGACTTCTGTACTCATTCAGTTGTCACTCCATAGATTTTTTTCCGTTTTACTTACTTGATGCAGTCTTAGACGTTGTACTAATTGTACTAAAGATAAAGTTAATAATTTATTTTTAATCGGTGGAATATTTTGATCCTTTTTCTTGGGCAGTATCAGAGATAAAAGTGTATAAACTATTAAATATAATATCTTAGTTATAAATTGTATTAATCGTAAAAAGAACTCCATTTTAAGAACATAAAATCACATAAAACTCTTAAACTAACGAGACGGAATACCGATAAAAATACAAGACAAACAAGAAAAAAAACACAACCAACAGATGAACGAACTTGACTGGAAGTGTTCGAAGTAGTTACTGTCCGATTCTATACGCACTCATTATTACAGGCAGAAAAGAAATAAATAAATAAATGATAAACAAAAAAAAATAACCTGTATTTTAAATCAGTAAACAGACCAGAGATGGAAAATTGCAATATTTAAAACAATACTAAATAAAATAACAATTTGAATATTTTAAATATGAAGAAATTTAGTAACTAAAACTATGAACTTGAAATCCTCCAATTAATTTTATTTCAATAATGGTTAAAATATATTCTTATTCCCCAACAACTTATTCCTTTCATTACATATTGCTGCCGCATTCCTAATAATACTAAAACTCCCAACTCCGCTGCAAACAAGAAAAACAAATGCGTTTCTGCTGAGAGAAAGAAAGACAGAGAACTAGAATAACAATGAGTAAAAGTGGTTGTAAAAGGAAACATCCATGTTGTCAATTTATGGCAAATCTTTATTAACTTCAATACGAGTCATGGAAAATTTGCTATAAAAAGTAAATTTAATACAAAAATTTTTTCTTAAGGAAATTTGATGAAACATTTCCAATAGTAAATTTCATTTCGTAAATATATCCTATAAAAAGGAAATTTTAGTAAAAATTTCCTATAAAAAGGAAATTTATAAAAATTTCCTATAAAAGGAAATTTAGTAAAAATTTCCTATAAAAAGGAAATTTAGTAAAAATTTCCTATAAAAGGAAATTTAGTAAAAATTTCCTATAAAAGGAAATTTAGTAAAAATTTCCTAAAAGGAAATAAAAAGGAAAAAAGTAAAAATTTCCTATAAAAGCGGAAATTTAGTAAAAATTCCAATAAAAAAAATTTAGTAAACATTTTCCATAAAAAGGAAATTTAGTAAAAATTTTCCATAAAAAGGAAATTTAGTAAAAAATTCCTATAAAAAGGAAATTTAGCAAAAATTTCTTATAAAAACGAAATTAAGAAAAATGTTCCTATAAAAATTTTCCATAAAAAGGAAATTTAGTAAAGGTTTTCCATAAAAAGGAAATTTAGTAAAAATTTTCTATAAAAAGGAAATTTAGTAAAAATTTCAATAAAAAGGCATATTTACGTAAAATTTCCTATAAAAAGAATATTTAACGAAAATTTCCTATAAAAAGGATATTTAACGAAAATTTCCCATAAAAAGAAATTTTAACGAAAATTTCCCATAAAAAGAAATTTTAACGAAAATTTCCCATAAAAAGAAATTTTCACGAAAATTTCCTTAAAAAGAAATTTAACGAAAATTTCCTATAAAAAGGAAATTTAACGAAAATTTCCTATAAAAAGGAAATTTAACGAAAATTTCCTATAAAAAGGAAATTTAACGAAAATTTCCTATAAAATTAAAGGAAATTTAACGAAAATTTTCTATAAAAGGAAATTTAACGAAAATGTTCTATAAAAAGGAAATTTACGAAAATTTCGTATTAAAAGGAAATTTATCAAAAATTTCCTTTAAAACATGAATTTTATAAAATATTTCCTTAAAAAAGGAATTTTATAAAAAATTCCTTAAAAAAGGAAATTTATCAAAAATTTCTTAAAAAAGGAAATTCATCAAAAATTTCTTAAAAAAGGAAATTTATCAAAAGTTTCCTTAAAAAGGAATTTTATCAAAAATTTCCTTAAAAAGGAAGTTTATCGAAAATTTCCTTAAAAAAGGAAATTTATAAAAAATTTCGTTAAAAAAAGAAATTTATCAAAAATTTTCTTAAAAAGAAAATTTATTAAAAAATTCTTGCAGAAAGGAAATTTATCAAAAATTTAATTAAAAATTTCTTTATAAAAGTAAATTTATCAAAAATTTCGTTAAAAAAAGGAATTTTATCAAAATTTTCCTTAAAAAAGGAAATTTATCAAAAAATTCCTTAAAAAATGAAATTTATCAAAAAATTCTTGCAGAGAGAAAATTTATCAAAATTTCCTTAAACAAGGAATAAGATAAAATAGAAATTTAGGGAAAACTTTGCATAAAATGAAATTTACGTGAAAATTTCCTATAAAAAATAAGTGAAATATTTTATAACAGGAAAGGAAATTTGTCTTAAATTTCCTCCAAAAAGGAAATTAATTAAAATATCCCTATATGAGGAAACTAATCAAAATTCCTTGTAAAAATTTCTTATATCAATAAAGGAAATTTTGTAAAAATTTATAAAAAATTAAATAATATTTAAAACCTTAATTTCTTATGTTTTTTTTTGAGGTTGTTATATGTATATTCATATTCAACCCCATAAAATATGCTACACTTTTTAATGGCTGTAATTACCAGCCGTCTTCTCTTTGAAGTAATATCAACATATATGAAAGCTGTTACTTATAAAATTACAAAATGTTAATTCTTAACATTTATTTATTTATTTATGCTATTATGTTATTATGTTAAATATTATGTTAACTAATTACAGTATTGCCATATTCGATTTGTTAAATAAATACATTAGCAAGTCTTACAACTCTAAAATTTAAGAATACAGAAACTGACAACGGTATTGCCATTTCTATTTACTACAATCCGGTTCAATCCAACCACCAAAAGCGCCCTCCAATTCACCAGCAATTTGTAAACATAATTTATCCATAAATGGAGCTGCAACCACCTGAAAACCAATAGGTCTACCATAACGGTCTAAACCCATGGGTACATGAGTGGCAGGGAAACCCAAAACATTGAACATCAGCATCAATACTACTCCACTGATATTTATGATGGAACAACCATTAAAGAAGCCAGCTGATTTGTGGTAAGTGGGTAAAAACAGAACGCCATTAGTACCCAGAAGTGTCTGTAATTTAAATAACAAAATTAATTTGATTCCGTGTTATTTTTTAAGAGAGAACTTACGATTAATTCCTCTTTAAGATTTTTCAAGTCTTCTCTTAATTTCTCATTATGATCGTTGGTAAGGAAGGCGTTCATTTCGATCATCAATTCCACAAGTAGAGGCATTGTGGTGATCTTAGAGTTGCCCGTTAAAGTCTTAAATATTTCTTTAAGAATTTCTTTGCGTGAAGGTTTCTCCGAAGCTGAATGAGTCATCACACTTGGAATACCCTTAAGACTGACTAGATGGGATAAAGACATTTCTACAGCACTTTGGAAACCGGCAATTTTGACCTAATCCAAAAAAATTTTGATTAAAATGTGGTTATGTTCTAGTAATTGCAAAACATGTTACCTGCTCTGTGTATAGACCACCTTTCTCGAAACATTTGACGGCCCGTTTTATGGCCAATTTGATTTCAAAATCTGCTGGTATATGTACAAGATTTCCCATACCGAATGTGTAGTAAATCTGAAAAAATAACATTTTAAAAATAGATAATCTCACTGCAAATTCCCTTCCCACCCACCTTGATATCATCCAATTTGACACCCTCTTCAAATCTTAACTTCTCTGCATTTTTTCCCGCCATTATTTTCATTAATAACGGCAAATCTCGAGCAAATCGGGTTATGGGACCCATTTGTAAATAATGGGTAAATTCAGCATCTGTATGACTAAAGGGAAAATGGCCATTTACCGAAACTAAACCACCAGTAGGTTTATGACCAAAAACACCACAATATAAAGCAGGCAAACGTATGGAACCACTTACATCTGAAGCCACACCAAATGTTGAGGCGCCGGCACCATTTAATGAGCCCTCTCCACTTGAAGATCCTCCTGAGGTACGTCTTAAGTCATAAGGATTTAAACATTTACCATTAACATGAGTATCGGCTTCAAAAGAAAGACAAAATTCTGGATTGGCTGATACTAAGAGGGGAATACCACCGGCTGCCTTTACTAAGCTGACAACTTCACTGTCTTCTGTGCAGACTTCATCTTGACGTTTGTAACTGCCCACCGTAAAAGAGAGACCTGAATTAAGACAGCGAAAGATTTTCATAAAATGTTTAATATGTTGGACATTTTTGATACATTTTCTTTCGAAGAAAATCCTTAAATCGGTAAATTTCCTTTCTGAGAAAATGCTCAATAACTTCCTTCTAAGAGGAAATTTTCTCTATGTTTTCTTTTTATATAAAAATATTTCTTTTTATAAAAAAATATAGGAAATTTTCGATAAATTTTCTTTTATAGGAAATTTTCGATAAATTTTCTTTTATAGGAAATTTTCGATAAATTTTCTTTTATAGGAAATTTTCGATAAATTTTCTTTTATAGGAAATTTTCGATAAATTTTATTTTATAGCAAATTTTCCATAAATTTTCATTTATAGGAAATTTTCGATCTTTTTCTTTTATAGGAAATTTTCGATAAATTTTCTTTTATCGATAAATTTTCATTTATGGGAAATTTTCGATAAATTTTCATTTATGGGAAATTTTCGATAAATTTTCATTTATAGGAAATTTTCGATAAATTTTCTTTTATAGGAAATTTTCGATAAATTTTCTTTTATAGGAAGTTTTCGATAAATTTTCTTTTATAGGAAATTTTCGATACATTTTCTTTTATAGGAAATTTTCGATAAATTTTCTTTTATAGGAAATTTTCGATAAATTTTCTTTTATAGGAAATTTTCGAAAAATTTTCTTTTTTTTATAGGAAATTTTCGATAAATTTTCTTTTTTTATAGGAACTTTTCGATAAATTTTCTTTTATAGGAAATTTTCGATAAATTTCTTTATAGGAAATTTTCGATAAATTTTCTTTAATAGGAAATTTTCGATAAATTAAATTTTCTTTTTTAGAAATTTTCGATAAATTTTCTTTTATAGGAAGTTTTCGATAAATTTTCTTTTATAGGAAATTTTCGATACATTTTCTTTTATAGGAAATTTTCGATAAATTTTCTTTTATAGGAAATTTTCGATAAATTTTCTTTTATAGGAAATTTTCGAAAAATTTTCTTTTTTTTATAGGAAATTTTCGATAAATTTTCTTTTTTTATAGGAACTTTTCGATAAATTTTCTTTTATAGGAAATTTTCGATAAATTTTCTTTTATAGGAAATTTTCGATAAATTTTCTTTAATAGGAAATTTTCGATAAATTAAATTTTCTTTTTTAGAAATTTTCGATAAATTTTCTTTTATAGGAAGTTTTCGATAAATTTTCTTTTATAGGAAATTTTCGATAAATTTTCTTTTATAGGAAGTTTTCGATAAATTTTCTTTTATAGGAAATTTTCGATACATTTTCTTTTATAGGAAATTTTCGATAAATTTTCTTTTATAGGAAATTTTCGATAAATTTTCTTTTATAGGAGATTTTCGATAAATTTTCTTTTATAGGAAATTTTCGATAAATTTTCTTTTTTGTATAGGAAATTTTCGATAAATTTTCTTTTATAGGAAATTTTCGATAAATTTTCTTTTATAGGAAGTTTTCAATAAATTTTCTTTTATAGGAAATTTTCGATAAATTTTCTTTTATAGGAAATTTTCGATACATTTTCTTTTATAGGAAATTTTCGATAAATTTTCTTTTATAGGAAATTTTCGATAAATTTTCTTTTATAGGAAATTTTCGATAAATTTTCTTTTATAGGAAATTTTCGATAAATTTTCTTTTTTTTATAGGTATTTTCGTTAATTTTCTTTTATAGGAAATTTTCGATAAATTTTCTTTTATAGGAAATTTTCGATAAATTAAATTTTCTGTTTTAGAAATTTTCGATAAATTTTCTTTTATAGGAAATTTTCGATAAATTTTCTTTTATAGGAAATTTTCGATAAATTTTCTTTTATAGGAAATTTTCGATAAATTTTCATTTAAAGAAAATTTTCGATAAATTTTCTTTTATAAGAAATTTTCGATAAATTTTCCATCCACAAAAAATATTTCCCAGATATTCGTTCTGCCGGATATTCTTTCTTAATTTCTTTCCTACAGAAAATTTTCCTAAATTTTCTTTTTAGAGGAATTTTTCACTAAATTTGTTTAAAGGATTTTTTGCAAAAATTCCTCTTTATTAGGATTTTCCTTAAGTTTCCTTTCTATGGGAAAGTGGGAATGGGATTTAATTACATTTTTATTGAAAAATGTGCAATTAATTCGATTTAAGAACAAAAGAGGACAAAGTCCGTTTAATACAAATTTTATTTAAACCGAAATTTTGATATTTATTTTTTTATAGCTTATTTTTGTTTTATAGCATTTTTTTATTTCCCTTTAATTATAATTTTTTTAATGATTTTTTTTGCTATTGACCTATTAAGTCTTTATGTAGGGTGCTGTCTATGCGGACCTAAATAATTTATAAATATTTATTGTATTCACTCATTTAAAAGTCACTAACAAAATACTAAATTTATCTTCACCTCTCACCGATTCCTCGTTAATACAAATTTTATAAAAATAATAAAAAAAAGAAAGAAAATAAAATCTGACAATTGTTGTCATTTTGATTAAATAAACAATAAATATTGGACTTTATCAACGACGACAGTGAATTTAAAAAAAAAAAAGACGCAACTGACGACGCTTCCCTTTGCATACATATGAAAAGTTTTGACATAAAAAAATGCATTTGAAGTAAATACGTTATGTTTCGTGCATACACATTCACTCATACACTCGCCGACATATCTATTTCTATAAAATAGGATGTGCGTATATATGTATGTATGTATGTATGTATGTATGTATGTATGTATGTATGTATGTACGTAACATGTAGACACTAAAACTGCTGGGCCAATTTTGATAAAATTTCGATTTATAATTGACAATTCCTTCCTTAAATTCTTGGCTTCAACTTAGAGGTTGCCTCAGATATCGGTCAATATCTTTAAATATGGTAAACCAATTTCGCTGTTCTCAAGACTATAATAAATATTTAGACCAAATTTCATTGAGCTCTGTTAATTATTGAGGATGTGATAGTGTCAACAACAGAGAGATAAACCGGTAGACGGACAGGCAGACGGATATAGCAAAATCGACTCAGATTTTCATTTGATATAAGAATGTATACATACAGTATGTGGTCTGAGATGATTCCTTTTAAACGTTACACACGGAATGACAATCTTATTATATCCCCTTCACCTCTTGTGCTGGCGGAGGGTATAACAAAGTCAATATTTTTTTTTAATTATTATAATTGCTACCGACCTTTGAGACCACAAGATTCCTTAACGGTAAAGGGTATGCCCAGTAGGGGATAACGTTGAAATAACAGCAATAATTTCTCATCATTATCCGCTTTTCCTATGAAATTATCAGCATGTTCGGCATCTTTTAAGGCGTCCTCAAAACGATCTTGTACCACAGCATTAAGGGCTGCATTAACCTCTTTAATGCGTTCTATATAGCATTTCACTATTTCTAAGGAAGTTAACTAAAAAAGGAGTTTATTTTGGGATTAAATGATTTAAGAGAATTTTCTTTTTGATGGTACCTTTTTCTGTATTAACTCTTGTCTTAATTCGATTACCGGCTTTTTTAATATGGGGTTTTTGATCGGTGGATAAGAGGGTTTCAAACGATGCACAAATAAATTTGCTATGGAATTTATTATAATGGCAATGACATTCAATATCGTTCCCAAGACTTTTAAAATGAGACTCATTTTTTATAAAATTTTAAATTTTATTTAAATTATTTTTCTTTATTTTTTCACTTTAAATTATTTTTCTTTTTTCTTGAGGAAAATTTTTAAAAATTTCGAATTCTTTTTTTTCACTTTTTTAGCTTCGTTTTTTTTTTAATTCACTTTGGAAGAGACCAGAGACTTGTGTATTGCACAACTTTAAGTGCGCTACTAAATTGGATTTTAATTTATTTTTATTAGAAGCGCACCTTTTTTTGAATAATTTCTCGTTGACTTCCACGTATTGAGTGTTAAATTAAAATAGCTTTTTATGTATGTATAGATGTCTGTCCGTCTGTTCGTCCGCTTGTCTGCTCTTGTCTGTCTGTATATCTGCGGTTGAGTCCGCTATTATGAAATGTTATCAGTTCTAGACAAAAAAACTAAAATAAAATATAATCAAATCGAATCGAATCGTTTGAGGCGGATTAAATGATCTCAACACAACAACAACAGAACACTGATCACTAAATACTAAATAAAATCTCTTTTGACTTAATTTCCCCTTCAAAAAAAATTGTTTAAACTAAATATCAATTGCATTTTTATTTTGAATTTTTTCACATCTGGATAATTTTATAAATTTTTTATTCTTTTGGTTCCAATATATAGTATAATTTTGTTGTTGTTTTTGTTATTTGTTTATTATTTCTAATACAATATTAAATCTATAAATAGAGTCTTTTTTAAGTGACATAGAATCAAATTCAATGTAAATAGAACAACGGGGAAATTTGTTAAAAAATATATAAAATTTATAGTTTTTTTTTCGTTGATAAGATTTAATTATAGACAAGAATTTGAAGAGACCTGTCTTCAGTCACGGTGGGGTTGATATTTTCTCTCTAAAAACATATTCGTAAATTTCGAATGAAACACAACATTCGAATTGGAAAATCTAACGGAAATTCTAAAATTTCGAAATTTCTATAAATTTGGAGAAATTTTCTATAAATTTCTTTTGAGGAATTTTCATAATTTCCTTTTGGGAAATTTTTCCTTTTAGAGGAAATTTTCCTATTAATTTTTTTAGAGGAAATTTTCTATAAATTTCCTTTTAGGGAAATTTTCTATAAATTTCCTTTTCATAGAGAAAATAAATTTCCTTTTTAGAGAAATTCATAAATTTCCTTTTTGAAATTTTCATAAATCTTAGGGAAATTTTCTATAAATTTTTTTCTTTTTTTAGAAAATTTTCAAAGTTTTAAGAAATTTTTCCTTTTTAGATTTCCTTTTTTAGGAAATTTCACCAAATTTTCTATAAATTTTCATAAATTCCTTTTTAGAGAAATTTTCTTTTATAATAAAATTTTTTTTGAGGAGAGAAATTTTTATTATTTCTAAAATTTTAATTTCCTTTTTTAGAAAATTTTCACCAAATTTTCTTTTTTTTTAGAAAATTTCACCAAATTTCCTTTTATAGAAATTTTCCTAATTTTTTTTAATAGGAAATTTTCATTAAATTTCCTTTTTAGGAAATTTTCATAAATTTGTTTATAAAAATTTTCATTTTTTTGTTCAAAAATTTTTTTAAAAATTTTTTTGTTTAAAAATTTTTTTTAAAACAATTTTTTTTAGTATTTTTTTTTAATTATTTTGATTTTTTGGATTTTAAAGTTAAAAATATTAAAGTTTAATTATGCATTAAAATGTTGTACGTAATAATATTTTTTTTCATTAACTGAAAACGCGTTTCATATAAAAAAATAAAAACCACGAACTGATGCCAATTTATTTTTGGAATTCGATAGCAGATATGAAAGCTAAAGCGACAGCAACAACAACTACAGCAGCAGCAGTAGCAATTTTTAAAATAAACAAACAAATTGCAGTTAAAATAAACAAAAAAAAAATCACGTGTTTGAATTTTAACTACGAATAGAACTTGAATTTTGTTTAAATTAACCAAGAAACGGTTTTTCACTCTTTTTTATTCTTCAAACAATCGGATCTTTCAAAGAGTTTTATTAAAGTTTTTAAAAAATAGTTTTATTTTTTTTATCGCTTTTGGAAGAAGAGTTTAATTCTAAAAAGTGATAAAAATAAAACAGAAAAAAATCAAATAAGGTTAAAATTAAAAAAAGATATAAATCAGAAAAGATAAAATTCAAAATAGAGCAAAATCCATAAAATGAATAATTCGCACAAATTGTTTTGAAGTCGTGTTTAGCAGTGAAAAATGTATTTTATTCAGCTTAAAAAAGGAATGTTTGTATGTGTACAACCTTTATATGAATATAAAAATATACTCACATATTAATATTCGTTTACATTTGCGCCAAGAATTTTTTGATTGCTTGTGTATGAATATTCTTGTTTTCCCTTTTTTGTTTTCTTTTCAACATTTTCGTAATTTTAATTTGTTTCCGATTTTGCACAGAGCAAAAAAAAAAAAGATTAAAATTTTATTGAAAAAAGGGATTTATTTTGTTAATCTCTTTAAAGAAGAGTAAAAATTGAGATCATTTGAAAATAGAGATTTCACTCTGTGTTTTTCCATACTCTGAAATTAAAAATATTATTAATGTTTTTGAGATATGAGTACTCAACTGGTGATGTTAATGATGGGGTGTGTTGTTGAGTAAATAATTGTTAGGAATATTTTTCGTCGATATGTGAAAAACAATAAAAATTTAATGAAGTGCGGCGATTTGAAAAAATAATGAAAATTGAACTTTAGACAATCAAATACGTATTAAATTCTGTTATAGGAAAAATCATAATCGAAATTTAAATAATACAATTATTTTCCTAGAGAAATTTGTTTGTAATTAATAAATGACTAATAAATATTTTACTATAATTTAATTAAAAATAATTAATTTAACAGAAAAAGGTTATTAAGGTTAAATAATTTATATTTGCACAGTGTTGTCAAATGAAAAACGAAATGACGTTTGAATAATGCAAAAAACTTTTCAGAAACTTAAATTTTGAAAGAAGCAGAGTTTCTCAAATTCAACCTATGTTTTTCAAAGCACTCGGGAGTTAAGTTTTCTTCAAAGCTCAATATGTTGTAAAATTTTAAGTTATAGAAATATTTACTTCGCGATATCGGTTGGAAAAATATAGCGAAAGCTGTGAAAAATCCCTTTTTAAGTCAATCTTTTTAATGATGGTTTGACTGGTTCCTGTTAAGTTCGCAAAATTCAAACTGAAAACTACTCGTTTTTCTATCACTATGTCAAATTTCGAAAGTTACAGATATTTTTCCATCGCATCTTTCATTTGAAACACTGTGAACTGTTACACAGTGGTTCCCAACGATTCTTTTTCAATAATTGCGTAAATTTCGAACCGTTAGAGATATCATGATAAAATTTAACATTATTATAGCAGAGATGGTTTCGATTGGAGGATTACAGGCCCGTAGCTAGTCAAGGGATGGGGTTACCTAAAACTATACCATCTTGGTCAACGTTACACTGTAGTTTGTACGTTTTTGTTTTTGGTAAAATTCTACAAGTCTGAACCCATAAGAAGTATCATAATAAAATTAAATTTGGTTATGGTTATTGTGTTTGAAATTGATTTGGAGCACTATAGGCCTACAGCCGGTATGTAGGATGGTGGGAGGCCTTCCAAATGTGACCATCTTGTTCAACATAACACTGTGGTTGCAAGACGTTCATTGACGTCTGAATTCTTTAAAATGATTTTTAAATAATGTGGAATATTACCGATCTTCAGATGGTATGGGGAATTGCGGATAACCTTCCAAAGTTGACCATTTACAGTATTTTTTTTAATTCAATTAAAATTAATTTATGTCAAATGACAAAGAAAATATTATAACTGAGATCGAACAACTATAAAAACGTTTTATTAATAATTTCTATCACTTTGCTCAAACAAGAAGTCCATCTCCGTTAAAAATTTTCCACATTTTTGGAAACCTTTTTTGTGCTCTTCAATTCTTTTTTAACAAGACAACACAATATCTCTCCACTGAACTTAGTTTCATGCAGTTCAGAGGATTTGCCTCTACTGGTATCAATACCACATTATTGTTCTTGTGCCACTCAAGGGCTTGTTTGCAATAGTAGAGGATGCCAGGTCGGGCCAAAGTTGCAAAAAAATCTGTCTTTATAGAGCAAGAAAACTTGACTTTAATTTTCTTGATCTGTTTTGTGCCTCTTTATGCCTTTTATGTTTTTAAATCTGCACTAGCTTTAATTTTTTTTAATTCGAGCACTGAGTTAACCAGGCTACTGAATGGTTTTGAAAACGTGTGTTGAGAATTTTTCGATCTCACTCTTTATTAAAAAGAAACTATTTATTTATTTATCTCCATCGTTTTCTTTTAATATTCAAAAACACTTAAGCGTTTTTCAAAAACTGTTGCATACTTTTAGGCTGCAACACTTTTTTAAATTTTCATCAAATTTAAATTACCTTTTTTTCTTCCTTTTTTCTACAACATTTTTATTAAAAAATTGAATTTTTATTAAGTTTATATTTATTTTTATTGTTGTATTTGTCATTATGTAATTATTGTTGTTTTAATTTATTAATTTATTTAAATTTATATACATGTTTATATATATATATGTATTTTCCATAGATTTGTTTATTTAAATTTAATTAATTTCATTTATTATTGTTATAATTTTTTGTAATAATTTCTTTCTTTGTTAATATTTAATTGTTGCTATTAAATTCTAATAAATAATTTACTTTTTATATTTATTACTTAATAATTATTATTTTTTTATTTAATTCTGTAAATAATTTTTGTTATAACAAAATTTCTTATATATGAATATATAGAATACATATACATACACAGTTATTAAACATATACATACACCTGGGTAAATATAGATTTATGTTATTTTGTTGTGATTAAAGATAAAACTTTAAAATAATTTATGTTTTTTTTTTTAATTTTTTATTTTTCTGCTTTAATTGAAAGTTAATTTATTTTAATTGACACTTGTGCAAATTGAAGAAAAAATTGATTTAAATAAACGAGATTTTTGTAATAATTTAATTATTAGTTAATACAACTTGATACAGTCATAACTGTCATGGTGGGGAAACTTTTGAGAAATATTTCTATTCATGAAAATTTTCTTATTGGAAAATTTATTATCTCCTTAATGTCAGAAAGGGTTACCTGCCAGATTGTTATACCCTCCACCAGCAAAAGTGGTGTAGAGGGTATGTTAACTTTGTCATTCCACTGATTAACGCTAAGAAGAAAAATATCAGATCCCATAAAGTATATGTATTTGTGCATCAAATCAAAATCTGATTCGACTTAGCTATGTACGTCTGTCTGTTGTTGGCACTCTCACAGCCACAATATTTTAATAGAGCTGATTTAAATTCGGCCTGAGTATTTCTCAGAGTCTTGAGTAGTTATTTAAAAGCAGCAAAATCGGTTCAGTTCATTAAAATATATATAGACTTCAAGTTCAAAGGAGGAACTTTTGTAAAATTGTCAATTAAAAGATGATAAAATAAATTAAATTTTTTTCTTAATGCAAAATTATATGTACTTCATTACCAGTCCAAAAATTAGCAGCATAAAAAACTTAAAGCTAAAAATATAAATAATTTTATGACTCATTAACTGTTATATTTAAGAAAAACTTTTATATAATGAATACGTTTATGTGTGTATATGTGAGTGTATGAAATTTAATGTATTTGCTTCATACGCATTTGTGGTGGAGGGTATTGAAGATTCGGCATAGCCGGATACCGCATTCTTTTATGTCGATTTCATTCTAATTTATCGTTTTTTAATTGACAATTTAACGAAATTTTTCGCTTGAACTTAAAAGTTGCCTCAGATATCGGTCTATATATATTTTTTGCTGGTTTTAAATAGGAAATTTCTCAGGACGAAAGCAAATACTCTAGGAAATATTGAGCTCTGTCAATTATTGTGGATGTTAGCATACCAACAACAGGCAGACAGTGGGACAAGCGGACAAAGATGAATCGACTCAGATTTTGTTTTAATGCAAGAATATATATAATACATTGTGGGATCTGAGATGTTTTCTTTTCAGCGTTACACACGGAATGACAAAGTTAATTTGTCATTCCCTCCACCTACAGTGGTGGAGAGTATAAAAAGGGTAAAGAAAGGTGAGATTGGCCTATTTAAGGAGAAAAAGGGTGAAACCTATAATTTGGTACCTTTTGACAGCAATTGTTTTAGCCGTATACATAGAAAAATTTACCTATTTCAAAAATTTATACAAAATGTTGAAATATAATTGTGGTACTTTTTTGCAATTTCTTAAATTTAAGATATAAAAAACGTACCTATATTTGGTACTTTTTCACAACTATTTTTTTTTTTTTCAAATAAATTTAAAAACTCATTGAAAGAAAGAATTTCGGCCGGAAAAAATTACGAAAAGTACCATCTATTAGAAAATATTAAAAAAATTACTACAATTTGCATAAAAAATATTAATTTGGTAGTAATTAAAATGAGCTAATAAATAGTACTAAATTTGAGTAACATGGTACTTTTTTAAGAACTTTAAGAAGATTTGAAGATTGCTGGGTTCATATGGACATTTAAATATTATTAAAACTCAAGTGAAAGGTTGCTATTTTTTAAAGTTGTATTTTGGTACTTTCTGAATTCTTTGTAATAAAAAATTTATATTATGAAAATAAGTTCATACGGATAAAAAATCGTTTCAAGACATTTAAATCTCCTACACGGAATCATGTACTTTTGAATTTTTGATGGTTCTTTTGAATTCTTTGTCATAATTATGGTTAGAAAGTAACTAGAGCCATCATGTCATACTTTTGGAATCTTCTAATGGTACTTTTGGGTTTTCCATAATAATAAATATAAATGAAAATTTAAATTTTATACCAAAAAAATTATTAAAAAATTTACATTTTAAAAATTTTTTTACTAAAAGTTGTATTTTTTTAACTAAAAAATTTAATTTTAACTAAAACCTGTCACTTTTACCAAAAAAATCATTTTTACTAGAAGTTGTCTTTTATTAAAAATTTTAATTTTTACTAAAAATGATCATTATAATAAAAATCATACTTTTTACTTAAAATTGTCACTTTTACTATAAAATGCTATAAAAAATGACATACAAAAATATGACATTTTCACTTAAAATGTGAAAAATTCACTAAAAATGGATTATTTTCACTAACAATGTGACATTTTCTTTTAAAATGTGACATTTTTCACTAAAAATTTACGTTTTCATCACCAAAAATTAGACAAAACTAAAAATGTAATTTTTACAAAAAGGTGCAATTTAAAGTAAAAATTTGGCATATTTTCTACAAATATGTCATTTATATGTGATATTTTCACTAAAACTGTCACACTTTTGTTTAAAATGCGTCTTTTTTACTGAAAAACGATTCATCATAAAAAATTGTAATTTTCTTTAAATATGTGACGTCTTCTCTCAAATTGTGCCATTTTCACTAAAAATTTAAAAATGTTCATTTTTAGTAAAAAATTTGATTTTTGATAAAATTTGTTTTTTTCAATTCAATTAAAATTTTTTTTCATCATGATAAAATTAAGCATCAAGTCTTTCCATTTTCCCTCCATTTGAACACACATTAATAATAATTTGCATTAGCAAACAACTGAATCTGAAGTTTGTTCAACTATTTGTTGGTTGGTTTCGACAAAAAGACTGAATTGTATTTTGTCAGTCATTAAATCGACACAATTTAAAATTATAATTTACATTTTAACATTTTTATTATTATTTCATTGAAAACAGAACAGAACATTCTGAACATTTTCACTTTAATTAAGTTGATTATTATTGATAAACTAAATAAGTGTGTGTGTATGTGTGTGCATTTACATGTATGTAATTGTTAAAACAATGAAGTACAAGAGAAGAATATTTTAATTGTTATTGGAACAATGAATTTAAAAGTTTATCAAACATTTTAATAGAGAATAAATAAGAATTATATATTCGGCTGTGCCGAATATTAAATACCCTTCACCATTAACATGCTACAGTGAAATATGGTACAATATTGGACCAAATTTATGAGTCTTATAACAATTTTCTAGGAAGGGGGTGTAAATGGGAACTGTAGTATAGTGGGACCCGTTATTCGTCAATTTAGTAACAAATATTTAAGACGAATGTCAATAGAATTGATCTTTATTGTCTTCCGGGAGGGAGCTATAGCAAAATATAGACCGACATTGATTAAATTAATATTAGACATTCAGGACACTAAGAAAAATTAATTGTGCCGAATTTTAAAAGAATAAGTCTTTATTTATTAGTTTTATAAGCTCAAAACCGTTTTTTCGGGAAGGGACCTCTTATGGGAGCAAGAGCAATATATGCACTGATGTTAATGAAATTAAAAACATATATCGAAGACAGTTAACAAAATAACCTTTCCGAATTTCAAACGAACTGTTTCATATTCAGGTATTTTATAAGATTAAAACCATATTCCGGGAAGGGGTCTTATATTGGAGCTAGTTCAAATAATGACCCCAGCACGATTTAGATTTTTTTGGAGTTTATTATTGTATCAAAATAAATATTTATAGTAAATTTCAGAAAACTATCTTTAAAATTGCGACCCATATAAAAAACAAAGTTCGGGTGCATATTTTGACCTCTAACTCTTTTTGTATTATTTCGATTTTGACGATTTCTTGTAGGATAATGATGTGTATATAGTTGTATGTTATAGTTATTTTTTTTAATCCAGTTACATTTAGTAGACAAAATTGAAAATGTTTCTTTTCAGAATATTTAGGTTGTTTCAGAAATCGGTTTATAACTTTTTTCTTAATGATTCGATATAGCGGGTATTAAATAGGAAACTGCTAAGGACAATAATTCGGGCATAGTCATGACTATGTTTCCAACAGACAAACAGACAGACGGAAATAGATAAATTAAACTCGGATTTTAGTACAGTCCCGAACAAAACTATTGGCACAGCAGGTGCCAATTTTAAGCTGTTCAAAAAAACTTGTTTGGAGTTGTCTTTACATATGTAGTAATATATTTATGTAATTTTTCAGTACTTAATGGACAAGCCTCTTTGCTTAATACTTCATCCAAAAGGCTTTGTCGTTGGATGGACAAAATTTCTTGTAACTTCCTACACGATTTCTTCCTACTTTGACGCTTTTTGAAGAGCAAATTTATTTAAAATAGATCTCTTCAGTTCTTCCCACAAATGCTCGTTGTTGTGGTGGATGCGGTAAGTCATGAGCCAAATGGTCTGAATGTTTTGGATCGGAGTCCTGTTGGAATGTGCCACTTGTTTGTGAATTTAACATTTTCCCTTAACTTCCTTTCAAAATATTAACATAAACTGTTTTATCCTAAATGTCATCAATGGAAACTACATTATCGACATCCGCAGATGACATACAGCCGCACACCATTACACCACCGTATTTAACAGTAGGAGAAAGATTTTGTTTTTAATATCCAGAATTGTGCTTTCTAAATACGGTAATTCGGCCGTCATTACGTTTGTTTTTGAACTCCTGCGCATACTTTAAACGCTTAATTTGGTTTATTGAAGAGATTCGTTTTTTACGTCTAGAAAATCCAGCATTTTAACCAGCTTCACGAAGCACTTGACGAGTAATAATGGTGTGAAAATTTCTGTTATATTCCTCTTGAACTTGAGCAGCACAAACCTTACACTACCTACGTTGGTGTAGGGGTTTTCTGATTTGATTTAACAATGTTTTCCGTCCATGTAAACGTTGTGAACAGTCTACAGGTCGCAATTATTGAAATATCATGATGAAATTTTGATTTAAGGACGTTTTTTGTTGAAATTGGCCATATTCGGTTGAATATTTCTGGTACCGCCCATACAAATGTTTCTTCCGGAATAGGGTTCTGGGGCCATAAAGCACCTAAATATAAAACGATTTAAAGGAAATTTGGTACAAGTATGTCCTATAATATTCTAAAACAATGTGCCAAAAAATGTGAGGGTCGTCCATTATTTCTCATGGGTCCCATATAAACCCTCTTAATGATATCACTTTTAAGGGCATAAATCTCACATATACGTTGTTATTGTAATAATAACAAGCCAAATTAAGATAAATATAAGCAAAAATCGATCTGCATAATTATACGAGGTTTGGTTCATAATTTCTTCTACCTCCCATATAAACCCCCTTTTAAGAAAATTAGTTTTAAAGCTCATAAATTTAACAAAGGCGTTAATTGAGAAAATCAAATTATACGAGGTTAGTTCATTAATTTTTCGTAACTATCATGTTTAAGCAACAATGTCGTGTTGGGTATTAGATAGTCGGGCTTGACCGACTATAAATTATTAAGGAATTTAGGAGTTTAGAAAATTTTCGGACAGTTTGGTTACTTTCCTGTGGAGTTAAAACTTTAGATCGTCCGAAGTTTGGAAACTATTTACAACGCTTCTAATAGTGAAGCGACTTCGTTGGACTTATTCTTTTTGTTGTTAATATTAAATTATTCTATTAAAAGTACAGTGTAGTTCAGTTCAGTAGTACGAACTCTTTTTATAACGAATTTTCAATATAACGAATGACAAAAAATTTTTTTCACTACTCTTAACTACCAATAGTGAAGCATTTAGAGAAGTGGAGTTTTTAGCACAGAAAAAATTCCATATCACAGTCGATGGCGAAAAATTAAAACATTAAACTGTGGAGCTGCTTTAAAAAATTTTGTGCCAGTAATGGTTGGCTGAGAAATTTTAAAAAGCGTTATGTTGAATGGTAAAAGAGTCTGGTGAAAAATTATCTTATTCCAAGAAACTTGCTGTGCCATTCAATAATGATAATACGGAAGAAGCCGGTCGCTACTAGAAAAAGTTGCTAAACAAAACAAAAAGTCTGACAGTCTGATGTCCACTGTATGTTAAGGTTGTATTCAGTATTCAAGATTTTTTTCTTCTTAAATTTGGTTCTAATGGCAGCAAAATTAAGATAAAACATAAAATGCTTTCTGTGCCATTAGTTTTGTTCTTCACTGTATATACTTTTATAGGGGGTCTAAGATGATTCCTTTTTGGTGTTACAAACGGAATGACAAAGTTAGTACATTTTCATCACCACTTGCGGTCGTGGAGGGTATAATAATAGACAAAAAACGTATGTAAGTGTATTTGTAAATGTTTTTGTATGTATATGTTATAGGTAAGTGTGTGTAGAGGATGTATATGTATTAAATATATTCATATATTTATATTTTTTTCATAAATGTTTTCATTCAATTTTTATTTGTAATTTTTTTTTTTGTAATAAATTTTTGTTCTTTGTTTTTGTTTTTGTATTTATTTAATTATTGTCTAAAATTTGATTTTTTTTAAAAACTTAAATGCTAAAAATTATTTAAATATTGAAAACAACTATAATTCTGAATTTCATGTTTTTGTTGTTGTATTTCTATTTTGGCCTTTAAACCTTAAAAATATTTTGTAACATCCTTTTAGTTATATTTTAGCCAAATGTCCTTCCGTCCTTCTGTCCTTCCAACCATCCACCCATCCAATTTAATCATTCCTGCATTCGTTCATTCAGTCATTCGTTCATTCATTCATTCATGCATACATCCGTTCTAAATTTTATAATTTGATAAAGTTGAAAATGTTGTAAAATGTTGTCAATGATAATGGTGATGATGATAATGATGTTGTCCAAAATGATGATTATTATGTTGATGCTCTTGTTTTTATTTAAATTTAATTTATTTTGTTTTTGTTTATAATTATTTAAATATAATGAGCAGAATGATGATGATAATGATGATGTTGTTGTTGTTATATAAACTTAAACTTTTATTTGAATACAAACATTAATTTTAAATATTTCACTTTTTTTATTAATTAATTTTTTAGATTTTTAATTTAAATTTGTTTTTCTCTATATAATTTTTATTTTAATAATAATTTCTGTAAATGTATAAATATTTTTATTTAAATATAAATATTTTTTAATTATTTAATATAATTTATTTATTTATTTAATTTTGGTGTTTCCAATTTCATGCATTTTCAAATTAAAGTCCAACAAAAAAGTGAACAAGTACAGAAAGTTATACTTTTGTATGTTGAAAATGATTAAAAAAAACGAGAAAAAAGTATTTGAAAAAAGTGATTTTGATATAAATGATAACAACAATTGTGGGCAAAAAAATAGCAGGGGGTCATTTTAAATACCCATAAAAATTACAAACAAAATTTTTTTAAAAGCACAAACTTAATTACAGAAAGAAGAACTTTAAAATAAAATAATTATTTTTAAAAAATTTTATTTTACAAAAACTTCTTGAATTTTCATAAAATTTTTATTTCTTTAAAATCTGTTCAGAATTTCTTCAGAAATTTGAGTTTAAAATTCAATTTTTAATTAAATTAATTTAATCAAAGCAAAAAAATGCGATTTTTTCTTTTGTGAATTATTTTTTCATATAAAATAAAATACCCAGAATAAGCAGATTTCTGGTCCTTATAAAAACTTTAGATGGTGTTCAGATTTTAAAAATATATAAATGGAATAAAATCATTTATTTAATCATAAAATTTCTTAAAATCTTTTTTATTAAATGTGATATTTTCAATATAATTCTTAATTTTACCTACAATTGACATTTTGACTAAAAAAGTGACAATTTCATTAATCATGTGACATTTTTTCTACAATAAAACAATAATTTAAATCTACTTTTCTGCAAAAATATGTCATTTTTACGAAAAACAAAAATTGTAATTTTTGCTGAAAATTTTCAGTTTTAATGGAAATTGTCACATTTAATAAAAACTGTCATTTATATCTAACAGTTTTACTTTTAACTTATTGTTTTTACTAATAAATGACAATATTATTTACTAAAAGCTGTCATGTTCACTAAAGGTTTTGACAAATTCAATGAAAACTTTCACTTTAAATAAAAATTTGTCATTTTATTCTAAAAGTTGTCCTTTTTACTACAAATTTTCACTTTTACTTTAAACTGTCATTTTTACAAAAAATTAAGTTGTCAGTTTTACTAAAGTGACTACTTAGTTACTATTAAAAAAGCTGTCACTTTCACTAAAAGATTTCCTTGATAAAAACTAAAAATTTCATTTTTCTAAAAGTTGCTCTCTTTACTAAAAATTGTCACTTATAGTAAAAAGTGACATTATTTCCCAAAATTCCCATTTTACTTAAACATTTTATTTTCACTAAAAATATTTTTCTTAAAGAATTTCTTTATATTTTGTATTTAATTTGTCATTTTTTATAAAAAAAGTTACTAAAATCTGTCATATTTTCTAAAATCTTTCACTTTTACAAACAATTTTTATTTTTAATAAAATTTGTCAGAATTATTTATCACTTTTGCAAAAGGATGTATTCGAAAAACTTTTGATAAAAATTGTCACTTTTACTAACAATTTTTACAAACAAATTTAATTTTTACAATAATTTTTAATAATAATAAAATTGTGACATATTAACTAAAATTTGTCATTATCACAAAAAATGTGACATTTTCATTTAAAATGTTCTTGTTCATTAAAAAGCGTTTTCACAAAAATGTGTCATTTTCACGAAAAATTTGGAAATTTTTTCTAAAAAATGTTACATTTCAAATTAAAGCAGTGACATTTTCACTAAAAAAATGTGACATTAAAAAGTGATATTTTTACAAAAAATTATAATGACAATGACGTTTTCACAAAAACCTATAATTTGTAAGAAATTTAAATTTTTATTAAAAATTTGATATTTTCATTAAATTTCTAAATATTGCCTTTTCATAAAAATGTCACTAAAAATGTGATACTTTCACTACAAAATTTAAAAATTGTGAAAAATTCATTTTTTGTCACAATTTTATTAAAAATGTGTTATTTTTACTTAATATTTATTTTTTACTATTTTTTGTTTAATTTTAATAAAATTTGTGATTTTAGTGAAAATATTACATTTTCACTAAAAATTGTCTTTTTCAAAAATAATTTTAGTTTTTATTTAAAAATTATCATTTTATAAAAGTTAAAATTTTATTAAATATCAAAATCAAAAATTTGGAAACAAAACTTTTAAATTTTCACTAAAATCTTTTCATATCGATAATTTTAATTAAAATTTGTTATTTTAAATTCGGTTTATCAGATTGACTAATCGCCAAAAATCCAGAGTTATCACTATAAAACTGAAATTTTGGTGTTTTCGACTTTTGCTGGGAATTTGAGATAATCTATTGACTGCATTCTTTGCAGGAAATTTAAATAAATTGTGGTGAATATTCAAGTTAAAGACATGAAATGGATCTCTACGTTACATTTTGATTAAAGTACTAAACAGCTATTATACATGTTGATGCTAGATATCGTCAAAGATCCGCCATTTTGTTTAATTTTTTTATTTCTTTAGGGGGTTTAGAACAAGACAGGAAAATATTTTTGCAAAATTGTAAGTTCAAATTAATTAATTTTCATCTAATCGGTCATATCAACAGAACTTTTTCTAGGGGTCTAAACGAGCTAGAAATGACGTTTTTTTGCAAATTTTATTTTGAAAAATTCTTCTAAATTTTTGAGTTGAAAATCTTAAATCGATTCGTTTATTATTTAATTAGTTATGGGCCAAATTATTTTTTTGAAGCATCTAAAGCTTACAAAAGATCGCAAATCTGTTTAAGGTAGAAACTTAATTTTATTTCTCTAAAAATTCTAATTTGTAAATAAAATTTAATATTTTTTATTTAATAAAAAAATATTAAAAAAAAATAAAAATTCTAAAAGCAACTCAAACTGGAGGACTTTAAATTTTAATAAAAAAATTAAGTAAAAAATAACAAAACTGCTATTTTTTCACACACAACTGTTTTATTTAACAATTTTACCCTAAAGAGAAATAAACTCAAGTATCAACAACAAAAACAAAAAAAGAGGAAATAAAAACTGATAGACATTTTGTTTTAATACGAATTGACCTGTTTCACAGTAAAAGTTTTTCATTTATATTTTTTTCTAATATTTATGTAAATGTTAGTGTGTGTGTGTGTGAGAGTCCATGAGTGTTTGTGTAAAAAAAAATTTTATATTTTTTTCTATCATTTAGTTTATAATTTTTTATTATTTTTATTTTATTTTTTATTACTTTTTATTGGATTTGTTTTTCTTTTCCTCTTCTCTCCTTCCTCCTGACCATTTTTAGCAAAGTATTTTTGTTTTTGTTTTGTTTTTTTTCCTTTAGCGTTAAAAATATGACAAATTATAACACGATTTTTTATAGCACAATTCTAGGGGCTCATGAGAGATTGTGCTTTCAACCGTTAGTTTTAATAAATAAAAAAAATAAATAAAAAAGTATAATAATTATTATTAAATAAATAATAATGAGAAAATATGTTTTTTTTCTTTTCATTTACAAAAAAATACTTGGGTAAAAACAGTCTTTTTTTCTTATTCCTTCATTTTGTTTTTAGTTATTTTTAGTGTGAGTATAATATTTCAATTTGTGTGTGTTGTTTGTTTGTAAATGTGTGTGTTTTAATTATTATAATTATTATTATTTTTTATATTTCCTTCTTCCGCTTAAACAACTACACAATTTCTGTTACATTTTTTCTATTTAATAATTTATTTTTGTTGTTTCTTTTTCTTTTAGTTATTGGGAAATTTTTCTATTTTGTTTTTGTATTTCAAATAAAAAATAAAAATTAATTAAAAGCAAATAAATATTTTCTTTATTTTAATTTACTACTTTTAGTTTTAAATTTATTTATAATTATTAATAATATTATTATTGTTGTTGTTATTTGTTTGTTGGTTGTTTTTATATACATAAAATTTCTATATTATTTAATATTAAAATGTAAAAGTTTTATTATTTGTATATGTATCTTTGTATATGTTTAAGTGTAAATGTGTGTCAAACACACAGATATGTGTGAGTGTACAATGGAACAGATTCAAACAAAATTTTAGAAATTTATCTATAATTTCTGATCGGTAAGTTGGGATATCAAAAATTTTAAATAAAAATAACAAAGGAGCATGTCATTCTCCTCTGTATGACCTGACCACACAGCATGATATATAATAAGTACCTAATGTACGTCCTAGTGGTAGTGTTGGATACTTCACATGAAGTGTCCAGTATGTGGTTGTGGACATTCACGCGGGAAATGAAAAACTCTTTCCTCTTTCTGAAAGTGATTACATCTGCGACAATGTTCAATGAAAAGTAATTACGAAAAGCAACTTAGTTACATTCCAGCGACTTTGATTCAAGAGTTACCTTGTGTAGGTCACATCTCCTTGGCGACTTTGCATGTAACATGTTTAGATCATCTATTTTCGGCCTCTTTCAGAATATTTCTAATATGATCAAGCTTTGGATATATTATATGCAGAACCTTACCTGGCCAAATCATCGATCTGTTCATTGCCGAAGTGGTTGCAACAGCCAGGAAGGCAAACTAATGTTATGTTGGTTGTCCGAAATTGCTTTGTATAATTTTTTGCTTACAACGGCAGACCATAAGATATTAAGTGACTGTCGAAAAATATTCCGACAGAATGTTAAGGTTTTTCCTGATTTAAAATATTAAATATTTCACATTCAAAACCAAAATTTGTTTAATTCTGTCCCACTGTACCATGTAAGTGTTAAATAAATTAAAACATAACGCTTTTTCTTCAATTTCAAATGACTCATAAATTACAAGTTCTTGTCGTGTTATTTGTTTCAATTGTAATTTATTTTCTTAAGTGTTTATTTATGTCTTAGTGTGTGTATCTGTATTTATGTGTGTTTTTTTCTTAGCCTTAAGTATTTATTTATATATGTATATTTTCAATAAGTTATCATTATTTATTTTTTATAATTTAATATTAATTATTATCAATTAAGTCATATGCCAATCGCCCTTAAGTATTCTTGTAAATGTCTTTTTAAATTGTTGATTTGCTAAAGCATAACAAAAGGGATTCATGGGACTGTTGGCATAACATAAAAAGTACGAAAACATGTATAAATGTTCATTCGTACAGGGGGGGTTACGACAAAAACCCTCCACCAAGGCCAACACATGATAGGGTGTCCAACAGGCCACAAAACAACCCAGAATAAAGGAGATGGTACGAAAAGCTTTTCGTGCCCGATTTTCGGATTTTGATTTTTGTCTACCCACCCCTATGACCAGGGGTATGGTGGCTTTTTTACTTTTAAAGTGTTTGCCTATGGAATGAATGAAGGCTCTTTTGCTGGAACTGCGATTATTGCTGGAGCTTGTTGTTGTCGTCGTCGCCCCCGATTTCTTTTGAGATTTTTGCGAGCCTGATTGTTGTTGTTGGGTTTTGTGGGTTTCTTGTCCGGTCGAAGTGTTTTGTAAACCTGTCGATGCCGAGCTGGTAGTACCCGAGGTGGAGGCAATTTTATTAGTTGTATCCGAGGTCTCTCGTTCCTCAATTTTATCGAGACTTTTGTGTAGACCAGTGTGAGTGTGTGTAGTTGTATTTGTATTAGTTGTAGCCGTTGCCGTTTCGGTTTTATTGGCAGTTGTGTTTGTTTGCTTGGCAGCACCATTGCTGGGCATAGATCCGGCCGTGGGTGGACTGGAACTACGCCTTACTTGGGCATCTGCTTCGATTAGTTTGGCTGTATGCGGTAAAATCATGAGATCTATACAGCTTTCTCTTCGTATCTTCTCAAAGTCTTCCAAACCTGTATAGGAAACGAGTAATTGTTTTTCAATTTCAACATCTTGTGGGGGATTTTCAAAACTGGGAGCAAAATAGATTTCGGTGGAAATAAGGGTAAGGGATTCACCTGGTGCATTATTGTTATTATTATTGGATCTTGGTGGTGGCGGTGGTGGTGAAGAGGATTTTGATTTATCTTGTTGTTGCTGCTGCTGTTGTTGGGCTTTTTGCAAAGCCTGGGAAAGCAAAGTAGGACTACTGGCAATTTGATTGGCACGCAAAGGAGAGCCGGCACTTGTGATTTTCTTTGATGTTTGTTGTTTATTTTGATTGATTGGGAGTTGGTAGGACCCTGTCTGACTGACATCGTTGACGGTAGGTGAGGGTAGGGCTATAGAACTCTCATCCATATAACGTATTTCGGAATTATTTGTCATCAAGTCATAGGTTAGCTGTAGTTCACTATTGCTACTGCGCTCACCAAAGGGGTTATCGGAACATTCGGAAAATAAGGCAGAACACTGAAACTGTTCTGGTGGAGGTAAAATAGCTTGTACAAGACTCTGCTGAACTTGTTCACGGGGCACATCAATGGGAGCCAAATTGACAGGAGATAAGGGTGAATTGTCAACAGGTTTAGCAGTATCTGCTACCACACTAAACTTGCGTTCAGTTTCAACAATTTGGGAGAGAGTGGCACAAGAGGTTCTTTTAGATTTTTCCGCCGGCATTTGCCGACTAATTTCCTCTTTACTTTGTGCACGTTCTAGTTTATGACTTTGGTGGGGTGAATTGGCTCCAGAAGACAAAGGCATGGCTTCACTGGATTTGGAGGTGGGAGTACACAAACCTTTACTACGTGTTGCTATTAAAGCCGCCTGGGCACCAAACACCAAACCTATGGAAGAACGTTTACGCAAGTTAGCCAACTTTTGTTGGTTCATAAACTGCTGCACTTGATTGACCGAGGACTCCTCATCAGAATCAAAAGCCGGACTGCTAGACCTCTCACTCTTCTCAACTTCTCCAGAATCGGGTTTCGTTTCTTTATTTCCTTTGGCATCGGATATACGTCGTTGTTCATTGACTGCTTCCACTAAAGCGCCATTAATGATTTCTGCTGCCTGTGCCAATGGATTTGCTTGACCTGAACCGCTGTACCTTTTTACCATTTCGGCGGTTTCGGAACTTTGGCCTCCAGCCATTTCCACTTTGGTTTTCAATATTTTTTCCTCTATAACTCCTATACCGGCAGCATGACCAGCCATGCCTGACATAGCACCGGCACTTAATGCCACCATAGATTGCATTTTACGCTGTTTGGCTTCACTGCGTTTTTGCATTTCGTAGGCAGTTTTGTATATGCCGCCATAAAGCACAAATAAAACTATGAGTGTAGTCCAATAGTAGCCGATGATTAGGGCTGTATTAAATACAGGATCCTTAAGAAATTGCACAGCACATTGACCCGGCAACAAGTCACGTTTGCCCGTGAAATGTTCCCAACCAAAAATGGAGATGAAAAATAGTAAGGCTGGTATAATCCAAGTTATTGTCACCATATATATAACACGTCTTTTAGTGCGCCAACTTCTATATTTGGCAGCTATTTTCACCGAACAGTAACGATCTATGGTTATAAGCAGAACTGTATATTGTGAGACCAAACAAACGGTGTAATCTACCGAGAGCCAAAGATCACACAATAAAGGACCGAGATCCCAATAGCCCATTAAAACGTAAACCGTATAAAAAGGCATCGAAACAGTTCCTTTTGAAATATAAAGATAAATGCAAATCAAGATTATTATTTAATTTAACCTAAAATAGAGGTTTTACCATACCAATTAACATATCTGTGGCTGCCAGGGAAGCTATAAAATAATTACTGGGTTGTCTTATATTACGATCTACTATGAAAGCCAACAATACCAAAATATTGCCACCAACTGTTAAGATAATGCAAATGGCCAAACACACCGCTATGGCGATCGTTTGCCATAATTCAAAGGGAGGCAATACTAAGGCGGGTCCTTCAACTTCAGACGATGTGTTACTCTCAAAACTGGTACCATTTGTACTCTCATTAATATAGGCTGCCAATTGTTTGATATCCTGTTTACTCCACAACTCCAGTTCATCATTGTCACCAATGAACGCTTGCAAAAGACGTTTACACTCATTGTGTTCGATAAAGCGATTGTAAATTGATTTGCAGAGATTTTCACGTTCTTTTTTCAAGCGCCTGCAGGGGAAAAGAGAGAACGAAAAAGAGAGTTGCAGTGTGTCAAAAATGTATAGTTAAAGATGTCCTGGTTATTGTTAGAGAAACTTACCATTGCGTTATAAAATCTGGTTTAATGGAGAATATAGGATCTGTACGATTACTAAGCTCTGTTAAATCCAGTTCATATTCCACCACTTCATGTTCACCGTTGCCCAACTGGCTGTTCATCATTTTGTTGCCGTTTTTAGTAATTTAACTTGTCTGTTTCGTGATCAATTTGAAACTTCAACATCATATTGTCCGGTGTGTAGGAAATTATTTAAGAAATCTGAAATTGAAGGAAGAGAAGGGAAACAAATGCACTTAAAGAATTGCTATTGTAGCGTGAGAGAAAAAGAGAAAAAATGTAAATAACCTATGGGAAATTTTCTCTATATAGGATATTCATAGAGAATTTTCTCTAAATAGGAGACTCAGCGAAAATTTTCTCTAAATAGGAGACTCAGCGAAAATTTTCTCTAAATAGGAGATTCAGCGAAAATTTTCTCTAAATAGGAGATTCAGCGAAAATTTTCCCTAAATGGGAGATTTATCGAAAATTTATCCTAAATGGGAGATTTATCGAAAATTTTTCCTAAATGGGATTTATCGAAAATTTTCCTAAATGAGAGAAAATTTAAATCGAAAATTTTCTCTAAACAGAGATTTATCGAAAATTTTCTCTAAACAGGAGATTTATCGAAAATTTTCTAAACAGGAGATTTATCGAAAATTTTCTCTAAACAGGAGATTTATCGAAAATTTTCTCTAAACAGGAGATTTATCGAAAATTTTCTCTAAACAGGAGATTTATCGAAAATTTTCTCTAAACAGGAGATTTATCGAAAATTTTCTCTAAACAGGAGATTTATCGAAAATTTTCTCTATATAGGAGATTCAGCGAAAATTTTCTCTAAATAGGAGATTCAGCGAAAATTTTCTCTAAATAGGAGATTCAGCGAAAATGTTCTAAAAATAGGAGATAAATCAAAAATTTTCTCTAAATGAGAGATTTATCGAAAATTTTCCCTAAATGGGAGATTTATCGGAAATTTTCTCTTAATAGATTCAGCGAAAATTTCTCTAAATAGGAGATTCGGGGAAAATTTTCTCTAAATGGGAGATTCAGCGAAAATGTTCTCTAAATAGGAGATTCAATGAACATTTTCTCTAAATAGGAGATTTATCGAAAATTTAAACTTGAGATTTATTTTTAATAAAATTTCTTGAGCTCCTTTTTGGTTAAAATCTCACTTTTTTCAAATTCTCTATCATTAAGATAATGTAAATGCCAACATGAGCGGAAACATTTATTTCTAAATATCGAATAGTTTTCTCTTGTTATTTCTCGATTCCTTTACTCCACTCTTTCTCTATTCATAATTTACGTTTAAGTTTCTTGTAATCCAATGCAGATTCTATTTCTCTTGACAACCTTTGATGTGAAATCTTCAATAGAAATTTCCGTTAGTTTCACTTAAAAAAATAACATTTTTGTTGTTTTGGTTTTTTATTTTACATGAATTTCCCAGTAATAAAAACATCAAAACCCACTTAAAGTACAAAAAACACAAAAGAAGGAACAAAATAACTTACAAGTCTTACAGGAGTTACATAAGGATTTATTGTGAAACCATAAAATCCCAGTCACTTTTCAATCAACCATAAACCACTGAATGAAAATTTTTATCAAAAAGAAAAAAACTCTGAAATGAAAAAAAAAACAACAAAATTCTAAAGCAGCCCTACAGTCCTTTATAGCACACACACATACATACACACATACAATAATAAATAAAACGAGACAGCAAAATAATTTGTTTTAAAATACAAATATCTTCATAATAAAGACACACACACACATACATGCACTCGCTCACACACAAATAGAGGTTATTTGTAGTTTAGATAAATAACCGTTGGATATATTTCTCAGTAGTGTAACCTTTCCTGGGGAATAAACTATTACAACACTAATGTATCGCCTGCAAGACAAGGACATCGGACATCGTTTTGTATTTAAATGATCCAAGGAAAACAGTTCACTTAGAGTCATTTGGGAAAGTAAATATGTCAAAATGACAGTAAATTCTTTCAAAATAGAATAAATTTATTTTAAAAGGAAAATTTTCCATTTCTTCACCGTGCACAGTGGCCTGTATTTAAATAGATTTTTAGTTTTTTAACCTTTTAAAGAAAAAAATATGCAATTTTCCGAAATTTATTTAAATATTAAATTAACCCACAAATAAGTGTTTACATCCTTTTTTATTTTCAATAAAAAAAGTTCACAAGTGAACAGTGGGAATGGATCTCTAAGTTACCACTAAATAAAGAATTTATCGAAAAAATCTCCCATTTGGAGAAAATTCGCGATAAATCTTCTCTTTAGAGAAAATTCGCGATAAATCTCCTATTTTGATAAATCGCGATAGAGAAAATTCGCAATGAATCTCGTATTTAGAGAAAATTTTCGATAAATATCGTATTTAGAGAAAATTTGTGATATATCTCGTATTTAAAGAAAGTTCTATTTAGAGAAAATTCGTGATAAATCTTGTATTATGAGAAAATTTGCGATGAATCTCGTATTATGAGAAAATAACGATAAATATCGTATTAAAAAAAATTAGTGATAAATCTCGTAATTAGCGAAAATTTAAATTCGTTTAGCGAAATTTAAATCTCGTATTTAGCGAAAAATTTCGATAAATCTCGTATTTAGCGAAAATTTCGATAATCTCGTATTCGCGAAAAATTTCGATAAATCTCGTATTTAGCAAAAATTTCGATAAATCTCGTATTTAGCGAAAACTTTCGATAAATCTCGTATTTAGCGAAAAATTTCGATAAATCTCGTATTTAGCGAAAAATTTCGATAAATCTCGTATTAAGCGAAAATTTTCGATAAATCTCGTATTTAGCGAAAATTTTCGATAAATCTCGTATTTAGCGAAAAATTTCGATAAATCTCGTATTAAGCGAAAATTTTCGATAAATCTCGTATTAAGTGAAAATTTTCGATAATTTTCGTATTTAGCGAAAATTTTTGATAAATTTCGTATTAAGCGAAGATTTTCGATAAATCTCGCATTTAGAAGGGTCGATAAATCTCGCATTAAAGAAAATTTTCGATAAAACTCTCATTTAGAGAAAATTTTCGATTAATATCGTATTTAGGGAAAATTTTGTTATTAAGAGCATTTTCGAAAAAAAAATTCCAAAAATTTCTCAAGAGAAAAAGTGCAGGAATCACTGTGTTATAGTTACTTTCTGCTTCTCTGTATGTGTGTGTGTGTCTTTGTGTTTTCTTTTACTTTCCATACAAAAGAAAACATTTTTTAAAGTTTAATGAAATTTTCAATATGAAAACTTTATTCTTTCTTTTTTCACTTTTACCACTAAAAGAAGAGGAAAAAATGCAAAAAAGTGAATGAGAGAGAGAGAGAGAGGAAGAGAGAAAGAAAAAGTTCGTAAACTTAATAAACACAAAGGAAATGCAACAGTTTTTGAAGCAGCTGCAACTAAAGTTGTTATAGTTGTAACTGCGGTGTCGACTGTTGCTGGCGCATTAGCTGGATGTGACATGAATACCTGGTGCTGCTTTTATAAAAAAAAGTTGAGTTGCAGAGTTTTAACAATACCAAAGTGAGTTTACTCACACACCCACATACACAACAACGCACCAATACAGTTATTATAATAAAATAGTTTTTCTTTGAACACATACACTTACATACTCTTATTTATTAATGTAGACAAGTGTAAGTGTAATTCCTTGGTAAATGTAGTGTAAACAGGAAGTAAAGAGGGGCAAAAGGAAAAGTAGAAGAAATAAAAATGAAAAAATTCAAATGAAATAAAAAATTTAGAACAACAAAAACTACAAATAAAATTGATTGTACAAGATGTTACTAAGTTTGACTTTATTGTTTGGGTTATTGTTGTTGTTGCTGTTACCGTTATTGTTGTTGTTGTTGTTGCAAAACTGAATAAAAAAATAGAGAAAAATAGTTGTTGCCGTTTGGTCTGAAGGACCACTTGTAGTCAAGAAATTGTTAAGAGAGAAGATAAAATAGAAAAAAATAAAACGGAAATAGATTCTTCATTAAATTATAGCTAAACTAAGTAACTTAAGTTTAGTTTAGTATTAAGTCTTAAATCAAACAAACAACAAATATTTATATATTTTAGTTTTATATGTGTATGTATGTATGTGTGTGTGTATGTGTGTCTGTTTGGTTAAGTGATTTTGTATTTGTAGGCCAAATAAATCTTTCTTCTCTCCATCTGTTAAATAAATCCTTTTGGCGTCTTAAGTAATTTTTCATAAAATTAAAAAATAAAAAAACCTTAATTGAATTTATTTACGTAAAATATTTTATTAAAATGTTCTTTCAACCATCAAGTAGATTATAATGAAAATAACTAGAAGTTTTAATTTAAACTTGTTGAATTTGTATTAAGTCGGTTTTACTTAAATAGTTTTGGGATTTAAACTAATATTTTTAGTTTAATTTGATTAAACTAAATTAAAAAAGAGTAACATTAACAAAATGGAAGGAATTTATTTTATTTCGAAAAACTAAAAATAAATTTCATTGCACAAAACCTTAAAATTTGTTTTACAATTATAAATAATAATAAAAATAATAAAATCTCGATCTTCTCCTCGAAAAAAAATTTTTATTCTAAATTTTCTCTAAATAGAAAATTCCAGAATTTTTTTTTAAATAGGAGATTCATCGAAGATATTCCTTAATTACTTCTCTTAATAGAAGATTTATCGAAACTTTTCTCTAAATGAGAAATTTATCGAAAATTTTCTCTAAATTGAAGATTTATCGAAAATTTTCTCTAAATTGAAGATTTATCGAAAATTTTCTCTAAATTGAAGATTTATCGAAAATTTTCTCTAAATTGAAGATTTATCGAAAATTTTCTCTAAATTGAAGATTTATCGAAAATTTTCTCTAAATTGAAGATTTTTCGAAAATTTTCTCTAAATTGAAGATTTATCGAAAATTTTCTCTAAATTGTAGATTTATCGAAAATTTTCTCTAAATTGTATATTTATCGAAAATTTTCTAAATTGAAGATTTATCGAAAATTTTCTCTAAATGGGAGATTTATCGAAAATTTTCTCTAAATGGGAGATTTATCGAAAATTTTCTCTAAATGGGAGATTTATCGAAAATTTTCTCTAAATAGAAGATTTATCGAAAATTTTCTCTAAATGGGAGATTTATCGAAAATTTTCTCTAAATGGGAGATTTATCGAAAATTTTCTCTAAATGGGAGATTTATCGAAAATTTTCTCTAAATGGGAGATTTATCGAAATTTTTCTCTAAATAGAAGATTTATCGAGATTTTTCTCTAAATAGAAGATTTATCGAAATTTTTATCTAAATTGAAGATTTATTGAAAAATAGGTGATTTTTCGAAAATTTTCTCTTGAGAGGAGTATTTTCGAAAATGTTCTCTTGAGAGAAGATTTTTCGAAAATTTTCTCTTGAGAGGAGATTTTTTTGAAAATTTCCTCTTCAGAGGATATTTTTCGAAAAAATTCTTTTGAGATGAGTTTTATCAAACTTTTTCTCTAAATAGAAGATCTTTCAGAAATTTTCTATAAATTTAAGAGTGTTTTGAGTTAAAGCGAAAATATTACAATTCGTAAAAGTAAATCTTTGGAACTTTTCCTTCATAAAAAATCTTTCGAAGTTTTCTTTAATAATATTTTTTAAGTATAATTTTTTTATAAAAAAAAAATAAAATTCTCTTATTTTATTTTTAAATCAATTCACCCCTTTTTGTTAATTGATTTATTTTTGTCCACTTTTATCAAAGCCAATCTTCCCTTTCCATCTTGTCATCTAATTATGTTTCGGAATTGATAACATTTTTACCTTCATCAATTTATCTAACTTTTGTTAAAATATTGTTTTTTTTTTTTGTTTGGGAAAAAATCGTATAAATCACTTTTTATAGCAACTCTTAATTGTGATTATTAAACATGCAAATTCATGTCAAATTATAATTAATCCAACACCAAAAAGTGTCCTCCCCCAAATCAACGAAAATTCGAAAGTAAAACCCTTTTAAAATACACCTTCGATACTTTTTCCGAACAATAAGTGGGAGAATGAATGAAATAAATTAAAGTTTTTTTCATTATTATTGACGAATAAATAAAAGAGGGTCAACACCTGCGAGTATAAAGAATTATTTTCTTTTCTTTTCTTTTTTTTTTTTTGTTCGAAAGAAACAGACCATTTTGGCTTTTGCAGATAACATTATGACGAAACGACTCTAATGGTAATTTAGCAATTGTCATGTTATAGTTAAAGGAAAAAAATATCTAGTACATTTTTATAGCATGTCCTGGCTCCCTCCCTCTCCCTCTCTCTCTATATTTTTTCTTTATAAGAAAGAAAAACTTACAATGCTGGTGGTTTTAAATGTATTGGTGCAGGACATAAACGAATATTGAAAAATAATTTTGATTGACATGAAGTCAAGACTCACAATGTGGTAACAGGGAAAGGAAGTTGAAAAGTCAAGAAGACAAAAAATTGGAGAAAAAGAGCAAATTGAAAACGAAAGACATGAATTCTAAAGAAATAAATAACAAATAAGCAAAAGAATCAATATTACACTTGTATGAGTTAGTGTTTGTTTGTGTTGTATGAGTAAATGTGTGAGTTTTCTTTTCAGGTCTTCTTAAGTTGACTGCAAAGGATAACAAGTGTTTAAATATGTACGCATGGAGTCTAGGTGAATGTGGTTTTGTAGTTTTTTTTTCTTTTGCTTTTACTCCAGAGAAATTTGTTGCACATCTAGTTAAAACACACACACTCACACATTTAGTTACAACTACAGCACACATACAAATACATTTATTTACAGTGTACAGTGTGTCCAAATCAGTCTTGAGAAAACAGTCTTAATTTATTTTTTAGAGAATTTAGAGAGAATTATATGTTTCCTAGTGGGGCCTGGGATCGTAAGGCGGGTCTCCATAGTGGGTCATACCGATTACGTTTTTTTAATCGTTAAAATTTTGTTTATGATTTGATGGAAAAGAAAAATTGAATTTTTTTTCTAAAAGGATATCATGTTCCTTGTGAGTCCTTCGAGAATCGAGAAATGAACCTTCAAAGTTGTTTACCTCTTTAACAATATTTTTTTGGAAATATTTCTGTAACTTGGAAACTACTGAATATTTGTAAATTTTCGCATGGACATGTTCCTAATGGGTCCTGGTGTGGGAAAGTTAACCCTCGAAGTCTCTTTTACGAAAATTAAAAATAAAAAAATCAGTGAGTCCAACTCGATTTTTTAAATAATTTTATAGATTTGGAAGTACCGCATATTTTTTACAAGACTTGAGGCAAAAAACTTATTGGCAGAAGGACATATTTCTAGTCGGTTCTGAAATCGGTAAATGGACCTTCAAAATTGGTTTTAATTTAAACAGATTTAACTACATTTAGCCTTTAGCCTCTACAAAAATATGAATATGTTTTTGTAGTTTTTTTGAACTTAGTGCGCCCTATTTCGCTTCTAAAATATTATTTGGTTTCTGTGCAAAATTTTTAAAATTTAGAAAAATTATATTTTTTCAGAATTTTTCAAAAAAGTTTTAATCTTTTTCGTTTTTCTATTAACGTTTCTAAAATCTACTACACTTTTGGACACATAATTTGTGCCTTTTTTGCCTCTTCACTGGCCTTAGTACCGGGCAGTTAGAAGGTTTTGCTTCTATTGGTACAAATACCACATTATTGTTCTTGTACAACTCAAGAGCTTGTTTATAATAGTGATTTCATGCCAAGTCCGGCAAAAATAAGTGGACACATTACGAAGTCTTGTGAATGGAAGCAGCCTTTTCTGTAAAAATGTCCTGATATAAATTTCGATATTTGAAGATCCCGTCGTAAAAAACAATTGACTTCTTTTGCCTCAACTACACATTGCTTGCCATACCAATTTTGAGTGGTTTAAGTTTCTAAACATTTCTTCATCTTTCACTCCAGCATAAGAAACATAAATTTTTTTACCAGGAAGTTGCCAAAAATCTGCCAGAACAAACGGTTCTTCATCATTCTGCAGCAAGAATATTTTTTACTTCAATTTCCGAGCTCTGTTTTTAGCCTCTAAAATTTTAGCAGCGTTCCTGCCAGGAACTTTTTTAGCCTTGTATGTTGTCAAACCTTCATTAGCTTTGACTTTTCACACAAAATAGTCGGAGCATGAATTAACTAGGTTATTTACCAACCGGAAATGTCGGAAGCTCTTTTGAAAATACTTTATAGTTTTTTTGTCCTTAGAAACCACATGTTAGTTATTTCTTTTGCCTGCACCAGATTTTCTATCAACGGACAAATTCCGCTAATACTGTTTAATAATATTGAAGAAGTTTGACGGCAAACTTTTGAAATCTAAAATTTTTTTGAAATTTTTTTAATAATTTTAGTACGCACTTTTTTCTGGTCACCCATTTTAATCAGATTAACAAATATATTCATTAAATTGGCAATAGACATAATAACTGACATATTTAACAAAGTTAACTTGAATGAAATTTTGTCCAATATTCCTAAAACATCAGGTTAAACAAAGCCAGTAATCTAAAATAAAGGACGACCCACCTATTATAATGCTATAGAGACTGATTAACACAAGTGCATTTATAGGAAAATTAAAACCTTAAATTAATTTCAAATAAAATGAAATACAAATAAAGTTTTCAGTTAACAAAAGTTTAAATAAAGTATTAATTGATTTAACAAAAATATAATTAATTTGCCCACTAATTATTTTCTTGTTTAATTTCTTTCTAATTCTTTTAAGTGCATTTATACGTATATGCACCAGTGTATATTTTATTGAAATTGAAATCTTACTCAGTTATTGCTAATGTTTATTTGGAAATTGCTTTATAGGAGCATAAGTTTCTAGCTTATCTCCTCCTACAAAATTATAAAAAAGCCTTTTTTGACCACTGTACAGTGGTTACCAACACAAAATAGAAATCGATTTTTATCATATAAATAATATTTTTATTGGTTAAGCTCTTTCTCTCTTTAACAATGGCATACAATACCAGAATAACAAATATTTTATTAGTCTTGTTTCACCCTCCCCCCACCAAAAAAAGATATTAATATTCTTTGCCCTCTTTACAGCCAAATAACTCCAAGAATCAATCTCTCCCTCCCCCACAGCATAACACTAACATTGCACTACTAACAGCAGCATTAGAACGATAAACATTAATAGTGGCAAAGAATATGAAGTGAGTGGTGGAGGGGGGGGAAGATTAAGTCAAGTAAAACATGTCTTTATGTTGGTTCTATATTTTGTAATTCGTAAAGAATCTTAAATATTTTTCTTTTTTATTTTAGAAACTTTGACTTTTTGTGTTTAGGGGATTATTTGCCAATGGAGTGTGGAAGGGAGTGAGAGAAAGAGAGGGAGCAAGAAATATAGTTTTGATTTGATTCCCCTCAACTAACCACTGATTACCAGAAATTTGTTTTGGATTACAACAAAAAAAACATTTCTTTATAGTTTTTCGTTATCATCACAATATTTTGAACTGAAAGTTACAAAAATTTAACATAAAATTATTTTAGGGATTTAAGTCCTTTAAGCCAAAATTGCATGGAATTATGCTTTAAATCTTTAATGGAAAATTAGATTTAAATCTAAACTTATTAATAGGAGAAATTGTTATATATTCGCTGAAGGTTTTGATTAATTAGGGAAATTTGACTAAAATCCTTGAGACCATCAGGAACTATTTACTTTAGCAGTCCTTTATTAATTAAGACTAAAATCGTGGGATGTCTTAATAAAGCCAAAACATTAATTAATGAAAATGTTCTCTAAATAGGAGATTTATCGAAAATGTTCTCTAAATAGGAGATTCATCGAAAATGTTCTCTAAATAGGAGATTTATCGAAAATGTTCTCTAAATAGGAGATTTATCGAAAATGTTATCTAAATAGGAGATTTATCGAAAATGTTATCTAAATAGGAGATTTATCGAAAATGTTCTCTAAATAGGGGATTTATCGAAAATGTTATCTAAATAGGAGATTTATCGAAAATGTTCTCTAAATAGGAGATTTATCGAAAATGTTCTCTAAATAGGGGATTTATCGAAAATGTTCCCTAAATAGGAGATTTATCGAACATGTTCTCTAAATAGGAGATTTATCGAAAATGTTCTCTAAATAGGGGATTTATCGAAAATGTTCCCTAAATAGGAGATTTATCGAAAATGTTCTCTAAATAGGAGATTTATCGAAAATGTTCTCTAAATAGGAGATTTATCGAAAATGTTCTCTAAATAGGAGATTTATCGAAATTTTTCTCTAAATAGGAGATTTATCGAAAATTTCCTCTAAATAGGAGATTTATCGAAAATTTCCTCTAAATAGGAGATTTATTGAAAATTTCCTCTAAATAGGAGATTTATCGAAAATTTCCTCTAAATAGGAGATTTATCGAAAATTTCCTCTAAATAGGAGATTTATCGAAATTTTTCTCTAAATAGGAGATTTATCGAAAATTTCCTCTAAATAGGAGATTTATCGAAAATTTCCTCTAAATAGGAGATTTATCGAAAATTTCCTCTAAATAGGAGATTTGTCGAAAAATTTCTCTTAATAAAGTATTTATCGATAAACTGCTTTTAACAGGATAGTTATCGAGAATTTTCGCTTAATTTGTGATTAATAAATTTATCGTAAATTCATTTAATTTTTGTTTGTGTTAAAATTCGATAATAAATATAATTAAGAAACCAAAATTGTTAATTTATTTATCGAAATAATTAAATTCTGTTAAACAATCATTTCTAATTTAGGGAATTTCAGTTACATTTATGTGTTAAAGTCTATAAATCTTAAATCTAAAAAGTCAATAAAATTTAACATCAACAACCAACCGAAACCGAATAATAGAAAAAGAAGGTGTAAATTTAAAAGAAAATAAAATTGAAGAGAAGAAAAGAGAAAAAAAAAATAAGAATAAGAAACATGTTTGTCATTTGTTCGTATTTTCATGTTTTTTCTCTTAATATTTGAAAAAGGACATAAATATTCTATTTGTGGTTGACGTTATGTATTTTTTGACTCGAATCTCGCATTACGTGTAAACAATTCCTATAAAATGTCTGTCTGTCCGTCCTCAGTTCTACTGTCTGTCTATTTCGAAGACAAGTGTACGTGTGTGCGAATGAACGTGTACTTACGTATTTATTGCGTATGTGTTTGTAATAATAATATTTACTCCTTCTCCTCTTTATATATTTTTGTCTTTTTCATCTATTGTGTACATTTTTTTGTTATATTTTTCAGTTTCTTTAGTTTTTTTCTTTCTTTTTATGTTGTGATCTGTTTGTGTTTCTTTTCTGTTTATTTATTTTGCCACATTTCATTACACATTCTTACCGCAACCATCTAAACGAGTTGTAATAATAGAATAATATACTCCTCTTTCATCTATTTTATTCATTCCACTCACTCGTGCATTTATTATAGATATTAAACGGGAAGAATGACAATAATTCCTACAATTTTATGATAAATCTCATATTTAGAGAAAATTTTTCGATAAATCTCCCATTTAGAGAAAATTTTCGGTAAATCTCATATTTAGAGAAAATTTTGCGATAAATCTCCCATTTAGAGAAAATATTCGATAAATCTCCTATTTAGAGAAAATTTTCGATAAATCTCCCATTTAGAGAAAATTTTCGATAAATCTCCCATTTAGAGAAAATTTTCGATAAATCTCCCATTTAGAGAAAATTTTCGATAAATCTCCCATTTAGAGAAAATTTTCGATAAATCTCCCATTTAGAGAAAATTTTCGATAAATCTCCCATTTAGAGAAAATTTTCGATAAATCTCCCATTTAAAGAAAATTTTCGATAAATCTCCCATTTAGAGAAAATTTTCGATAATTCTCCCATATAGAGAATATTTTCGATAAATCTCCCATTTAGAGAAAATTTTCGATAAATCTCCCATTTAGAGAAAATATTCGATAAATCTCCCATTTAGAGAAAATTTTCGATAAATCTCCCATTTAGAGAAAATTTTCGATAAATCTCCCATTTAGAGAAAATTTTCGATAAATCTCCCATTTAGAGAAAATTTTCGATAATCTCCCATATAGAGAATATTTTCGATAAATCTCCCATTTAGAGAAAATTTTCGATAAATCTCCCATTTAGAGAAAATTTTCGATAAATCTCATATTTAGAGAAATTTTGCGATAAATCTCATATTTAGAGAAATTTTGCGATAAATCTCATATTTAGAGAAAATTTTGCGATAAATCTCATATTTAGAGAAAATTTTGCGATAAATCTCATATTTAGAGAAAATTTTGCGATAAATCTCATATTTAGAGAAAATTTTGCGATAAATCTCATATTTAGAGAAAATTTTGCGATAAATCTCATATTTAGAGAAAATTTTGCGATAAATCTCATATTTAGAGAAAATTTTGCGATAAATCTCATATTTAGAGAAAATTTTGCGATAAATCTCATATTTAGAGAAAATTTTGCGATAAATCTCATATTTAGAGAAAATTTTGCGATAAATCTCATATTTAGAGAAAATTTTGCGATAAATCTCATATTTAGAGAAAATTTTGCGATAAATCTCATATTTAGAGAAAATTTTGCGATAAATCTCATATTTAGAGAAAATTTTGCGATAAATCTCATATTTAGAGAAAATTTTGCGATAAATCTCATATTTAGAGAAAATTTTGCGATAAATCTCATATTTAGAGAAAATTTTGCGATAAATCTCCATTTAGAGAAAATTTTGCGATAAATCTCCATATTTAGAGAAAATTTTGCGATAAATCTCCCATTTAGAGAAAATTTTCGATAATTCTCCCATTTAGAGAATATTTTCGATAAATCTCCCATTTAGAGAAAATTTTCGATAAATCTCCCATTTAGAGAAAATTTTCGATAAATCTCCCATTTAGAGAAAATTTTCGATAAATCTCCCATTTAGAGAAAATTTTCGATAAATCTCCCATTTAGAGAAAATTTTCGATAAATCTCCCATTTAGAGAAAATTTTCGATAAATCTCCCATTTAGAGAAAATTTTCGATAAATCTCCCATTTAGAGAAAATTTTCGATAAATCTCCCATTTAGAGAAAATTTTCGATAAATCTCCCATTTAGAGAAAATTTTCGATAAATCTCCCATTTAGAGAAAATTTTCGATAAATCTCCCATTTAGAGAAAATTTTCGATAAATCTCCCATTTAGAGAAAATTTTCGATAAATCTCCCATTTAGAGAAAATTTTCGATAAATCTCCCATTTAGAGAAAATTTTCGATAAATCTCCCATTTAGAGAAAATTTTCGATAAATCTCCCATTTAGAGAAAATTTTCGATAAATCTCCCATTTAGAGAAAATTTTCGATAAATCTCCCATTTAGAGAAAATTTTCGATAAATCTCCCATTTAGAGAAAATTTTCGATAAATCTCCCATTTAGAGAAAATTTTCGATAAATCTCCCATTTAGAGAAAATTTTCGATAAATCTCCCATTTAGAGAAAATTTTCGATAAATCTCCCATTTAGAGAAAATTTTCGATAAATCTCCCATTTAGAGAAAATTTTCGAAATCCATTAGAAATTTCGATCCCATTTAGAGAAAATTTTCGATAAATCTCCCATTTAGAGAAAATTTTCGATAAATCTCCCATTTAGAGAAAATTTTCGATAAATCTCCCATTTAGAGAAAATTTTCGATAAATCTCCCATTTAGAGAAAATTTTTAGGAAGAGTTTTAATCAAATCTTTTATTTGAGGAAAATTTTCGATCATTTTGTGGGATAAAATAGCAGTCTCCCTGTAAAAGTTCCCCCCTAAGAGTTTTTATGCATTTGCGTATGTGTGTGTGAGTGTGATAAAATAATATATGTTTTTTTTAATAAAGAGAAATAACTGAAGAACAACAGCATCAGAAACAGAAACAATAATACGAAAATGAAAGAAAACAAAAAAACTATGACAACAACAGTTTAAACAACAAAATAATAGAAAAAGAAAGAATAAAACTGCAAATAACAATAACTACATAAAGATGAGGAAAAAACGATAATACTCCTCTCCTTCACTGGTATAGTGACTCTTTTTTCGTATTCTGATGGAATTTTGTGCAACCAAGTTGAAATATAAATGTTGTAACACTTTAAAAGTGCTTAAAATCCCATTGACACTCATTGCTTCGTTGGTTACTTTGTTTTGGGATTTTAGGGAGTTTTGTTGTGGAACTGTTGCTCTCTCTCCCTTTTGTTTTAGTTCAATCTCTGATGCTTTAGTGTTGTTCGTTTAGTTGTTTTTTTGTTTGACTTGTGGTCATCATATTAGATGATGTTTTATTCTGTTGTTGTTGTTGTTGTTGCTGCTGTTACTTTCATTGTTGTTGTTTACTCACGTCCAATATTTTTTGCTTTTTCCATTTGTTAAAAAGAAGAAAATGACTTTATAAACTTGTATTTCCCCAGGATGGTTTGATTAAATGTTTGTTTGAATATTCTCGTTTTCGTTATTCCAACTTTTGTATTGCAATCAGTTCCAATATTAAAATGAAAACGAGCAAAAAAAAAAAAAAGATTTCAAAAATATAACGAAAAACTTTTGCATAAATTAACTCATTCCTCATGTTTTCCAATAGAGGAGGATCAACAAATTTGTTTATTATTTTGGGGAAATTTTTGATGGAAAATCTGAATGATCCAACACTTTTTGTAAACAAAAACTCAATTATTGGTTTATTGTTGTTTACACAACTATTCGATTTGTTTGCAATATTGGAAAAATTTTGCAATTTCAATCGTTTGATTTTATACATATTAAATTGTTTTTTTGCTTTCCCTCCAAAAAATAAAGGAAAGTAAGTAAGAATACTATAATCGGCTATGACGAATCTTCAAGAACCGTCATCACAAAGGCGTGTAGCGCGAATACGTTACTTACGGAACACTTAATGAGTCATATTTTTGACTATAACGTTTTTCTACTGAATCGATTTTGATAATTTTGGAATTTGTTTAATTTGTCGATTTTTTATTGACAATTTTATTAATGTTATTTGCTTGAACTTAGAGGTTGTCTCACATATCGATCTATATATTTTAATATACTGAACCGTTTTTGTTGGTTTTAAATAGAAAGCTTTTCAGCACTATTACAAATACGCCGGCCAAATTTCATTTAGCTCTGTCAATTTTTGTGATTGTGAGCGTACCAAAAACAGGTAGACGGACAGACAGACGCACTGACAGACAGACAGATATAGCAAAATTGACTCAGATTTTGATTCGAAGCAAACAATATATATACATTATGGGATCTTAGATGATTCCTTCTTAGTGTAACACACGGAATGATAAAGTTACTATACCCACATTACTTCTTGGGTTGGTGGAGACAAAAAAGCACACAAATGAAGGTTTTTATTGCTTTTCACCTCATCTTCTGTGTTGTTTGCTTTAAATTGCTATAATTTATTTTTTGAAAATTTGTTTATTTCCTCTCGATGCCTCAGATAATGATGTATTAAACGATTTTTTATTTTCCACTCATCATTTTCTTTGTTTTCTCTCCTCTTATGTTGAGAAGCAAACAAATTTACAAGCTGTTTCTTTATAATGTTTCGCAATTTATTTTACTGAATACAAAATATATAAATATTTTTTCAATATTAAAGATATATTCCTTCGAATCGGTTGCATATGGTGTTACAGTTATAAATTACTGTATATGTATGTGTGTGAGAGTATGCGAGAGCGAGTGAGTGTATTACAATGAGAAAAAGGTCATGGAACGATAATAAAAAAGTAATATTCCTACAACATGATGTATAATGTTTATATTCAAAACGAGGGTTGTTTAATAATTTAAACAAAATGCTTTCAATATATCAGAAGAATTTTTCGTAAAAATTCAAGTCTACTTGTTTTCCTAATTAAAAAATTTAAGAAAAATTTGCTTTTACAATAACATTTTGCGAAACTTTTCTTAAAATAGGAGATCTATCAAAAACTACCTTTTCCTATATAAGAGATCGAATGAGCATTTTATATAACAAGGAAAAAATTATTGAAAATAGAAACTTTATCGAAAAGATCTTTTAAGAAATATATCAATAATTTTTTGGAAATAAAAATTAATCGAGATTTGCCGAAAATGTTCTCTCAAAAAAATATCGCAAATTTTCTCTTTATGACAAATGTATCGGAACATTTTTCTCTTAATAAAAAAAAGAATTAACAGAATATTTTCTCTTGGAAAATTTATCGGAAATTTTCCTCAAAAAAAAAAAAAACTTTTCTTAACAGAAAATGAATCTTGAATTTTTTCTTGATAGAAAAATTTTTGCAGATTTTTTCTATATATAAGATTTATCGCTAATAATCTCTAAATAGGAGATTTATCGCTAATTTGCTCCAAATAGGAGATTTATCGCAAATTTGCTCTAAATAGGAGATTTATCGAAAATTTGCTCTAAATAGGAGATTTATCGCAAATTTGCTCTAAATAGGAGATTTATCTCAAATTTACTCTAAAGAGGAGATTTATCTCAAATTCGCTCTAAATAGAAGATTTATCGAAAATTTTCCCCAAAATTGGAGATTCATCTCAAATTTGCTCTAAATAGGAGATTTATCGCAAATTTGCTCTAAATAGGAGATTTATCTCAAATTTACTCTAAAGAGGAGATTTATCTCAAATTTGCTCTAAATAGGAGATTTATCTCAAATTAAATCGGAGATTTGTCTAAAATTGTCTATAAATCGGAGATTTATCGAAAATTTTCTCTAAATCGGAGATTTATCTAGATCGGAGATTTAACGAAAATTTTCTCTAAATCGGAGATTTATCGAAAATTTTCTCTAAATCGGACATTTATCGAATATTTTCTCTAAATCGGACATTTATCGAAAATTTTCTCTAAATCGGAGATTTATCTAGATCGGAGATTTATCGAATATTTTCTCCAAATCGGACATTTATCGAATATTTTCTCTTAATCGGACATTTATCGAATATTTTCTCTTAATCGGACATTTATCGAAAGTTTTCTCTAAATCGGACATTTATCGAAAATTTTCTCTAAATCGGACATTTATCGAAAGTTTTCTCTAAATCGGACATTTATCGAAAATTTTCTCTAAATCGGACATTTATCGAAAATTTTCTCTAAATCGGACATTTATCGAAAATTTTCTCTAAATCGGACATTTATCGAAAATTTTCTCTAAATCGGACATTTATCGAAAATTTTCTCTAAATGGGAGATTTATCGAAAAATTTCTCTAAATAGGAGATTTAGCGAAAATGTTTCTATACAGAAGATTTACGCATTTTAAAATAAATATTTAAAGCTTTTTTATGTTTTTGAATCCTAATTGCTGTTATTTTTTTAATTTTAAACCTCTCAAATATAAGCAGATTTAATTCATAAACCAATTTTAAGTAGAATTAACTCCTCTTCAAGCTTTTATTTACCTTTTGTGAAAATGGGAAAAAAGAAAAACTCTAATTACTTAAAAATCTGGGTAATATGTGCTATTTTTTCATATTTAGCATTTTTTTCACGCAATTTTGTTCATATCTGTCTGCAGGCTATAAAAAGAAGTAATTAGGCCAACAATCAGCAGCATAAACATCATCAGAAAGAGAGAGAGCAGTTCTACTCATATGAGAAGGAGGCACTTCAGTACTTTTGTTATTAAAATCACTTTTGAGTAGAAAAAAAACAATTGTTTGTGATTGTGTTGAAGGAAAAAAAAATAAAAATAACAACAACCACACTTTTTTATAAATTTTTTTTAAATATTATTTTATGTTTAAAATTATTTTTTTACAAAAAGTATTCCAAACTTTTTTCATATGGAATTTTCATCTACACATGAATTCGCTAAATTAAACAAACTGATGCTGAGTTGACTGAGTGAATTTTCTTTCTTTTATGTCTTTTATTCCCTGCAAATGTTTTTTTCTCTTTCGTTTTTTTCACATTTTTTGTTGCATGAACGACAACTGACTGCTTAAATGATGAATGACTGACTGAATGAACGAATGAGTGTTGGAATGAATGAGTGAATGAATGAATATAAAAATGAGAACCTTTAGATTTTGAATACCTTTATTATATTCTTATATGAGTGTTTTCATGTATGTGTTTATAATAAAAATATGTAGATGTGTATGAATATTTATTTATAGAATGATATTTTCTTTAATAATTACAGATGAAGTTTATTTTTACTTAAAATATATTCGAATACCCTATAATCGGAGTAAAGCCATTTCAAGGGATTTAAATCTGTTTGTGGCAGGTTGCACGTGAGTAGCAAATTTTTGTTTTATGGATAATCAAACATTTCATCAAAATGATTAATTAGTTTGTTTGCTTGCTTGTACTGGAAAAACTTTTAAAATTAAAAAAATATTAACTGATTGATGTTTGGATTTACTTTAAAAAGGTATCGAAGCATAAAAATAAATATTTAAAGCAAATTCATTTTAATTATCTCATTAATTATTAAAAAAACAAACAAAGCAAATATATTAAATTTAGCGAAAATTTGTTCTAAATAAAAGATTTAGTGAGCATTTTTTCAAAATGAGAGATTTATCGCAAAATGTCTTTAAAAAATAGATTTATCGAATATATTTTGTAAATAACCGATTTAAAGCAAGTTTTCTCTAAATAAGAGAATTAAAAAAAAATATTTTTTTTTTAAATAAGTCTAAGGAAAATTTTCGTAATTTAACGAAATTTTTTCTAAATCAGAGTTTGATCGGCAAATTTTTTATAATAAGAGATTTTGCAAAATTTCTCTTAATTTCAGTTTTATCGAAAATTTTTTATGAATTTATCGAAAATTATGTCTAAATAAGATATTTATCGAATTTTTTTTCTAAAGAAAAGACTTTAAAACATAAAATTTTTCTTAATTCCAGATTTTATGAAGAAATTTTTCTTAATGTGAGATTTATCGAAAATTTTCTCTAAATAGGAGATTTATCGAAAATTTTCTCTAAATAGGAGATTTATCGAAAATTTTCTCTAAATGGGAGATTTATCGAAAATTTTCTCTAAATGGGAGATTTATCGAAAATTTTCTCTAAATGGGAGATTTATCGAAAATTTTCTCTAAATGGGAGATTTATCGAAAATTTTCTCTAAATGGGAGATTTATCGAAAATTTTCTCTAAATGGGAGATTTATCGAAAATTTTCTCTAAATGGGAGATTTATCGAAAATTTCTCTAAATGGGAGATTTATCGAAAATTTTCTGTAAATGGGAGATTTATCGAAAATTTTCTGTAAATGGGAGATTTATCGAAAATTTTCTGTAAATGGGAGATTTATCGAAAATTTTCTGTAAATGGGAGATTTATCGAAAATTTTCTGTAAATGGGAGATTTATCGAAAATTTTCTGTAAATGGGAGATTTATCGAAAATTTTCTGTAAATGGGAGATTTATCGAAAATTTTCTGTAAATGGGAGATTTATCGAAAATTTTCTGTAAATGGGAGATTTATCGAAAATTTTCTCTAAATGGGAGATTTATCTGAAATTTTCTCCAAATTTTAGATTTATTGAAATTTTTATGGAAAATTTGTTTTAGTATGAGATTAAATTTGTATCAAAATATTAGATTTATCGAAAATATCTTTAAAATTCGATATTTTTTTCTTAAAATATTTTTTCACAATACATACATATGTCTGTTACGTATGTATGTGTGTGCATTACATTTTTGTGTAATTTTATGTAAAATCTATTCATTCACAAAAATATTGCAACATCTGTGTACACAAATTTAAAATTATTCATAACTATTCAGTCAGTTAGTCATTCATTCATTCACTATTCTACACTTTTAACCCAACAAAAGAAACAACCAAAACCACCCATCGAAGTCGGCTAAGTTTGTTTTTTGTTGCTTTTTGATGAGAATCAGATGATATGAGAGACCAATAAACCAACAAACTAAAACCAAACAAACGAACAAACAAAAAAATACACAAGTGAAATGAACACAAGAAATTTTCTTTTTATTAATTTCTGCATAAGAAGACTCACACATACAAAGTAACAACACACACATGCAACACATACAATATGTTGAAGTATTTTTGGTGTTAATGTTGTCTATCTTTTAATTTGCTTGTAAACGTATGTGTAACGTTGACTATAAGCGTGTTAGTTTGTATGTGTGTAAATTGCACACATTCGGAAACATACCTGAGCTCATTTTAATAAACTGTTTTTCTGTAAACACAATCAATATTGAAAAGAGATGTTAAAAAAAGAAGAAGAAGAACGACAAAAAAGTTGTTTTTTTTTTTTGTTTTCTTGTTTGCGAATATTAATGTGTGTAAGTGTGTGAGTTGTAAGCCATCATTCACTTGGGGTTACATCATTAACACCATCCTTACAAACATGAAACTCAAAGTAAATGTTGTTGGTAAAGGATACACACAGATACATACACATATACCACATTAACAGTGGTTAAATTTGAATAAATATTAGTCATTTTATGATAAATCTCCTATTTAGAGAAAATTTTCGATAAATCTCCTATTTAGAGAAAATTTTCGATAAATCTCCTATTTAGAGAAAATTTTCGATAAATCTCCTATTTAGAGAAAATTTCGATAAATCTCCTATTTAGAGAAAATTTTCGATAAATCTCCTATTTAGAGAAAATTTTCGATAAATCTCCTATTTAGAGAAAATTTTCGATAAATCTCCTATTTAGAGAAAATTTTCGATAAATCCCTTATTAAGAGAAAATTTTCGATAAATCCCTTATTAAGAAAAATTTATCGATAAGTCTCCTATTTAGAGAAAATTTTCGATAAGTCTCCTATTTAGAGAAAATTTTCGATAAATCTCCTATTTAGAGAAAATTTTCGATAAAAACCCTATTTAGAGAAAATTTTCGATAAATCTCCTATTTAGAGAAAATTTTCGATAAATCTCCTATTTAGAGAAAATTTTCGATAAGTCTCCTATTTAGAGAAAATTTTCGATAAGTCTCCTATTTAGAGAAAATTTTCGATAAATCTCCTATTTAGAGAGAAAATTTTCGATAAAACCCCTATTTAGAGAAAATTTTCGATAAATCTCCTATTTAGAGAAAATTTTCGATAAGTCTCCTATTTAGAGAAAATTTTCGATAAGTCTCCTATTTAGAGAAAATTTTCGATAAAACCCCTATTTAGAGAAAATTTTCGATAAATCTCCTATTTAGAGAAAATTTTCGATAAATCTCCTATTTAGAGAAAATTTTCGATAAATCTCCTATTTAGAGAAAATTTTCGATAAATCTCCTATTTAGAGAAAATTTTCGATAAATCTCCTATTTAGAGAAAATTTTCGATAAATCTCCTATTTAGAGAAAATTTTCGATAAATCTCCTATTTAGAGAAAATTTTCGATAAATCTCCTATTTAGAGAAAATTTTCGATAAATCCCCTATTTAATAAAATTTTCGATAAATCTCCTATTTAGAGAAAATTTTCGATAAATCTCCTATTTAGAGAAAATTTTCGATAAATCTCCTATTTAGAGAAAATTTTCGATAAATCTCCTATTTAGAGAAAATTTTCGATAAATCTCCTATTTAGGGAAAATTTTCGATAAATCTCCTATTTAGGGAAAATTTTCGATAAATCTCCTATTTAGGGAAAATTTTCGATAAATCTCCTATTTAGGGAAAATTTTCGAAAAATCTCCTATTTAGGGAAAATTTTCGATAAATCTCCTATTTAGGGAAAATTTTCGATAAATCTCCTATTTAGGGAAAATTTTCGATAAATCTCCTATTTAGGGAAGATTTTCGATAAATCCCTTATTAAGAAAAAATTATCGATAAATCTCAGATTTAAAGATAATTAAAAAATCTCAGAGATTTAGAGAAAAATTTTGATAAATCCCAATTCGGGTGAAATTGTCGATAAAAAGCAAATTCAGAAAGATTTTGCAGTAAAACTCCAATTTGGAGAATAATTTCGTTCTAAGCATTATTTCTATTTTCCTCCCTTTTTCACCACTGTTTATTACTTACATAGATAACAAACACTTGTAAAGTAGAATTACTTTATTGTGTTAGAGCGAATGATTGTTTGTATGTATGCAAATGTATACAAACAAATCATCTGTATACATACAAACTAACACACATACTCGGATGTTGAATATAACAAAAGGTAGTTAATATTATACTCTCATCTAAGAAAGTGTATAAATATATTCATTCTCATACTTTAAATAAACACTTTCATCCCAACGAGAGTTTTCTCATCTCATCCATCTTTTTTTTTTTTTAACCGTTACCCCACACTCTTGTTTGTGTTATTATGAAAATAAAGTGAAATAATGTGTTGTTATTTTTGTTGTCCTTGGTTGGATGATGTTGCTGTTGTTGTTATAATGCTGCTGTAATATATATCGTATCATATCGCATCATATCGTTCATTGTCGCTTTTATAATGTTTGCCCAGAAAAACCGCATGAACATTTTGCTTCTGTTTTTTTATGTTTTTGTTATTGTTTGTATTTCGTTATCACCTTTTTGTTGTATAAAAAATACATACTCACATACTCTCTCACACACAAACACACATAAACAATGACAGCTAAAGCAGCAACAAAAAATGTAATAAACAAGGAACATGCAGGCAAAAACGAAAAAAAAAAAAATACAAGGGAATTGTAAAAAAAAGAACTGCTATCTAATGTAACGGATGTCAATGGCTGCTGTCGTTATTATTTAAACAATACTTTACTCTAGTTTACTATTCATTCATTCACTCACTCATACACACTCATACGCTCATTTATTTATTCATAGCAAAAATAAACAAAAAAAGTCTATAAAAAATATTATACAATAACTTTTATGAATCAAACACATACACACACATACGTACGTACATATACTCAAACATACACTCAGCCATCAGCAATTTTTATTAAACAAAACAAAATTTTACTGTTGACTCTACTTAAATAAACAAAGACACTCACACATACTCATGAAGAAGAAGAACATAAAAGTATTCAGGTTTTCTACTTTTTTACTTTAATAAATACTTATGTGTGTATTCATTTACTTATTTATACACTCATACTGAGATAGAATAGTTGGTATATGAATTATAGGTTAATACTTTGACCTCAAGCCTGAGGTGGATGAAATTTTATAAAAGAAATATGTAGCAGATCATTACAAATGATCCTTATTTTGAATGTCAAGAAGTGATTGTGGGACTTAACGTATTCTTAATATTTTCTTAATTTAAATATTCATACCACCTGGAGTCCTATCGAGATTATTTTGATGCAATTCAAGGTATCTCTAATTTGAATGTCAGTGTAAACATGGACGTATACTTTATATTTCTGATTAATTGAAATATTAATCATACCACCAGTACGCTTTTTTGTTTTTAATTTCAATTATTTAAACCAGTTACCTTCAGAATGTATTTAGGGTTTGTAAGATTTTTAAAAAGACAAAAAATGTCACTCTCCAAAACAAAGAATTTTTATTTTATACTGCCACTTTCACAAAAATCGGTTTAAATTGGGGAATTGTGCTAGAAATTCCCAATCAGCAGTTTAATAAATTATTTAAGAAAAAACAAATTTTGGAAGCAAAATTGGTTCTGGGATTCAATGTCCTCCCAATGTTTTCAAAGAAAATAGTTGAATATTTCCAAAATTTAAACAATTTTTCCATATTGAAGAAGGTATACTGGCACATGTCATATATATCTTTTTGTAAAAGAACCTTTAAGAACCTTTTAGTTCTTAGTTGAATAAGTATTTTTAAAGATTTTTAAATACTGCACTTTTCTTATAAATATTGCTTGAGTTTGTATTACTGGCGTATACTTAATATAATTTACTAATATAACTCATACGCTCCTGTGTTCTTTATATGTGATTTACAATTAAAAGCAAAAAAGTATTTTTACTCTTAATTAAAATTTTTCATAACAAATTATTTCTTTGTAAGATGTTTTAAAATGTTTTTAAATTATAAACACTGGTGAATATTCCCAAAAACGCAGGTTTCTTTTTTAATAAGTTAGACAAAAATTAAACAAGAAAATATTTAGTGGACAAATAATAGTTTTATT